>VZTE01000894.1:2262311-2309208 GCA_013397775.1 Eulacestoma nigropectus | reverse complement strand
CGGGGAAGGGAGGGAGTGAGGGCAGCGCCGCGGGGGAGCGCCGGCCCAGCTCCTGCGGCTCGGGGCCTGCCGCCGTGTAGTGTCGGGAAGGGTTTGTTTAAACGCTTTTCGGCTATAAATAACATTACTGATAGTAGCGTTGTGCTAGAAAAGGCCCTCCTGCATGGCCTCAAAACGGGCGTTGCGGGTGAGGAGGGATTTTTAGAAGGGTCTGGCGCGCAGGTCACGTGAGGAGCAGCTGTGGGAGCTGGGGCTGCTTATCCTGGAGAAGAGGAGGCTCAGGAGAGACCTTCTCGCTCTCGACAACTCCATGAAAGGAACTCGCAGCCAGATGGGGGTCGGCCACTTCTGCCAAGTAACAACTGGTAGGACGATTGGAAATGGCCTCAAGTTGTGCCACAAGAGATTTAGATGGGATATTAGGAAAAACTTCTTCATAGGAAGGGTGAAGCATTCGAACAGGCTACTCAGGAAAGTGGTGGAATCACTGGCCCTGCAAGCGTTCAAAAAAGCTGTCATGTGGTGCTTGGGGACATGGTTTAGTGGTAGACTTAGCAGTGCTCGGTTAATGGTTGGGCTCATTGTTAATGGTCTTTTCCAGCATTAATGATTCTTTGTGAAAGGCCATTCCTGTGTTTCTTTTATGTTCAGCAATTTGTTGTTTGGGTTTTTTTTTTCTTTAATTGTTTGTCCTAAAATGGTGGGCACTGATGTGAACGTTTTGGCCTTTTTAATGGGAATTATACTTTAACAGAATAGCACTGTATCATTATCGTTGTTGCAAGTCCCCAGTGCCCTCGGGTGCCAGTGATGAGAGAAGTGGGAGCACTGCCCCCCTGTTCGCTCTGTGTTCCAGCATTCAGAGAAACGGCCAGAAGGTGAAGGTGAACATGAGCAGATCAGGAGTTAAGAAAATGCTTATCAAGGCCTTGGCACTCAAGGTTTCTGCCTGCAGATGAAGTCAGCTGCTTTGCAGAAAACACTGACAATTTGCATTAGTGAGTCGTGTCTAGCTACTTCTGTAACGTGTCAATGCCAAATGTTAATACTTTTTTTTCCAGCACTGAGGTTTTGAAACTTGTCTACCTGCTATGTTTGTCTATTAAAGATGGACTTTTCTTCATGGGTCATTTTTATCCTTAAGATGTTTCAGTTTTTATGCAGCATCTTCAAGTCAAAGCTTCCAGTTTTGGTTTGGTTGAGGAGGTTTTTTGTTCGTTGTTTGGTTATTTTGATCCACCTGAAAACCTCTCTTTGCTATACTGAGTACAAATCACTCAGGATTTTTACACACGACACTCTGTGCTGCTCATTCATGGTATTTTCTTTGTGTCTATAGGTTACATACTCTAGGACAAAGATTTTGTCACCAGTAGATATGCTGTCTTGTGTGCCTGCCGTTTTTAAGAAGGCACCTATGTCTTCAAGTTAATAATTATTAAAAGCTTGACACAGATGAAAGAAACAAAATGTCTATTATTCAGGTTCAACTGAACAATGTCTAAGGCTTCACATATCCTTGAAGCTTTCCTGGTCACGAGCCTTAACAGAAACTTAGAGAAAAAAAAGGCAGTTTCAAAATGGAAGACTGACATATGTGATTTTTGCCAGCAAAATCTCAAAACAATGAATATAGCAATAGGGAAGTTTTAATCCTCGTGGTGGTCATTAAACAACAACAAAAAAAAAATTAGCAGAGGGAGCATTATTAATTGGGAAAGTGGATTTTCAGAGGTCGTGCAGTCCCATATCATGACAACGCTCCAGGTGAACATGAGCTTCCAAAGGAATAATGTCAAGGAGAACTAACTAACCTAAGAGCCTTGAAACAGACCTATTATATGTCTGTACCAAAGAAACTCTTGAATTAGTGATGAGGAATACCATAAAGCAGAAGAGTCACACTGAAATGTCAGTGGCCAAGTCATACCCGTGTTGCAACAGTAGCAGCCAATGACATGGAAAAGCACTAGCAGAGAGGTGGAAGTGTGGTTCCAGTTCAGAACTTATTATGCAAAAGAAGTAGGAATAAAAACACCTTGCATTTGGAGTCTGACCCGTCTGCACATTAGATTATCAAGAAAAGGTTGTAAGCATTGTAACTCAAAATGGGATGCCCATAGAGCCAATTAGTAAGGGATGGAGTATGACCTAGATGAAGATAATGAGAATTACAGACTTTATGCATTGCCTCATGTTAGTTTAAGACACGGAGACTTTTGCTTACTTAAATCTTCATTGAAATCACCAGGCAATTATACCAGCAGTTTATGCTAGCATAGGGCTAGCTGTTGCACCTCATGGCACTAAACACCATCTATATAAAGAAAATGTAGGTGCCGTCCCACTTAAAGGTCTTCAGGCATCTGCTCTAGCAAATTCATTATATGCAAGCTGTGATGTGTGTATATATATATATCACGTGTGCATCCTTTTGTACAGGAGCAGTCCCCATTAGTGTGTGTTTCTCTGCTCTCCGAGGGCACTGTCTGAGCTTTGCAGTTTGTAGCTGCTGTTGGCTGTGCTGCACTGAGGTGAACAATTAGTTCCGCTGTAAAACAGAAGGTGATACAGTGCCTGCCAGGCAGTCAGAAACCCGCAGATAAGACCCTCTGTACCAACTGTTCATGACAAAACATTCTTAGAGCATATTCTCTATATCAATCACCTTTAGAATAAATGACATTGCTGAAGGTAATGAGCACTGGAGTACCTGAGGCTGTTCAGGGACTGACCTAAACCTCCGCACACCTCTAAGGGGCTCTGTGCCTCCAGAGCTTTCTCTGAAAAATGCTTATTGTTCAGATGAATCAGTTCATCACTGTCCACAAAATTCACATGGACTTCTTCTGTCCAAACTGCCTAAAATGCAGTTCTGTTTGACTGCTGCCCATGTGGCCTGGTACAACTTAATCTATGCCAAAGAGTTTATTTCACAATGTTCTGTGAGTACCTGAAAGTGTTGGTCTACTCAAGCACCTCTGGAGAGGCAGAGCTCTAGCAGACAGAACTAGCACACAGCACAAGAGAGCAAGAGCCAGTTTTTGAAGCAGCCCTGCAGGTTCCTTGATTCATTGGATTGATTCATCCTTACTGCCTTCATCTCCTGCCAATTCCAGGCCCAATCCTCTTGGTTAGCAGTAGGCTCACAAAACTGGGGAGCTGAAACTTCTGACTGCACTTTCCAGAAACAGGCAGGAGCAGAAACCTGTAACACTCATGAGTTTTGGCATTGTTCACCCCAACCTGATGTGCTGAAAGCCACAACAGTGGGGTGAAGACCCTGAACACCAGGTCCAGTGAGAGATCCCCACAACAGCAGAAATGCTGTTTTGATCTCAATTTTTATTTTGTCTTCCGTAGAATACACTTTCTTTATTACATTATCTGAAGGTAACAGATCTGCTTACTGAGTGTAAAAGCAGATGATCCTTATCCTGGATCTGTAGCTGAAAGTAACTGGGCACTCAATGTAAACGGCCTTTCCTTCTGGTCACCGTATATCTAGGAGTGTGCTGGAGTTTCAACAAAAGTGGTTATCTCTCCACATCCTGTGGTGGGCTGGGTCCTGAACTGATTTGACTGCAGTCAGAAGGATTAGCTTTACTACATGTATTGTTGCATGTCAGCCAAATATTGTGTATGTTTTATGTGTAGGAAGAGGACAGTACTCAGCACTCAGTCTTTCTTCTCATCCTTCTTCTGTCATGCACTTCCCTAAATTGTAGATAAAGAGCAAAGATAGTTGGTTACTGCAAGTGTTTCGCACTGGTGATTGCTGCTGGGGGGGGAACAGGCCTGACCTGTCGAGTGTCATGGCAATCAAGTGGCTGTCATCTGTTATGGCAACTGGAGAAGGGATTGACTTTTCATAGACTAAAGAGAAGAAGGGAAAATTGCAGGAGTAAAGATTTTTTTCATGGAGGAGAGGAAGGAGAGAGGCTTGGAAAGGAGCAGGATGAAGGAAAGACAAACAGCAAGTGCATATCCTACATGGAAATGGTAACAGATTGTGAAGTCTTGGACATAATACCACCACCTATAGCCACAGACTGTAGTTAAGGTGGTGCAAGGAGAGAGAATTTCCACTAAAGGCCAAGGCTAACATTTTTGTCAGGCTACTCTAATTGATTTTGTCACCTGACTGTCCTCTTCTGGAACCCTTCAGTTTGACCACACTCCCCACTTTCTCCTGCAAATCACTAAGTGTATGACAGGCCATGAGCATCTTAAAGGTATAGTTCACACTGGCATTATGTCAGTCAAAAAGACAGCATCACACTCAGCAAGGCGCTGTGGCTGTCAGGATGGGGGCATTTATATATGGCACAATGATGCTGTTGTTGACTCTGTGCATGGCTGCTTATCAGAATCGCAGCAGTTCAGACCTGAAAGTGCAGATGAACCACTGCAATGATCACTAGGGTATGATGGACCAGTAAGTACTGCAGAATGTAATCACATATAATTATGATGCTTTCAGAGCCCCTCGTGGGCCAGCAGAAGGGCTGGTGTTTGTCAGCCATTCTGGCACAACTCAACCTATTGCCCCTCTGGACACTGACTTGGTAAATAGCCAGGGAGCAGAGGATCAAACAGCATATGGCTTTGCAGACTTTACTGGGCTGCAGTAAACATCCCAGCCCTGAACAGCTGTGCCTTGTCTCTAACAAGATTACTTTTAAGAGACTGATACCTTCTGGACTGGATGAAAATCTGGAAATAAGCATGTTGTTGTCAGGGCTTTGAGTGCACCAAGAGGCTCTGCAGTGTCTTCCCCACTCCTTGGGGTTTGGCTGTGCATTGCAGCTCCGATATGATGCAGCTGTAGCCTTGGATCAGGATGCTGGGGACAGAGCTGTGTGAGAAGAAGCTATGGGAAGCCTCATGGGGGCCTCCTGCTCTTTGCTTGGGAGCTGCATTGAAGCTCAGGCTTCTGTCCTTGAGACTTGTCTTGATTTGCTGACTTGACCTTGCACTTGCTTCATCAATGCAGACATGTCTTGTGATCTCAAATACTGCCTCACCCTGCTCCCCAGTGTGGCACCTGCTCAGGTACTGTGGGATTGTGCCCTCCTGGGTGGGATCATTGCTCTACCTGCCTTGCTATTGCCCTCAGCTCCTGCCTTCCTTCCATTGTGGGGCAGCCTATGCTTGCTGCTTCCTGAGAGCTCCTATCCCAGAGCCATGAACGTGGTGTTACATGGAGGAGTTAGTGTCCCATTGGCCATCACCTGGTGTTTGAAATCAGTACGCATGATGCAAATGAACAAAGCTCAGTAACAGTGCAGACACTGCTGGAGGCCAGCTGCTGGCCATACAGTTGTCCACTCAATGTATAGGACAGAACAGTGCCCTCAAATAGACGGAGAGCAGGTAGGGAATGCCTGGTCTTCTCTGCAGGCTTCTGCTTCCCTCATGCTTCCCCAGCTTTCAAGCTGAAAGGTTGTCTCTGTAAAATTAAGGTCAATACTTACAAGCAGTGATGGGCAGAGCTGCTCATGAAGGGCTTCATGCTGAGAAATTGTGGCCTATATATGAGCAGATGGGTTAGGGACAGCACTTTTACAGCCTTCACGGGTGTGCTAAAGGCCTTGTGGAGTGAGTGCCATGCAAGAGAACACCTCACACAGCATCAGGGAGCTTTCACCAGGATGTAAAGAACCTGTAGGGTGACGATGGATGGAACACCATAGAGTTGCCTGTCTAGCCACGTGGACATCCCTGTTAAAACTAAGGCAAATTCTCTAGGGTAGGACAGCAACACCCCAAACACTAAGGTAATGGAAGCCTGTAGATCAGCCTGTCAGAGCCACACAGGCACCGACACCGTTATCCTGCAGAGTACACGAACAGAATATGTCCTTAACTATAAACACAGATTAGATTGGAGAGCACTGCTGTGTAGTAAAACAGTGACTACTGCGACCACCTATTACACAACACTACCTATTACCTGTACATCACGTATAGGTGGATGTGTAGTAATTCTGTATATTGGGGTTTTTATTATTACTATTAAAAGCCATAAAGTTTTAATTTTGTCTATCCACAATATCAGAAGACATCATCTCTGTTGAACTGTTTGGGGCATAAATGACCCAGTAATCTGTGTCAGCACTTGACTTAATTGCAGGGTGAGAGAAAAAGACTGAATAAGTAAGTGCTGTTTTCTCATGGAAATCTAAAAAGATTATTTTTGGGTTATTAAAGATTCACTCTATGGTTTTCCTCAAGTGCTGTCGTATGTTTGTGCTTGAGGAAAAGCGAGTTATTGGAAATCTATGCCAGGCTCCAGAAAGCAGTTGACTTTCCATCCATGATTTAATACCACTAAACAGGCAAGAATGTTTCTTTATTATTTCCTGGCAGTGAAAATACACTGCGTTAGGCATCTTTCCTTTTCAGATGCAGCAGCTCTTGCCTACCACTGCTCTTCCCCTGTAGTCTGCAGGCCCAAAGCAGTACAGTTTGGAAAAACAATTAAATTTCTTAAGAACTTTTTAGAAGCAGCAGAATCAATGCTTCTAACAATCAAGTGCAATAACTGGTCATGCTGTTTGCTGACCTTCACTTATGAGTGATTCAGTTCCTTTGTTTTCTAATTCTGCTTTCATTTATGTATCTCTTGTGTCTCTGTTGATTTTAGTTGTTCTGTCCTCTGTGCTCCTTCTTTCCTGCCTGTTAGTAAAACACAAGAAACCAAAAGAATGTGACTCATCTGATCTTCATGGTAGGTTTTTAATCTTCTTTCAAGAGAGCATTGGGCCCTATTTTCTGAGTACCTGCAGTATTGTGAAGGGAATTACAAAATTATAGAATCATCCTTAAAGCAGCCTTACATATTTCAAGCTATTAAAAGCAACATGTTCTTTTTCCAACGATGTTTCAGCTAACTTTTTGATTAAATTTTGCTGTTCTCAAAGATGAAGGATGAAAAGAAACAGAAATGCTAGAGCCTTGAACAATTTCTCACTGTTTGCAAGGATACACTTGGAACTTCCTTGGCTTGGATATTTATCCTGACTAGCTAAGACATTTCAAATGGAGTCCATAGAGCAATGGGGCATAAGAGCAAAGTGAAGAGCTTCAGAGACTAAAAAAGATTAATAGCCTCACATTCTTAAGTGGGCTCCTGTTGCCACAGTTGTTTTAAAAGTTTTCATTCATTTCAGTACAAAATCATAATTTCACATTTTTCACAGCCTACAAAAAATCCTGATTTGGTATAAAAGCAAATATATGTGTTAGTGCAGCAAGTATTCTGTACGGAGTCCAACAGTTGACAGTCTGGGGGGACACAAATACACTTCAGAAAGCACAGTGCTATGTGGCAAATTAGCAAACCACTGAAAACTGGCACTCACTGTGAAAAATTACCAAAAGGGGAAAAAATGGAGGAATGAGAGATTAGAAGAAAAAGTAGTAGAGGAAGACCATAAAAAATTGGGAGAATAAAGAAAAATTGTCAACAGCCAGGCCACAGCATAGAGCAACAATTTGGGCTACCTGTGTCAACTGCAATTCAGACCAGTAAAATAAGATGCAGTGAATGAAAATAATTTCTTATCATGAAAATAATACATCAAGTAATGCTGCTAGTAAGCAAACCAAAGTCGACACAACATAAAAATGTATAGTGAGATCATTAAAGACTCCCTTTTTCTTCTCATGCAAATGAGGCTTTTGGCTTGGAAAGTGAATACAGATTTTATGAGTTTCTCTTTTTTCCTCATCTGGCCACAAAATCAGAAATAATCAGTACTCTGTTCCACCCTCTATAAAATTCACTGAGGCATTCCTTTAATTATGTTTACATATGCTTATGCTTGTGGGGCTACTCTGTGAACCAGGCACCTGGCTGAAAAAAGGGAAGTTGGAGAGAAGGGATGCTGAAGTTTTTACTTTGAAGTGGATCTCTTTTCTGGTCTAATTCACATTACGGTCCTGCACCGTGTTGACATAGGGGTAGAAATTAATTAAGTCAGCACTGATGCTGGAGACAGTATATCATCAGATCATTGCCTCTCTGGAAAAAAAACAAACCCATTACTTGTGGAGCAGTGTAGCTGCAGATTAAAGGTGTGAGGAAAACACATAACTGAGGGGCATGTGAAAGGCCAATGTGAGATGGACAGGAAGTGTGTGTGGGAAAAGCATTTGGGAAACAGCCAAGAGATAGGAAGAAGAGGTATAATATATGGTAGCAACACTTTGACCAACTCTCTGACCATCTTTATAGAACCTAATTAAAACTTTCAAATTTTGTTGCGTTTGTCTTATTTTCAGATTTTCTGCAATTACTTCTGTTAAGTTGCCAGTTTACCTCAGCAGAGCACAAGCATGGCTAACACTTCCTGGTAAAAATGAAACAGTTGTTTCCCATCAAAGCACAAAAAGCAAAGCAGCAGAGGAGAATCAACCAGCAGTTATTTACCAGCAGTTTGTTATCTATTTCAGTGCTCACAACCATGTTCTCTTAGCCCGATAAACAGGGTGGCCTGCTGTTAACAAATATTGCCTGAAGCAAAACACGAAAAAATCTAAAAGAACCTTTTATACCTATTTTACATATTTATTTCCAAACAGTTCCTAACAGCTCGAGTTAATGCATTAAGGTGCCCAGTCCTTACTGGCTGCAGAAATCAGTTCTTCATGCTGATGCCAACAGTATTGCCATGGTTACATGATTAGGGTGGCTTAACCTGGCAGGTGGCTTAGCAAAATGCCGAGTGCCAAAACAATCCTAGCACGCAATCTATACTTTTCCATCAAACAAATTAGTATATCACATGCTCTGTTGTGCACATCATGGTAGGGTGGGTTGTTTTTTGTTTGCTGTTTGTTTTTTTTTCCCTGGATAACAATGCTGTTCTCAAAATTTTACCACTTTTCAGCTCTAAAATTGCAAACAAGCTATTTTCTAAAAAAACCCACCCTGTTTCCTCTACTCACAGTTTTTTAGATCTAACAATCTCAGTAAAGTCAACAACCAAGGAATAAAAAAATTGCATAAAACACAAAAATTCAGTGTGAAGTTTATATCTACATTTAAGGTTGGACTGTAAATCTGGAAAGATCCCATACCAGGTGAAGGCTGGCCAGCTATTACTTGTTTGAGAGGATTCTTTGGGAGATGCAAAGGTCTGTATTTTTTTTTTTTTTAACTGATGATTTCAAAGCTGAAATCCAGAAGCTTTGCAGATAGATTCAGCTGTAAACAGTTGTGGTTGACAATACCAGAACTGCTCCATCATGGTATGAGAATATTTGCCTACGAAGTATCCAGACCAAGTAATTCACATACAAATAGCAAAATTACTTAAAGCAATGTGCCTTCTTGAGAGGAGAAAGTATCAGAGAAATATAGAAAATGAAAACGTAATGGACAGATCAAACTTTGGCAAGCAAGGTACTGCTAGCATTTTCTTAGGTGGAAGCTACTAGACTTTGCAAATCACAAACTAATACAAAGCCTTAATAGCTCAGTTGGTATTATTTTAGCTTTAATTATAAAGATAATATAATTGTTACATGGACTACATGCAAAAACTTCATTTTGTTTCCTTCTGTTGAGTGGAGTACAATGCTAAAAGAGCAGAGAGGGAGTTTTCGTTCTGCTTTCATACTGCTTGCCGAGATCCATTTTCTGATCTGAATATATGACAGTGTAGTAGCTTATATAATACCTAAGGTATCAAAACACCTTGGAGTGTGTAGAAGTTTATAGCTGTTTTGTAGAGTCATTCATACTATTGCCCAGTATATTTTCTGTCTCAACTCCAAAAAAAGTGACGTGTTGTTTTTCACAGCTTGTTTGCCATCTCCCCTTTCTCATGCTGATTTCACTGCTGTGTTGATGAAGCTCCAGTCCTCTGTCTTTATACTATAGCATTCAAGTTTTGAGATTCTGAAGCCTTCCTTAGAAGTGACTCAAGTAATTTTTCACATTTGGAGGAGAGAACTGAAAAGCCTTCAATATTTAAATAGAAACATAAGTTTCAAGTGTAGTATAAAGGCTTCAGATCTCTTAACTTTATTCATCAATTAACATATCTGCAACAGCTGGGGTTTGATCCATATCTTCAGAGAACAGTAATGTTGCTGATACAGCATTTCCAGTTCAGTCACAGGAATACTGAAGTGGTTTTCAGAAGATAATTTTAAAAGTACTCAGTTGACAGGATGTTTCTTCAGGGAACCATTGATCGCATTCTCAAATTGCAACAGAGCCAGAGATTGTCTTCATTTTAATTTCAATATCAGGAATGCCTTAAGTGACGATCACAGCTAACCCATTTTAATGACAACCCTGAACATTTAGAAACTCTTATCTATTCAATATACTTCTGTGCAGAGAAACAAGAACAGATGGATACTTCCTTAACACCTGCTGCTGTGGGAGTCTTCTGAAACACTTGCAAGTAAGGAATTATTACTGCTATAAAGTGTCTCTCAGTTTTATTTGTTTAGAGGATTTCTATAGAACATGCATACAATTTATTTTAGGTTTCTCAGCTTAGATGTTGCTTTTGGAAAGGATCACTTACTGAAGGAAAGCTTATTTCTATGCCTCATAAAAAAAAGGGTTTAAGATATTAGATTGGAGATTTACTGCAATCTGTTGTGTAAGGAGGCTGAAGAATGCATATGGTATGCTACTCCAGAAGTGAAGGAACAGCTCCAGAACAAAGAGCCCAGTCCTGCAAAGCAGGAGGAATTCCATTGGAGAAGAGAGGGCTTTCTAGAGAAAACCATGGCAAATTGAAGCGGAATGCTTTTCTGACTAGGAACTGGAAGATGAAGTACAGAAGTTTTAGTTCATAATTGCCCTAAGAACTTTCCATGGGTGATTTAAATGTTTCTCTACTTCCACATGTCTCCAAAAGTAGAGAGACAAATTATTTCCTAGATTTGGAACACTGTTCTCTTCTGAAGTTACATGCATCGGTTTTGTTTGTTTTGTAGACTTTCACATACCATAGATTCAAGAAATAAAATATAAGTTCAAAGGATCTGAAAGTGAAATGTTATTAGGGATTCTAATCCAAAATCGAGATTATTTAATGGGTTTCATTTTCATTATGCTTAGTGGTCAGAAACTGCCCTAAAATAAATCTAGTTAATTGCAATAGGAGATACAACTCAAGTTGAAATATCAACAGAAGACATCCATCTTTTGGAACAGATGTTGCAATAATGAATGCAGGTGATAAGAAATTTGTAAAATGGAGAGGATGGCAGTATCTAACACTGAAGGAAAGTGTTTATTCCAGTCTAGAAAGCCATTGGGGATTAACCTTGTAGCTCATCACTTTGATTCCATTTTACAGGTCCACAGATTTAACACTTGAAATAACTATGCAGACAGTTTACTCTGAGCTTTTGCGTAATAGAGGTCACAATACTTCACCCAGTTCTTGACCCATAATTTCTGACTGGGCTGGAGGACATATCTTAGAAAGACACACAGTCATAATTTAAAGGGTTCACATAGTGATAAATTCCTTAATTCCCAAGGTAAGCTGTTTTGATGGTAAATTGCCATCATGCTGAAACGATGTACATTGATCCAGATTGAATTGATCTATTTGTCTTCCAACTACAGAACTTTATGTTGTCTTACTGACTCCACGGTTCTCTGATCTGTCTCATCTCACTGTACAAAAATGAAATGACCACTGACTTTCCTGTTGCCTAAACTTATTAAATGAAACTCATTAACTTCTTCTGGCTTTAAGGTATGGATTTCCAAACCTTACCAAATTGAAAAAGATTCTGAAGAAATCTACAAGTATTTGCTCTATGTTTTTAAAGACTAGACAGAAGCAAGTAATGTTATTCCTTACTCATCTCTAAAGTAATGCTATATAAAAGCATAGAAATGTGCCTTTGTTAATTTATCTAAGGATCACAGCAATTAATTCAGACACTTTAGATATTAGGTTATCCTGCCACTTTACATGCATCTAAGATAAATCTTGTAATTTGTTTTGGCTCCTCTGTCTCCTGAACACAAAGATAAATTTGCTGTATGTCTAGGACTTGAGTTTCAAGAGCTGAACTCTATACGATGTTCAACGCACAAGTTTAGATAAACCATTTATCTACTCTGAGTGATTAAAACCTGAGGTACATGACTTAAGAGGAGAAGCTTAAACAAACTGAGTTTGTTTAGCCTGGAAAAGGCTGGGGAAGTCATTGGCTACATGTGTCCACTGGGGGGTGTAGGGAAGATGAAGCCAAACTCTCCTTGAAGGTGCAGAGTGAAAGCATGAAGGGGAGTGAGCCCAAACTGCTAAAAAGGAATTTCTGGTAAAATGCTAAGAGAAAAAAAAAATTGCTCCTACTAGGGGTAGGCAGCCACAGGTATCTCCACCGTTAGGAACCACCACCCTTAGAAATACTCAAAGCTCAACTGTGTGATCCCAGCAACCTGCCAGACCTACTTTGAAGGATGGATCAGAGCAGATCCGTTCCAGATCCTTTCAGTTTACGTGACTCTGGCTCTCTGAATAATTAATTAGCTCTGCTGGCCTGAGGTAAATGGCAGTGGTGTAACTGAAGATATGCTATAATTTAGGCTTGAAATGCAGACCTTTCTCTGCAGATCTTACATGAGACTTGACAGGAACAGGGATTTTTATCAGATGCTGGTTCATACAAACAAAAGGCTACTCAGCAGACAAGAGCTGAATGTCCACCTCATCCAACCATCCATTGTGCTTGTCTTGGCCATCCCTGTCTCTCTTGCATGAACTAAGCTACTTAACACCACAACCTGGTATGATGAACTAGCATAAATTCCAGTTCTGCACAATAGACAAATTTTAATTCCTCATGCTAGACCATGCCATAATTTCCAGCAATGTAGTAGTAGCTCCTGCATAAAACACTGACTTTTCCCCAAGGCAGGTAGAGAGCAGATGATTGAGAAGAAGCAGAACCATGGGCAAAACCAATTTCTGAATCAGCAGCCTTCTTTTTTGCTTTCATTGCAACTAAAAATTGGTCCAAAGAGTTATGTTCTTGATGAAGCTACATGCTGTGCCAAAGCTAAATGCTATTGAGCTTGCTTATCAGACATGATAAGCAATGCAAGGTATATTATATAGTTAACAACTTAAATTGTACTTGTTGTGTTCAAAACAATCATCCTATTATCTTTACTTAACATTCTTTTACACCCAGTTAAACTAATCCAGTGAAATACACATACATAAGAATTAGGCCTTTGATATGATCAGTAAATTAAATTAACTTGACTCCAGGAAGAAAAAGATAAGAAAATGCCTGTCCTTATGAGAAAGGTCACAAAGAAAGAATGAGAAGAATGCATACTTAAAACCAGAATTTGAAGAAATAATGGCCAGAGGGGTAAGTGGCCTCCCTTTTCTGTAGGTTTCTTTCTGTTTGACAGAAATCTTTTTCCTTGACACTTTACTGTATTCCAGATTAAGGACACTTCCTGGTTATTTGTTCTGATTTGATATACCTAATGTGGCAAGATGACTGGGGGTAAAATTAGAGGCAACAGAGAAGTTATATTTGCATCCTAACAGATGTTATAATGGTACCAAAATTATATGGTAAAATGCAGCTTCTACTCCCTGGATAGAATGTGGTCAGCAGGCTCGAAACCTATTCCATGAAGACACACACACAAAATCTGCAACCATAAGCACCTGCTGAGGGGGATGGAATGGAGGGGGAGCAGAGTGGAAACTCTGTGGCTGAGGCTCTGTTGAAACCCTTGCAGGAAGGGGAACTCGATGTTACTTTGCAGCTGATAAACCCCCCAGCAGCTGTCAGTCAGGGGAGATAGGAGAGGGTGTCTTGCTGCCAAGCCAGCAGCTCTGGCGAAATCGCTCTCCTCGGGTGAACTTGGTTCATTACAGCCTAATTATAATGCAACACACACTTCCATCCCAAAGTTACCTGCCCCCAAGGTATGACCACCCCTCACTGAAAAAGCACTTTATGTTTTATTGGCTATACCTTTAAGAGTGAAGCAAGAGAATTTTGCACCAATCAGTAACAAAGGTGTGTATGAATAGAGTTATTTAAGCTCCACCTAAACATAAAGAAACAGTATAAAAATATATTGAGAACGGGGAAAAGTTAGGGAAGACTCCATCGTAACTGCTGGGATCAGTCAATGGTCTGAACCTGTCCTCTCCCTCATAGGGACGGGTAAGAACCACACTCTGTGTGTACTGAATACTTTTATTGGGGATTAGAGTTTGTCTATACATTGCTTTGAATATGTTTTTGCAGTCAGACACCATCACAAACAATCCTCGAACCTTAACCTGTCACAATTTTATATTAATAAAGTGTGTTATTCTGTAAACTGTTGGTGTGAGTCCTTTATGGGCGCTGGCAATCATCAGCAGAGGGGAAATACTGGAATAAAGTGGAAGATGCACTGAGGAGTTTCCATTATGCCATCCGGGGGTGTCCCTGAATATGTCAGTCAAACCACCCTCTGATCCAGCAGGATTGCTCAGTGAAGGGTCCCCATAACAGAACCCTGACAAACTGGTTGGGCACAAGGGTCTTGGCTTTCCTGGGGCACTGACAGACAAATCAAATACTAGGGGTTAAGGAAATCTCCCCTTTCCATGTGACTCCTAAAATGCTGCACTTTTATTGGAGAAACAAAACATACTCTATTGCAACAAAAAGTGAGAAATAAACATGTTAATGGACTAAACAACAGCTACATTGGTCAGTGGGTTGTAAATATATACATCTTCTTTGCTGTTTTCCTCTCCAGTTTGAGGGTCACATCAAAGCCATGTCCCTGTTTTGACAGGAGAAGTCAATACTTCAAAAAATGGAGAAAACAGATATGAAACTGAATGTATGCAAAGTGTGGGTTGCTCAGCTAAGACTGCGGATATGGAAGAAATGTCTTGTATGGGGATGTGACCCTGGGAAGCAGTTGTTTTCTGAAATATACTTTTTGTCTTAAAGAATATGTCTCCTGCTAATTACTCCAACATCAATTATAATTGAGAAGATGGATGTGTAAAACTAATCTCAGAACTTTTAACTCCTCTTTCCAAAAGCAGCTGTTTTACCTTAGCTGTCAAAAGGTCCAGTCTACAGGATCACCTGCTCACACAGCCAGGAAGTTTTAAGTGGTGTGATTATGTAATGGAAAGGGTGGCTAAGTCAAAGTTGGGCAACTTGACTGGAAAAACAAACAAACATTTTCTGCAGCAGATTAAATATTCACTAGTCTTAATGACTGCAGTGGTTGCAGTGAGGTTTGTCCAGTTAATTTATTTGAAATATATTGGTTTCAAAAATAAAACAAAAAATGTTTCTTCCACTTTTTAAACGGATGTGTCAATCACCTGCTGGAATCCAGCTTGAGCAAAAGAAGACATAAACTTATTTAAGTTCTGTCTTTTCAAGTGTCTTTGTGGACTGTGTGAGATGTTTCAGGTTGTAAGTTTGTTTTTCTTTAACTGTGTATAATGGTTTGGTTTTCAGTCTTGGCAGATGATAAAGTGATCACACCCAAATAGCATTACCAGAAACCTTCTTTTGCTACGACAGCTCACCACACCTTCTAACAGTCTTGTTCAGTGACTCACTCGCTCGACACAATTTCTCCCTTTCTTTTGAGAACAGGGAACAGCAGTAGTTTAATCTTCGGCTATTCATCTCAGAGTCCTTTGCAATTCTATTGCTCCTCATCTGGTTCATACCCATTTTCTTAATTGAAAACTGAGATTTTTGCCCATACAATGCATAATAATATGTGAGCTTGCCTTTGAACTCTATTGATCTGATAAAAAATGTATTTGCATGTAATTTTATCAAAGATTCTGCAGCCATAACAAGACTTGTAACTGCATTACAACTGAAGGTGTGAAATGTGTGTATGTGTGTGTGCATATTCTTGTCCCTGTCTTCTCACGCAATAACTAAATGTAAAACTTTGAGTGTTATTTATGTATCTACTTAAAGGTCTGGAGTAATTACTGTAGAGTAAATTAAAAAAAAGAGCGATGCAAAAATGATAAATCTTTCTTTATGTTTGGGGGCTGTACTAAACATAATTTGCCACAAAGCTGCATCTTGTGTTTGCAGAGTGTTTATCAGCTTTCACTATTTATAACAGATGGAACTAGAGCATTCTGAATGTTTCTATTAAACAGAAAATGGCCCTGCAACATAAACACAATATTGCGGAAGTTTGGTCTTGCAAATTAAATTCTACAACCTGGCAGATAGCTTACAAAATCATCTTACCCTCTTTTTTGTAGAATATAACTACAGCAGATATCCATTGCCACGTGCCCAGTGAGGGCAACATTATGGCTGCATACTCTGAAACAGGAAAGGGAGGATAACACTGATACTCCACAGGGGCCATTGCATGGATTGCACGAGGCACTATCACGTATGAAAAGAAATGAATGGACAAGCAACAAAGACAATCTCTCCTTGTAGCTAAAGAAATCTCAGTCTGATTCTGATCCTTAGGCACTTATGTCCCACCACATTACTGGTTAAAATACATTTCCAAACTGACTTTTTCTAAGTAAATAGACAAAGTAGTAGCATAATCACAACCATCTCACACTCAACAAATGGCCATTGCTGATCTTGCAGAAACATCCTCTTCCAATGAACAACATGCTCTCCCAAACCTCTGACTTTGGCCATCTTCAAAGACTGCGAATAATTGTTTAGTCGTGGGCATTTATGTAAGTCCTTCAGCTGGTAAGCATCTCCTTTTCCCATTTTCAACGTCTTTTCTTTTCTCAGAGGCTGAAGTGTCTTTCCTCCTGAGTTTCCATAATACCCTTCCTTGTTACCAGTCCACCCAAAACTAGAGGTAGACAGTCATTCATTGCCTATAATTTCTGTCTTCATTTATTTCAAACAAACAAACTTCATGTGTGCAAATCAAACCATAGCACCATAAGGAGTGCCACCTATGCCAGTGAGTCAGTGTGTTAAAATTCTCCCGCCCCCATTAGTTTATAACTCTCTTGAAAACTAGACCCATAGAGATGGCCACAAAATGGCACCATCATCTGTAGCTTTGCTCACATAAAAAGTTATATCAGAGTTTTTATCTTCAAACCCTTGCAGAACTATTAACCTCAGATCCTATTCCCTGTAGAGTCTGCAGCCCCTGGAGAGTCCATGCAGAGGCAGGTTTACCCTGAAGGACTGCAGTCCATGGAAGGGCACAGGCTGGAGCAGAGGAAATGTAAGTGGAGGAAGAGTGAGAAAGAGGAGCTCTTATGAACTGACTGCAATCCCCATTCTTTCTGCAGCAGGCTAGGGGCAGGAGTGAGTTGGGAATGTGTCTCAGCTTGAGACAAGTTTAGGGGAAAACGCTTTGGAAGGAACATCTCCACAGAAGGCAGGTTTCAGCACTCCCTCCCCCACTGATACGAAAGGAATTTCTTGGAGGAAAGTGAATAAAAGTATTTATTTAACAAACAAAGTGCCGGCAGGGCACAGGAAAAATGCATAACTGTTAAAATATTAAACCTCTTCGATGCAGAGAAAGCTGGCGGATTCAGAGTTCCCCTGTAGCTGGCTCGGCTCCTCCCAAGGTCCGAGGCCGGGATGCGGCGTCCCCGCAGCCTCCCTGCCGGTCCACGGGGTCCGATGATCTGGCTCTCGGATCACAGCTGGGCCGAACAGCTCCAGAAGAGGAAGAAGAAGTTACCGGAGGATTTCGGTATGCAGGCATGCCGGTATGGGAAAATTTCTTGCCTCAGCTAACAGGCTGGCTAAAAGCAGGAACGTGCTCCCTCGGCTCTGCAGCGGTGAGGACGCAGGGGAGTGTTTGAGTCCTTGAACAGAAACCGCGCTGAAGAATCCGCTCGGCTTCCCCCTCCATTTCCCTCGGACCCAGCTTAAAGCTGCGAGACCCATTCCTGGGCAATAAGCAGACGATAGGGGAATACAGTGTTATCATAAAATCACCCCAAGGCAGAATGAAAGAATTATGGGGAGCCTGGGAAAAGGGGGGATGAGAGTAGTGGGAAAGTGCTTTAGTTTTTGTTTGATTTTTTCTTATCCTCCTACTCTATTTTAATTGTTAATATTAACTAGTTTGCCCTCAACCAAGTCTGTTTTGCCCTCAACAGTCATTGGTGAGCGATCTCCTTGCCCTCATCTTAACCCATGAGTTCTTTTCTTCTTATTTTTTCATCCTGTCCCACTGAGGAGCAGCAGGGAGAGAGCAGCTGGGTAGGAGATTGATAGCCATGGCTAACCTACCATACCAATGTATCATCTTTGTAGCATCTCTAATTTGATCTGTATCAAATGAGAGTATTGAAAAAGTCACAATTCTAAAAAAATATGTGCATGTAACTTCATGTTCTCAAGCTAAGCACATGAAAGGCTTCACTTGCCACTTTGTGGGTAAAACTGGACATTCCAGCAAAAGACACGTATATACACCTTATAATTTTTTAATTTCTCAAAAGTTATTCTTAGTAGTTTTCCTCATTTCTTATTTTTAATTACAGAGTAGGGGTGGAAATGAATTCCAATTACCCTGAATAACTTCTGAAAAATAATTCCTGTTCTTCCTACGTGTTCAATCTGTAAGATGTATGCACAAAGTAGCATTTGTCAAGATGTGAATACATAACCATAATGTCTTATCCCGGAGTCCCTGCTGGATAAACATTGCTGGGGCATCACACTTGCCAAGCAGAGCCAAGGCAGTCTTCTGTACCTTTCTGTTGCTTTCTACAGCTCAGGCTCTCTGCCATTATCTCCTTCAATCAAGCATGATTACATACATGGCTTCAGCTGGCGTCCTGACAACTCAAGACGTCAGATAGTGACAAATATAAACAGTGCTCTTAAATCTGGAAATCAGTATGTAAGAGGTAGTATGGTTGAACTTTGGAACCAATATAAGCTGTATCACTATAATACAAGGAATACTGCAAATGGTGTTAGACATTTCAACGACATCTATATTACGTACCTTTAAACCTTCCAAAATATATTTACAGTATCTGGAAGTGATTCTAATGGATCTGATGCACATGCAGTGTTCAGTCAAGTGGATTGCCCCCGCAGAGGTTATGAACACATCTGATCCATAAAACTCAGCTTCCTTACTGACCTGTGTTTTGCCTAGTGACGCCTAATTATTTGAGCTAGCAGATTTAAAATGTGCTTAATAGATTTGTAATTTTATCCTGAGTGAGAAATTAACTCAGTCAAACTTCTATCCAATTTCAGACTGGCATTAAAAAAATTTGGCAACTGAAAATCTGCTAAGATGTTTTTATCAAAGCAGTTGGGAATTATACTTCTGAAATTGCCTGCGGCTGTTTATAAGGTTTTTTTTTTTAAAAAAAAAACAGTGCCTCTATATTGATGACAGTGGGTCATCTATTGCTATAAACCAAAGCAAAAAAATTCAACATAATTGTAAAAATGAAGTTAAAATTGGTAGCTGAGCTTCTTCATAATGTTCTGATTTTGGGGTTAGAGTAGTCTCATATCTTTTTATTTCATGTTTAATAATTCATTTTTCCATCTGAGAGTCTTTTCTATCTGAAACTTGGCGTGACATAACATATTATTAATCGGCATTGTACACATTCAAATCTCGATCTTTTCCATTGCCCTGAGCGCCATAAAAACATAAGGAAGGCAAATGTCTCAACTGAAAAGCCTAGATTTAATGTCTTGTCACAATTCAGCTATTATGCAGGAAGCTGAATGGCTTATAATTGTTAGGTCTTCAGCTGATATAGGGTCACAGATTTTAGAAAGCTGATGTGGTTAGCAAGGCCAGCTATTTCCTTTAAGCCAAACAAGGAAGCAGTGCAATTTCTGATTGGTTTACTAATGGTAGAGAGCAATGGAATCTTAGAATAGGATATTTCAGTTGGAAGGGACCTAAGACAAACATCTAGTCCAGCTGACTGACTAGTTCAGGATTGACCAAAAGTTAAAGCATGCTATTAAGGGCATTGTCCAAATGCCTAACACTCGGACAGGCTTGAGGCATTGACCAGTTCTCTAGGAAGCCTGTTCCAGTGTTTGACCATCCTCTCCTGAATAAATGCTTCCTAATCCAGTTTGAACCTCCTGTGATGCAGGTTTGAACCATTCCTTTCTGTCCTATCATTGGGTCTGAGGGAGAAGCGATCAGAATATCCCTCTCCACTTCCCCTTCTCAGGAAGCTGCTCCAGAGAGCAATGAGGTCATCCCTCAGCCTCCTTTACTCCAAACTAGACAAACCCAAAGTCCTCAGCTGCTCCTCATAGGACTCATGTTCAAAGTTCAGATTAAGTTTTACTATATGACCAGAATTGAAATTGCTATGTGTGTATGTGTGTACACCAGAAAGAAAACGCAGGAAACAGCAAGAGAATTAAGTCAGAGCACAATCCAAAGGAGAGAACTCAGAGTAAAATGTTATCAGGTGAAAGATGTGCCCCCTGTTTCTTATTTTCCACCATATTCAGGAAAATAGGATTTCATGTACATTTTTCAAAAATAAACAAGATTACAACAAAGACATTTCTGATTGCAAAATCAATTTCAGGGGAAAATAAAACAATCTGAAAGGTCTCAAACTGCTTAACTTCTCTAGCTATATCTCTATGGAATTGTGTCTTGCTATTCTTCTTATTATAGACCTGTAAGAGAAAAGAAGGGTTTTATTTCCAAAATGTTATAGTTTGTGAGCTACAAACTGAAGGAAAAACAAAAATATATTTGTGAGGCAATGAAGAATTATTGCACATTCATTTAAAGCCAAAACATACAGTTTGTAATTTAAAAGTAAATCATTCTATATTTAAATGCTATATTTTTCTTATTAAGTGATTTACCCAAGCCAAACAGCAATGCTGATTTGTTATAAGAAAGACGTTATGCCATACAGAAAGGGAATATTTTTCAGTTAGAATTATTTTGGTCATTCTGTGATATAGCTATTTCTTCTTACATTATTATTTTTTAACTATATATATAATTTTTTAAAAATAATCCTGTCAGTGGTAAAGGACTAGAACAACTTTTCAAAGTTTACATTTTTGTTCTTATGAAGACAACATGTTCAAAAAGAAAAATCACAAACTGCCCAAACTCCTAAAGCTAAAACAGGAAGTGTTCTGGACATTCTGCTAGAACATGGGGAGGAAGCTTTGGTCCATGCTCTGAAGGTTGCTGGTATTTTTAAACAAATACAGTTTAATGTAAAGCATTCCTGTTTGAGAAGCCTTCTCTGGAAATTGACAGTCTCTTCTCTCTTGGGTGATTCCTTTATCCACAAACCTTTATTTAGGCTTTACTTCTCCGCTTTTCCACATGGTCCTTGTATGCTGAGCTATACGACGGTGCATAAATCATGATGTGATTGTGTCTGAAAATCAGGGTATATTGAGGGATTTGGGTTGAGTCAGAGGAATGCCTGCCTATGTGGGGATTGCAGTGGAGCATGAAGTGACAGGCAGGAACGCGCCACCACCAAATTAGTGTGTGTAAGGGATTAGACCAAGTTGGAACGGTTGGCTGTGGGCAATACAGATGAATTTTAGCCTCATTTAAAAAGGGTTTAGCTAGACTGGATTCTTTCTGATCATGTCAGCATCCTTCAAATGTACCTATTAATGTAGATAGTCACTGCCTGCTTCCCACAGATAAAATCTTTTTACTATTTGTTGTACAATAACAGCAGCCAAAAAGCAGGAGTGCCCCCAAAAGGCCAGGTGATGAGGTGTGTGGCTTAGAGGCGTTTCCAAGGCAGATTAACACTCCTAGATAAAACTGGCCCAGTTTTGACAAAGATTTTTCCTATGGAGTGTGGCGATGCAGCAGCCACAGTGAACAAACAGTTGCAATACAGGAAAATAACACTGAGACATCATCATTCAAATGTCACCAAGACAAATATCCCCTGGTTTGGCAGCCAGAGAACAGAGAGCTCTAGGTATGCTGTAGCAATTCTTCGGGGCTTCTGGCAGTGGTAGGAAACAGCTCTCACCTTTCCCTCACGAAAAAAATTACCACTGCGATTCCCAAGGCAACAGCTCCCAAGCTTGCTGAGAGTGAGAAAATCCCTGTCTCTTTACATCTGCTCTTTCAGCTTTGCCCATCAGAGGTTTCCTTTTGCATTAACAGTGAAAGGTAGGAATGACATTTAGGTGTTCTGAGGTCTGTTTGGAGCCCCTCGCCCCCTCCAGCACAGACATATTGCACGCCTCGCGTCACTCTGCTGTAAGTAAAGGCTGGGACTCTACTTTTCAAACATCACAAAGATGTGAAAGAAAGAGCCACAGTGTGGACCTATGTTTCTCGATCAGCAGAACAGATCACAGCACTGCTTAGGAATGACAACATTCAGGCTCAAATTACTGCGCACTTTTGAAGAATCTTCTAATCAAAATTAATTGTATCCAACAAGGAAAAATTTGATTTTTTTTCCTATTGTACAGTAAATCACTACAAGCTTTTATTCAGCATCTAAAACTGAAATGGAGTTTGGTTTAAAATGCAAGATAGTAATGAAAATAAAACCCAGAGATATTCTTTGTGAAGACTGACAATTTTTGAAGAATGCAAAGTACAAATATTCCAAATATGCAATTACATAAACTATTTCATTTTGCAATAAAGCCCAGTAAAACATTAAATTTTTAATGCTCCTTTACCATAGAATATGCAAATCAACTTTTACAAGTCTACATCTTCCAACAATAGATGGCACTACAAATTCCTACATTCACCACAACATTAAATAATGTTATAGCATTTTAACATTTGCAAAATTAATCATAACTGCCTAAGTAATATATGATGATCAACTTAGCTCTAAAACACTTGAATAGATTTTTTTTCTCACAGCAAAATGGAAAGTTATGATAGAAGGAGCAACATCTCAAAAATATTACTACTTACACTGATTTATCTGAACTCAGAACTAGGAAAATATTACACTATTAATTGCAATGGTGTAAATCACAATGTTCGGTGTCAAAGAATAAGAGGTTTCTGTTTATTAGCACCCGTAAGCACAAAGCCTGTTGTGTACTTATAGGAGCAATAGGCTGAATTTTACATTTCATTTAAAAATCAGCAAAGTAATTTTAGGCACAGGTCTTCCTTAGAAAAGTAAAAAAGTCACTTTTAAATGGACACAAAGCTTGTTGATGTTTATTTGTGCAACTGGAACATGCCTGCTACCTCAGGAGAGGAACCACATGGGTTTTCCTTCACAGAACCGAGCCTCAGGAGCTGCTCATCACGAGGAGTACTGCAAAGACAGCGCAGTATCTGAGAATGCTGCTGTAGCAGAGGAGGGATCTGGACTGTGGCGTGCACACCTTAACACAGCCCCAGGTTAGACAACCAGGCTGTTAGTTAGCAACCACAGAAAGCTATTAATCTTTGTTTAAGATGATATATACACTACATTCCCTGTGCTCTTCAGCAAGGTGAAGGTAGGATTGAGATCAGCTGATTAGCAGCTGGTGGGAGAAGAATAGGCACAGATTTATACGTCTGAAGTAATGAACAGAACAAAGAGGACAATTTACTTATGGCATGTACAGATTCATGCATTAGCAAATCACAAATCAGGCTTCTTGTGCCTGTGATTTTCACAACAGAACAAGTCCTCACTACTATGTGGGTTATTGAAGTGTCTTCAGCAGACCAAAAGAAAAGGAGGAGAGGTACAAGAGTATGAACTTCACATCAAAGTGGTTATTCATGCTGATATGAATATGCAGGCATAAGAGAGGTGTAAGAGGTGTAAGGAGAACACGGGGATGACTGACCTCTGTCTAAACTTGAATAGGCCACTCCATGGTCTACTTGCCATTAAATATCTTCCTTACTATAGACCAGCATCAGCTCAGATCATCGTCATCATTACAGAGCACTATAAGGAAACCCATTTTTTAAAGTTTTTAGGCAATAAAAAAATTACTTCAGAAATGGGAAAAGGAGTGAGGTAGCAGTGTCTGCTTTGGCATTCGTGGTAGCTACAGTTTCAAGTTACTTTTGCCATTATCCCCTCATTCACCCATTACCAAAACACACTGTTGTGCATCACTAGTTAACAACTGTTGAATCTCAGTGGCAGTCCCTGGGAGGGAAATGCGGGTAAGTCAGGGAGCCCTGCATGCACCTCTGAAATGTAGTCCTCCGTCTCCAAGTAATAAGGATAGTTCTTTCTGTGTACTGTGGCAAATCTCCAGGCATCATGCAGGGCTGAACTTTAGATGAAGTTGGCATATTTGAAACAGCCAGGCTAAGTCAGTCTCATTGTTTGGATCAACCATCTCTAAACAGACCTTAGAAATAACCATTCAATTTCTCGTTTAATATCTTCATTTTTAATTGGCTTGTTGCATTCTTTATATGCATTGAAATTCTAGTACACTAGCTCCTGTGGGAAAATAGTACTCAGCAATTTGAATTTCTTAGCTGCTCTGAACATAGGGGACCTGATTCTCATTTATGTTACAGTCGCTTTATATTGCTCAGGCAGTAAATTGCATTTACACCCAGTAAATGAGCAACCGGAGTAGTGTAAAGTAACTTTAGCATGAATGAGAATTAGGCCCAAAGCCTTTCTAAGTTTTTATAGCAACTCTGTTATTCATCTCAATTGGTGAGATAGGGATTGATTGACAAACAAATAGCAACACGGTATTGCCTAGTTTGGAAAGAGAATTGAGCCAGGGATTAGAAAACCCCAATTCAGTGAAGGAAATCAGACTGGCTATTAAAAGCCTGAAGTCCAACAAAGCACTAAGGCCAGATGGTTTCAGCATACATTTTTACAATCAGCTAAGTATAAAAGATGAAATAGCTCCCCTGCTGGTTAAAGTATTTCAAAATTATTTACAGATGGGAATTAATGTTAATGAGTCGTGTAGCTAACTCCCTACATACCATGCTGAAAATTTACCACCCTCAAGTTTAGTCTCAGCCAATGCACCAGAAAGTTTCATCATTTGAAAATGAAAATAGCTTTTCCTTGTTTTACCACGTACAACTAACCACTTCAATTTCACATCTAAGAGGCTTAAACAGAAGTAGGATAATGAGGGATAGAGCTAATACCAGAAATGTCCTCAACGTGAAGATTATTTTAATCGTAAATTCCCACGGCTGGAAGATTTACTCATAAAATATAACATACAGTACGAGTGTGCTATGGAGAGGACTGATATTAAAGATACATGCAAGAGTGGTTCAGGGGAATACGGAGCTCTCTCTCTGGGTGAGTGACTCAGAGCCGTGTTAGGTCAAAATGCAGATTTCGCCATTTGATGCTCCCATGGGGCAGCCACTCACACAATAAAAGTACTAATGGGCCACCTAACTGCATGTGTCAGTGAAACACTGAGAACATTCTGCTCTTTTTATCTGAACATATGTGTTGATTGTTTGCATAGACACAATATATTAGATCAAACCCAATCAAGAATTTATAATAAACAATAAAGAAAACAGAAAATTCCTCCACTGTGGACTTTGGTCAGTTTACATTAATGCAGATTTTCTCCTGTGTACAAATTTAAAATCAAGCTTTTGCCTCACTAAGTAGCACAGGTGAAGTAGACTGGAATCTGAATGAGCAGTTTTAGATTTCTATCCTCTCCACAGATAAAAATCTCCCTAATCATTGCACTCCCTTAACAGATTCATCTCTCTGAGGTGCGCTAGCTCACCGTTTGATCTCTCTTCTCTCATTAAAAAGCAAACAATTTAAAAATACTTCTTGATCAAGGTCCTTTCCATTGCTCATTTTACAAATAGGGATAATCCAAAATGAATGAGACCAAGAATAAATTTCTGCTATTAGTCATATATAATTACAGTCAGACAAATGATACCTTTTAATTTTAAGATTGCATTCAGGATCTGGGTTAGCATGGGAGGTTAACACAGCACTCAACTTTCAGCTTTTTCTTTGTTTCACTTTGACTTTAATTACATTTATTTGGCAACTTTATTTATTTATTTTTATTTATTTATTTTCATTTATTTATTTATTTGGCAACTACATTTATTAATAGCAACTGACCTAACCACTTCTGTATACAAAGAAACTACTATCAGGTACATTATTTCAACAGTCTGGGTTTAGAGGAAGATGAAGACAGGTACAGCTTCTGCAGAGATCATTAAATCATAAACCTTTAGCCCTGCTGAGATAAAACAAACAAAAATGCTCAGCTGCTAGAGAAACAGGTTTTAGAAACACATCTTCAGAAAAGGTAAGAGGTTTCCTTGTGGTCATTCCTTGAACAACCCCCTTCTGACTTTCCCTTCATTCAGTTATTTTCTCCTTTTCAAATCCTAATCTTCAGCCTACTCAAATAGCCAATGCTGAAATATTTTGATGCTTTCTCCAGTACTGGACAGCTGTGGATTTTATCCTTTTTTTAGCTCCAGCAGTGCCTAAAGTGCAAAAACCACCCCTCTACCTGGCCAAAAAAAAACCCCAAAAAACAAACCAACAACAACAAAACCCAAAACAAAAGCAAAGGGCCTTTGCTGAAGGAAACTGGGGTTACTTTTGAAGAGAACCCCTCATCATGAGCACTTGTGGCAGCTCTGCTCTGTAGCAGGTTCCCACCATTTCCACAACTTTGCATGGGCTGCTCGGTGACCGACGGCGGCGCTATGGGAGGTGCCGGTGAGTGCTGAGCAGCGCTGTCGGACCCATTATGGTCCAAATCAGCAAAGCTCGGCTAACAGCTGATTCCCTTGTAGTACATCCACTTGTTAGTAATAAGGACTGTCACTGAAAAGCCTGGGGGCAATTCTCTAAAACCCAGTTTATTACCCAGATCATGAGAGGTAATTCCTGATGGCACCAGCATGCACAGAGCTGGCAGTCAGCTGGCACTAACTGCAAGGAATCACACGTGTGCCACGCCTTGCACACAATACATAAAGGCACATTTCTCAGAGATACCCACTGCCTGTCAGTAGCATGTACCCTAACTGTCATTAATTCTTACTGCCTAAGTTAAGGGTAACAAACCCATACTAGCTACTGGGAAAAGTCCATTTCTACATCTGTGTTTTCAGTGCAACTTAGCTTAAATAGCTACTCTGCTGCCCTTGCAAGAACCCCACCTGGAATACTGTGTCCAAATCTGGAGTCCTCAGTACATGAGAGATGTGAACCTTTAGAGTTCAGAGGAAGGCCACAAAAGCTGTCAGAGGGCTGGAGTATCTTTACTATGAGTACAGGCTACTATGAGAGAGGCTGTTCAACCTGGAGAAGAGAATGCTCTGCAGAGACCTTGTAGCACCTTCTGGTACCTGAAGGGTATTCTGAAAAGGAGGAACAGTGAGTTTTTACACGGGCAGATATTGATGGGACAAGGTGAAATGGTTTTAATTGTTTTAAACTAAAAGAAGAGGGATTTAGATTAGATGTGAGGAAGAAATTCTTTACTTTGAGGGTGGTGAGGCAGTGGACCAGGTAGGCCAGAGAAGCTGTGGATGTCCCATCTCTGGAAGTGTTCAAGGCCAGGTTGGATTGGTCCCTGAGAAACCCGATTTAGTGGAAGGTGCCCCTGCCCATGGCAAGGTGTGGAGTGTAGGTGATTTTTAAGGTCCCTTCCAACCCAAACTGTTCTATGATTCTGTGATTCTGGTTCTGTGTACCCTGTCAAATGAAATACTGTCATCTCAGCAACTCCAATATATTGTCTATTGTAAGAGGGGATTTTCCCCAAAGCCCCAAAGAGTTAACTCTTTGTCTGCTGGTATCTTATTTTTCACTGAAAACATTTTCTTTTCTCCCCAGACTGAGAATTCCTTTCTCTCAGTTCCTTTCTTTTTGAACATTTTCATTATAAGGATGAGAAATAATGGATACACAAATACTATAGCTGCTATATTTCAGTCTTGACATGCTGAAACAGATACAGTTTGAAAGAACAAATTACTCTCTACAGTTTTCCTTATTGCATATTAGAAAAAATTTAGATTGCAATATAAAGATTTAACAAACACATTAAGATGTAAAGACCATTACTTATTAAAATAAAACTGTGATAATGCAACAAACAAATTAAAAATATTGTTGCAAATAAATCAGCAAGTTGATGGTTATTTGATTTAGATTATCAAATTATTCCAACTATGAGCTAAACCCAGTTGTGAGGCTGAGACGAGAAAAAAGTGGGATTTTTTTTTCTAGTCCTGTACTGGGAAAGAAATTTGGTTTGTGTCTCAGTTTAATACAACTATTTTGTTCCCATTTTTTTTCCATAATAATAGGGATTTTCTGACAGTGATTCAACTGTCGTGACTGCTTTCACGGAGTTATGCATAGACTGGATATTCACAAGCTAGTACAGGGACCAAATAAACTTACTTAACTACATTTTCACTGCTGTTTTCCCTTTTCCTTAAATGTCATAATTGTTCTAGTAGCAATTCTTTTGCTTTTCCTATTACCTTCCCTATTGCACATAACAACAAAAACTAAGCAACAGAAATAAAAGAGTGTTTACTATGACAGGTTTCTACACAACAGTTGCTCCAGAAAGCACTTCTGTAACTTTGACAGCACTTACTCACATAAAAGACCAATTTGGGAGCTCATTTTAAGGTTTCAGCAAGTATTATCAGAAGTGTTTTTTTCACAAGCACATAAATACATTCTTTGTGCTTTCATGAGCTGGTAGGACACGAAAGAAGTATTCCCATAACACAAGGCAGAAAAAAAAGAAATAGAAGGATACACTTTCACTTCTTGGCCTACAGATTTTTGATGGCTGCAGGGGTTGCATAGAATAGCTGATACAGTATCTTGCTTAATTTTTTGACACCTGCATCCACCTAATGGAAAGCAGAAGATTTGTCATCTGGCACACTCAGACAGTTCTTGCCTCCTCTTGCAGAGTGTGCAGTATCCAAGAGGAGGGTGGGACACTTCTTTTATCTGCTGTGTGTCCACCTTAGGTGTGCCCCTGATCACTCCTGGAGGTGATTCCTACATGCAGTCCTTGATAATAGCAGCAGGCTTCTTAAATATCGGATTAAATAGCAGAACCTTAATACTGGGCTGTATGGCCTACGCACAGTTAATATAATCCAGTTATATTTCCCACCTGATAGGTTTTAGGGCTGAGATCACTATAGGGTCACTAAGCCACCCAGCAACCACTCTTGGAAAAATTCTCCCTTTGATCTGCCAATGAGGTAAGCTCCAAAAATATTACAGCTGAATTCTCTATTATCTGGGGTAAATCAAGACAAACTAATGTCGATCCCCCAAAATATGATTAGTAGGAAATACAGTGCTGGGATTCTGAAGAAGCACCACTGAAGTCAGTCAGAATTCAGCATGAGATGGAGCTGAGAACAGAAGAGGCTCAGACTCCTTGCTGTGCCCTGTAGCACCCTCTGATCAATGGCTTCTGGCACACGGCTGCAGATCTGAGCTGGCTCTGTCTGTTCCCAAAGTGCTGCTGAGGGAGTTAATAAGCCTCCTGGAATTCACTGCCCTGGGAGGAATGATGCAAAGCCGTGAGGTTGGCTCTGAGCCAGAGCAAACGAGCCCGGCTGATCTGCTGAGGGACAGTTAATTGCCTCTGAAACAGGCACCCCAGGACTCTCGGTTCACTCTAAGGAGCAGGCTCAGGCTTGTAGGAGTCATGAATTGATCAATCAGCCATGGAGAAGTAGCTAAAACCGCTTTTGACTTCCGAGTGCTGACCCGGGAAGCAGTGCAGTTATGATCATGCAATGCTCTGTCTGAAGCGACAGCCCCTGCACAGAGCCGGCTCCTGCGCCCCGCTCTCCTGTCGGAGTAACCACCAGCTGGACACTCACCCACTTAACCTCCTGAGCGTGAAGTGTACCAGTTGCATGCGAACCCCAGGCAGAAGAGGAGTGTTTCTACCTTCTCTTAACAAATAAACCATATTTGAATCAATCTTTTTAAATGACTAATGACCTTGTGAACTCGCACTCATTCATCTTTTTATCAAGAGATGCCGAGTCATATATCCTTGCATGAAGGGAAATTAGGGAAATGTGTTATAAGATTTTATCAAGGAGTATTTTCACGATCTGCTCAGCAGAAACTGCTTCTACACCTTCTTACAATAAATTCTATTTAATATCACTTAAATTTAAGGTATTTCTTTAACAGACAGTTTCCCCCCCCCCCACTCCTCATGGTCTCTTTAGCACTTGCATTTACTGCGACTGCTGGTACCAAACTTAATAGAAATGCTGGCAGCATTTTTTCAACAGAAAGACACTTGCTGCAAGATTCCTCTTCCCTGTTTCCTTTCCACCTTTTCTTCTTACTGAAGAAGATGGCAATTTAGTAGTTTCCTCCATGCCTTGCAGTTCCTTCTCTAGGCCACCTGCTGGATGTTGTTATACCACCATGACATGACATCACTATGACAGTGATTTCTGATGAATCTGCCTTAAAAACTGTGACTGTGGTTCTATTAGATGGGAGTCATTCCATACCTACAGTCTCACTGACATGAAATTCAATTAATTTTGCATTATGATCAGAAACATGAAATAGATTTGATTTTGCAGAAAGTTGACATTTCAGCCAAGAGAGATGTATATTATACTGATATATGTGATTCAGGAAAAACACTGTGAGGTGTTCTTCCATTTTGGTACTCATCTGCAAGAGAGAGATTCCTTATTTATATGAGCAGAGGGAAAGTGCTTTGACCTAGGAATGAAGTAACTTGATTGTCCCCTCTTGCCATTGCTATGCTGCATGTCGGTGTATCTCAGAAAGCTCATTGTGTAGCTAAACCTCAGACCTTCCCTTAGAAAGCTGCCAGCTGTCACCTCCCAATTCATCATAAAGTGGCACTGCACACTACATCTTAGCTAACATTTTGTCAGAGCTTGACAAAATCACTTTCTTTCAGGAGCCTCACTTGCTCAGGCAGAGTCCTCCTGGAATGAATGTGCAAACAGGATTTTGGATATTTGTTAGGAGGGCTAAAGAGCATTCAAACTCTGCTGATGGCCTGGGAAAATGACTCTGTGGTCATATAATAGGGATTTTTCCCCCTACAGTTTTCTTTTATAGAATGTGTTGTTTAAGTTATGCATCTCTTGGGTAACTATTAATTTAAAAAGTATAATCAGTCAATGATGGCATCACATACTAAGCACAGACGTTGCTGTCATTGGGGATATATTTTTGGATGTCCTTTATAAGTCAGCATCTGGATTTTCTTATTCACTATGCCATGAGGTGTAAATTACTTCAGTTTAAAAATAATAGCATAAATTTTAAGCAATTTAATCCAAAGATAAAGATTTAAAAGTTTTCCTCGAGCCAGAATTATTAAAAAATGAATACTTTGAATCTGGAGCTCTTTATTTATTTTAGGACTTCAGTTTTTGCAGTCACCTGTCAAACATAACTATTAAAAACTACAACATGTTAAAAAAGAACAGTTTGGAAACAAGTTTGTTTGATATGGCTAATAGTTCTTGGCAGTGAAAGAAAGAAGCTGTGATGTGAGCAGTCCTCTTATTTTCGCTTGTTGTAATAAATGCCAACCTACAGATGGAATTCAAGCAGTAATTCAAGACTATTAAATTATCTACTTTAAAAAATGAATTGTGAGTCCTCCCTTTTTAAATGCTGTGAAAAAGAAATAATCTTTTTTTTAAACTTGCCAGTAGAAAAGGGGATAAGCGGGAAGTACAATTGATCTCATCTAAAATCATATAGTTGAGAACATTCATTATGGCATAAGGCAGAAAGGGAGAGAGGGTTATAAATGAGATCCAACTGTCTCTCCAGATGCATTTTGCTGAACGACTGTTCAGAGTGAACCTTTAAAACTTGAATTTGGAAAGCATTAGCCATGCTAAAATAAATCTAAGCTGATATATTCATTTGTAACAAAATGAATGTGACACATCATGGCTGTGACAATATGCAATTTCACCCTGAGAATTCAGTTTTCAGAGGTGATTTAATTTTCTTTAAAACATTATTGAAAACTACAAGACATGGATTAGAATAAATATCCTTGTCTCATATGGGTATTAATTTTGACAATGTTCACCCTACAACTAAAATACAATAGGCAAACCCACTATTTGCTAAGTCATCTATGGTGGAAAGGGTTGGTACATAATTATCTAAATGCTCAGTAGGATTATCACTGTTACGTTTAAAGACTCTGAGCAGGAGATAGGATAAAGGTTAGGAAAATTAGATGACTTATAAATGCTTCATTAAATATTTTTTCAAGCATTAACGTAACCCAGAAGAAGGACACTAAGTCAACCTACCACTCTCTGTAAACTTTGTACATACAGTGTAAGACATGGTAGAGTCAGACTGCAGTAAGAGATATGTCCATGGTATGGAGCTGTTTGATAAATGCTGTTGCAGTGTTTGTTTAAGTCCCTAAACTGTGCCTACTAAAGTCAATGGGAATATTTTACTGCATCTACAGGCAATGAATAAGGCCTAGATTCTTTACATTTGCTTTTACAATGTGCTTGATATTCTCAAATACAGTGCTGAGCTCCCTGCAATCCTGTGTGTACGCAAATGCACACAGACGCGCTCGCTATTAAGGCCTAGATGTGGGATTGAATTCTCTGCCTTCACACCCACATGTCTACCAGAATGAGTTACTGTGCACCTCTCATGTCTCGGGATGTACAGCCTTCATTATCCAAGCTGCATTAAAATCACAGCTCAACACTGATTTAGCAAAGCGTTTAGTCCTGTGCCAGCTTTAAGCATGTAAGTAGTCCTGGTGAGTTAATGGTGCTCCTCACATGATTGAACTTGGGCATGTGCTTAATTGCTTGATTTGGGGCCAGAGCATCGCTGTGGGAGGGAGCTGCGGGCAGGGGAATGCGCTCTGCTAAGGCAGGCACTGCTCAGGTAGTAATGGCTTGGTTCAAAACTCTTTCTTTCCAACAGGCAAAAACTTTGAAGAAGCCAAAAGTTTTTGCGGTTGTTTGAAAGGATGATCATAGCTCAAAAATCAAGGCAATAGGGGGAGCAAGGTGGCAGTACGGACTGGATATAAACCAGAAAAAAATAGGATCAGAAAGAACAAGAAGATTATGAGATATAGAAAAATGTCAAAACTAATAAGAGGAGATTTCAGCTACCCAGACACACAGGAAAGGGACACAATGAGAGAAATAAATCAAGCAACGGTCATGTACTATATCCTCAATGTATTAAAAGGTGGCAAAAAAAGACTGAAGTTCTGACTTTCAACAGTGCAGCTGTTAGGAGACAGAGGTGGAGGATTCACTAATGACCATAATCCAGTTGGATTCATTACTGCAGGCTGAACCTACAAGAGGAATAAAAAACCCCCAAGGACTTTGAACGTAGAAGAATGGGGAAGTGCTGGAGGCAATCCAGTGGGTTAAGCGTCTAATGGGAGGTGTGGGAGGAGGGAAGGACACGGAGGAAATGGAAACTGTTCAGAAAGCAATTACAGCATATCCAAGGGTGATACGTATTATCCAACAATATGTACACTAGGACGAGAAAAAGACCATAGCAAATAAAAACAGGATTGAAAAACACATTGAGAGATAAATAAAAAGGATACATAAGCAGTGTAAAATTTCAGGTGCAGAGGGAGAACAGAAAATTTATACAATTAATTTAAGATAAATGAGCACAAAGATACAAAAAGTGCAAGCAGATATTGAAATTAAATTAGAAATAGGCTAATATCAGAGTATATCCCTAGCAGATGTAACAAAAACTCTGCAAAGAAAGCAGAAGGTTTTCAGGGTGAAACCAAAGCAGCATGATACTATGCACTGGTTCAAGCCGCATTCGTCATGGCTGAGTTTGCCCTTCCTGAAAGGTTTAAAACAATAAAACAATTGGAAACACTTGTTTTTAGACAAAGTTTTCTCCATTTACTACACTCTGGGAGAAAGACAATCCTGCTATCCCCATCTCACAGCCACCTTTCCCAGTTCATCCCAGGTGAGTGAAAGGTATTGTGGTAACACATCATCCTTAGCAGACACTGCAAGATGCTCAGGCAGTTGCTTCTTTCACTGCCATTCCACCTCCATATTTCACAAGCTGGAAATTAGAAATTATAAGAGGCACTGGGTTTGAAGAGATATTTACAGTTCTAGAAGGACTTATTTGTACTTTCAGGCCAGTTCAAGCAGTAAGATGGGAAATACACCTTGAGTGTAATTTTGGGTGTAATTTTTGGATAGACTGTTTGCCTGGGCCAAAAACATCCCAAGAAGCATCCTGAAGAATAACTACCTACAGTTAAGCTATCATGCCAGAGAATGTTCCTCCCTATTACGTCAGACTGTTGACATGGGCCCTTGTGAAGAACGTCCTTCTAAGGACACTTCTCTTTCTGTCTTTCCACTAACAACTGAGGAAATCTATGCAAATCTTCCTCCCCAAGCCGATCCTTGGCCTCTTCCCTTCTCCATCCCCCAGCTACCAATCTAAGCTCATACTACCAAAATAAGGCAAAGTAGAGTGGTTCAGGTCAGAGGACTCGTACCATCTTGGCAGCATTATAACTTACAGCATCAGCAACTACCATCTTTTACATCTACTTGATAGTGTCTTACAGGACTTTATTAACCTATTTCCTAAGAATGGAGCAATTGGCTTTTGAGCTGCCCAAAGTGGTGTTCCTAGAGCCAACACTTCCTATGTGTTTTCTCCATGGCAACATATTTCTGTCAGAAAGAGATGGTTGTAATTTAAAAACAACTGGAAGAAGAAACAAAACAATAGACAAATAGCCAGCAAAAGCACACTACCTTTAATATTAATCAGTGAAGTTCACAATAGAAAATGTTTTGCTAAAAGCAGAAGACTATGTCTCCTAATTTACTCCTGTATTTGAACCACAGTAATACATTGCATAGGACAGTGTTGTTACTTTAATTACTTCTGTTTAGCTGTCTCATTTTTTAAGCACATTTTATCACATTTTTTTCATTCAAGGGTCATTGTTTTGGAAAGAAAAATACAACACAGCCAAAGCCAGTAACAACAATGTTAAATGACAGGTGGCCATTGGAGAAATGCTATACAATTTGAAGAACTGGTCCAGTCAATCAAATGTTGTATTTGGAAACAACAGATAGGAGGGCAGGTACTTCCTTATCACCATTTGTAGTGGAACTACAGCTGCAGCTCCAATTCTGTTTGAGATGGCACAGCACACAGTGGGATACAGAAATACAGTAGTCAGAGAAGCTGCTTAAAGCCACAAGAGAAAGTGTGGACTGGTTTGACAAAGATACAAAAAGCTCTTGATATTCATGAGATTCAGTAAGCACTGATATAAAACTTCTTCTGATACTTAACCCTTTATGGTTGTTTTTATTCTTACTGTAGTATGTGCTCACACTCCTGTGAGCTACTGGGGAAAATGATGAGAAACATACACCAGCTATCATAAGGTACCACTTCCCCTGTATGGTATAGTGCACTTAATTCCCTCATGACAGCTCCTAAAATGAGGAAATATGTAAAATATATATAAAATACTTGGAGCTTTTTATTAGCTTTTAGTATTTTTCACAATATCAAAGCAGCAAACACAGGTTTCCTGTGCTCAGACATCTCTGAGTTCACTCTGTTCTTTCAAAAAAATAAGCGTTTATCTCAGATCGGAGTTTTCTTTATGACAAAACAAAACCTGAAAACAACACAACTATCTTCATTTAAAATCCCAGTGTTAAGAAGAGATACAAACTTGTCCTTTATTGATGGTTATACTATATTACTTTGTTGTTTTGCTTACACATAAAATGTTCACTGCAGTTGAACACATCAGGGCTATCTAATGTATAGAGAAGCTGTTGCTCTTTATACAACTTTTACATGAAAAAAATATACATTTAAATGTATATCTTAACTCTATTAATCTCACTTAATCAGCACAAAATACACTTGACTAGAGACTCTGTCCCTTCTGATGTGAGTCTATAAACCAGTGTATGTATGGCTCGTTCTTTTTAATTCCAGTCAGTAGCACACATACTGTATATAAATGTGTCTTGATTTTATTTGCTTTCAAGTTCTGCATCAGTGAGAATCTTCAATAATGGAAGCAAAGCACTTAAAGCTCTCTGCTCCCCTCTGCACCTTTCAGCAATAAATAAATAAGACCCCAGTCCTGAAGGTAAGGCTAACCCTTTGCTCTAGCAGGGAGACCTTATTTCAGTAGTGTTTCACACAGATCAAGGTAAAGGGTAAAGGTTTAAATTACTAACTGCAATAACTTGTCCTTTTTCTTTTTTTTTGCACAACTCTCTTTTTTTCCCCACAAAATATTTTGGATTTCAGAACATGGAAAACCAGGGCATTTGACATAAACTTTTCATTTGAGGGTTTTTTTAAACAGCTGAATATACTCTTTATGTTTTCAGAACAACAATAAAGGCATTTGAAAAAAAATACTTTGCTAAAACTGTAATTAAGAAAAAAAATCTTTCCTAAAAGCTTTTTTAAGTGAACTAAATTATACTGGACATATATAAATAAAAAAGAACAAAGAAGAACATGAACATATATTACTAGTGTAATTCATCAAAAACAGTTGACACTTCAATCTAATCCAGAAATGAAAACACAGAACTTTATAGAGTTATAGGAAGTAAGCAATTTAAACGTACCATGGCACAAGGTCATCTAACAATGAAGACAGGAAGATGTTCTCTTTTTATTCACTCTCCTTTGCTCCTTTAATCCTTCTGAATCTATCAAGTACAGATTAATATAAATCTTTTTAACAGCCAGAGGTGATCTTGAAATCAGATAATTAATAGTAGTGGTTCAAGTTTTGTATAACAAGTCTACCTTTCCATTTTAATATAAAATGAAAGGGTACTTTATGTAGCTATCGCTCTGGGAAAGGTTTATTTTTCCATAATAAAGTAATGTAGGTCTTAACTAATCAGTTCATCATTTTAAAATGTAATTTTTTGGTAAAACTCACTGAAATAGTTCATCTTCTTTAAAATGGTGCTGATGTGGAAAAAAACAATTCTTAGAATACACTCACCACTGCTCATTCAAAACACTCACTTGCCAAGTCATTCCCCATGTATTTCAGAGCTAAATGTATGAAGCCAAGGAAATGCACTCAATTTGCTTTGAAAGTAAACCTCCAAGGCAATTTCACGAGCAAAAATCATATTCGTGTCATACAGATACTGTGGTTAAGTTTATGATTCCAATTTGGCCTGGAGAGCTTTCAATACTCTAGAAAAAATACTTCATCAATCTATATGTAAATACTTCAATAAAACCACTGAACAGTGATCAAGTTCAGTATTAATATCACAAATTAAAGATGGCATCTGAAAACGTACCGTCTAGAAGAATGATCAGAGCTCATGCTGAAGAATAATCTGTGTTTTCAGCAGCCTATAAGCACCATGGAAAAAACTGTGGTGTTGTATTCATTAAGTTACAGTGTTATATATAAAGAAAACACTAAATACTGAAATACAGCCAGTGGCTTGGTGGCAGCAGGGTGGGTAGCAGGCAATCACCTGGAAATGTCAGCCTAAAGAAACCCATGGTAGGACTAGCAGACCTATGCTGTACAGTTCAAATTGGCAATTAAATATACCTTATGGGCTTGCATTTCTATTATATGCTGTTAAACAAGAAAAAATCAACCAAATAACCCAAATAACCTCTCAATTTCTAACTATTTGGTTGTCTTAGTGAAAGTGTGTTTATCTAAGCAGATGGGACGACACATTTGTTTGCCCCAGGGGAGAGTGGGAAGAATTAGCCAAATATCCTGTTGAAGTCCTATCGAGAGGCAAAGACAGTTGTACTGGAGGAAGGCACAACCATTCCCATACTTTCCAATGGTTTAGGGTTTTTGTAGCTCCAAGACACATATACTGTCACTTGTTTACACTGCTGCCCACCTCCATGTAGGCCAGCATTGCCCTGGGACTCAGCTTTCACACAGCAGCATGGAGAGAAGCCAGCTGGAAGGGGAAAGTCCGTGGTAAGATCTCTCAACTGTTCTTGCTCCTGCTTCTCTCCCTTGGCTTCACTGTCTTATATTGAGTCTTCTGGATGTGGCACACAGATTCAGACAGCGCAACTTCTCAAAGCAGTCGCTAAGCTGACGTGTAAGTTAGCTACAAGACATATGGGGCAGGATTCAGGTCCAGACCATAGATACCTAAACAGAGGTGACCACCTATGCACTAGATGCACAAGGTCTCACTTCAGATAACAAAGGTTAATTTGGTGCCCACACAAAGCTGCTCATTCCAATTTAGATGGATGTCTTAAGGTCTCAAAGACATCAGCCGAAGGTTAGCAGATGAATACAGAACTTACAGGAGATCCTCAATTGCAATTGGTATTAGTAATAGTGACTGGCATTAGAGCAGTATCCTACAGGTCTCAAACGACACTACAGGGCCATAGCAATGTCACATTTCCCTGCCTTACCCTCATAAGCCTTGTCACTGCACACCCTATTACCTAAACTCTATTACAGAAATAGCATAAACAGAAAAAGAAATCGTTCATCCATCCACAATTCCTCATTGCTGGACCTTGTTGGACCAACCCAGCATAAAGAGCAGGAAGCACTTGAGTTCAATACGGGTACTGTCTGACAAGGCACTTTTCACACAGAAATTCATAGGGGAAAGGAGGGTGCTCCACTTTTCAGTGCAAGGTAACTCTAAAATGTTTTAAATTGCAAGGTGCTAAGAGTCAGAGACATTCTCCCCGAGAGATGAGCTGCCACATCTCTCACTGCTGTGCCAGCATGGAGATGGGCACACAGGGAAGTGCTCTGGGCAGCTCTGCCATTTCAAACAGACAGGACAGGACAACTCTGCAGCAACAACCAAGAACCAAAACTTAACAGACAAAAATAAATTATGAAAAAACCACATTTTTCTGTTGATTTTCTTAATGTACATTAATGAATTAGATATTTGTCTAAATGCTGTTGTGTCTAGGGATTAGATATCTGCTGATTTTTGGTATGACCCATGAAAGAACTGAACTGGAGGAAGAGAAGGTCATCAGAGCCTTCTTACTCAATTTTAAAAGAGTTATTCTGTATGCTGTGAACGACATGGGATTTGGCATGCAGTTAGGCTGAGAGGAAAGTAGGAAAATTGCTACTGCAAAGCCAGAGGGTTAAAAAGTAGCATAAAAGCCAATGAGTATATGCAAAGAAAGATATGAAGGTCCCTGAATGTGAGAAAGGAAATCTAAACTTGATGTGAAAGTCTAGTGTCATATACCACGATAATTAAGCAAATCCTAAGAGACTGAAAATGTGCAGGAACCAACTTGCCTTGCTTGAATACAGTCAGTGTAGGAGATCTCCTTTGGATCAGGACCAATCAGCTGCAACCTTTTCTCTGCTTACTCCCTGTTTCCCATGTGGCTATGAAGAGACAGGAAGACTGGTGTAGTCATCCTGTGATATGGGAGAAGAGGTCTCTTTTCTCCCAAAATTTCTATCTGATAACCAAAAACAGGAGACATGACAGCCAGGAAGCATGCTAAAAGTACTTACCACAAAGTACAAATTCTATTTACAATTATATTGTAACTGCTTTTAGCTGACTTCAATCTTTCCCAACTGGAATTCACCCAAACAATACATTACAGTACAAAAAATTTTATAGATGTCATCTAGAACAGGAAATTGTGGCACCTACCCGTGGCCAGTGTGCAAGGTACGTGCAATAGGGATGACCATTTGTCCTCATGAAAATTATTTGACCTCAATACGTTACAATAGTCTATGATACTGCAAGTTTGTAATACTTTAAACAATGGCCCAGATTTGCCTATGGTTCCAGATCTTCATTTTGAACTCACTATTTTATAACAGTACAAAGGGAGTTTAACTTGTCAAGTGGCTGGCAAAGCTGAAAATGAAATATCATAAGAAAATATGTTAGAGGTAGACCTTTCTGACCCAAACTTCTCTTTGGCCAGCAGAACAATTTGTCTCACCAGTCACTGTATGAGCTGCATCAATCGTACAGCGGATGTTTTTTCTGGACTTGCATCAAGCAATCTCAGCACATTGATCAGGACATTCTTAAATCTCTGTGCTTTCATGCCAAATCCAAGAGCTTCCTTTCCTTTTCATGTGCACTCAACAAATAGACATTCATAACCTCAGAACATAAAAATATGATGGATTTTATCTTGAAGGACCTAGAATAATTAAATGCAACCAACTTATTTCTGAAAGGTTTCCCATCAGCTCTGCCTCAAGGATGTGACATATTTGCTGTTTTTCTCAGTTTTGATTTCTTTAGCTTTGTCAGGGAAAGCAATGCTGTTATACATCACACAAAATACTGATGCAGTAGGGAGAGATGAGTGACAAAATCCATCAGAGAAAAAGAGTTCAAATAAAAGTTTTCATATCTTAATCCCTACAGGATTTTGCCAATAACATAAAAAATGTTAAGACTTGGCAGATACTATTAACCAGAATCTGGTTTCCCTAAAGAATAGAAAAAAGATTTTTTGCCTCAGAGAAGCATGAGCAGTCAACAAAAAAACCTCATCATCATTTGGAATGCAAGTTCAGGATAAATTTATCCAATGACTTTACTGAAGAAAAACTGCAAAAGTCAAAGTCTGGAAGTGAAAGATCCAAAATCCATACTGCTGTCCATTGTTCATTTTTTACATGCATTTTATTTCACCTATTGCATCTGTGTAATTCTGGGGGATCTGCCATCACTGTATCTAACAACCTCCTAAACACTTAAAATCTTTTTTTTTTTTTTTAATTTCCCTGCTTGTAGAAGTAGTTTGACTGTTTTATGCTCCTACACATATGAAAATTTAGAACAATTAGGTGAAGGACCCCTTTTTAAATGTTCTGTCCTAAACACAATAATCTGCATGGTTTGTCTTTTGGAAGAGTGGCAAGTACAGGGTGCTCTCAGGTAGCCTTGGCAGCATCAGGCCAGCACAGGTAGCAAGGGCCTGGCAGCACGAGGCACAGCTAACACAAACTCCACCATATTGGCTCATTCTGAATCCGTGCTTCCCAGTAATCCCAAATAATTGCAAACTGTGAGTGCAAATAACAGCAGGAGAAGGAGCTATTTACACACACACACTCCCCACAGGGAAAAAGACTACAAATTGTTATTGTTCTTTAGGAATTAATTATGGCTATTTTGTTTTTCTCATCTCCATCAAATAGCAATATTATTTATTGTGTCATTTGATTCATGATTGTGCTTGTCAAGTCCAGGCAGATGCCCAAGCTAATAAAAATTCCAAATAACAAGTAGAATATATGCAATATCAGTTTTTAAAAGCTAGACACCCTTCCTTCAGAATAATTGCTCCACTCAAGATCTCATTTTTATAGGTTATAACAGCTGAATAAACAAAACTAACTAGATTAAAATTTGATCATGCAGACACCATTAGATCATGATTACATTCTTTAGTGAAGGAAGGATTGTTTTAAAGAAAAATATGAAGACTTATCAGATACAAAACCCCATACTAAATAAAAACTCTCTGTAAATAAAAAGTAAATACTTTTATAAAACAGCAAAGAGATCCATTTAATCATTGACATATAGCTGCTTCTGTAAATCCTGGCTAAGTTAAGACCATAAAATCAATTAAATTATTTTACTGCTAATATCCCAGTTCTCATCGTTATTTCTGATATTCCAATTTCTAACTGTCAGCCACATTGAAATTCAAGGATATATACATGACATCCACACTTAGCTCTTATCACTGAATACTGGCATTTGAAGCCTGGTCCTTTTTGTCACTGGAAGATGGAAAAGCCTATGGAGACCAAAGATAAAGAGATACTGCTAAGAAGATGGATCCTCCGGATAACTGAATGAGGGGACAAAAGCAGTGTAAGGATTATGTTGATAATAGATCTCAGCCAGATGTTCACTGACTTTTTCTGCCTTTTAAAAGCAGTGAAGCTTGCCTAAGTGAGACATTTTCAATAGTACTACTGTACCTTGGGGATTCTGAATAAAATTGCTGCTTGCAAATGTTGTGTACTTGATTTTTTTCCCCCTAAGAATGACAAATTTTGTAGTTACTCATTTTTATTTCTATCCTGTACTTTATATTTTGTTAGGTTTCTTACAACTACTTTCCATCTACTACAGCCGTCTACATGAACAACCAACTGTCCCTTGCCAGGAGGAGAATGAAGCATCTTCAACCCCAGTTTTCCACTTTGCTGGGATTTGGAGACATTGTCACAAATAAACATACTACCCTGATGGGAAGTATTGAGCTCAAAATTGTAAAGAAAATCTGGGGCTTATTTTAATGTCATCACGGTTCATAGAAAAAAAAAATAGTTAAGCTCAATGTTCAGAGAACCCTGTGCAAGGAACAGAGCAGAAGTGGTGCTATTTAAAGAACAGACTGTATTCTGCACTGTGGCAACTGTTTACCTCTTGATACTTGCTGTGACACACCACGTCTTGTTTTTATTGACCATCTAGACATATAAAATGGCTTTCTTTGTGTGGAAGACCGGGCTTCCTGGGAGCATGGAAGCCTCTCCAGAAGCTTTGTTTGTCACTCATTTCCTTCATTGTAAAGGCATGTTCATACTATTTTGTTCCACTGGTGTTTGGATGTGTCCTGCTTCCACCCATTCAAAGCATTAACTTTCTTCTCTCAAAACAGCATCTTTCATATGAGGATATGTTGGGAAAGACAGAATGTTCAGCCCAGAGAAGAGAAGGATCAGAGGGGTGTTACCAATGTATTTCAATACTTGATGGATGTGGGAAGAGATGGGATGGAGTTTGAGTTAGAGGCTGTGGGACAAAGAAGCACATGGCAGCACAAAGGAGCACATGGCGGCACAGAGAGGCTTGTCTCTGCCGGACCCTGGGGGGAGGAGGTGTCACACGGCAGAGCCCTACGGAGAGGAGCTGCCGGAAGCTGACAGACGGGTGACCAGCGCGTGATCACCCCATAGAAGGACATTCAGAAGGCGTGTTGCTGATGTGGCAGCATGGGATAGGTCACGTAGTGAGTATTGCCACGTAAGGAAATGCTGTGCCTTGAAGAAGTGTATAAAACCAGCTCGTTTCTTTGAATAAAGGATTCAGATTCCCTGCCGGTCTGGGTCCGTGTTGCAATCGCTACGAATGGTGCCCTGCATCAGGGACTAGAGCTGTAGGTGAGCCACAGAGGACATGAGGGCTGGACAGTCCTCATCGGACCCAGTGAAGTCTGTGTCCCAATCACCGACAGATGGACAGAAACAAAGATGAGACAGACAGGTTCTTCTCAGTAGTGACTAAGACAAGAGGCAATGGCACAAGATGAAACGCATGAAACTACATCGGAACACAAGACAACACATTTTTTCTACTGTGAGGGTGATCAAACACTGGCATAGGTGGCCAAGAGAAGTTATGAGGTCTCCATCTGAGCAGATATTTACACTGTGCCTCGACACAGACTTGGGCAACTTGCTATAGCTGCCCCTGCCCTGAGCTGGTGATTCAACAGGATTATCTCTAGAGGTCCCTTCCTACCCAAACTATTCTATGACTCTCTGAATCAGCCAAAATCCTTGTGTTACAGACTCACAAGAGAACTGACATTGAACTAAATTAAGAGTTTTACAAAAATATGGAAAACGTTTATCTGAAATTCTATATTGTCTGTATTTATTACATACTTACATACATTACAAATTGTAACTGACATCAACAGAAATGTAACTCTTGTGTGTAAAGGTCTATGCATGACAGATAAAACCAGCTAAACTAGATGTGAGTCCTGTTTTCCTATACAGGCATCAGTATTTTTACCAGATACCCTAAATACTTCTTTTTAAATTGGCTATTATAAAATAGAAGCAATTTATCTCTTTCATAAGGTTAGGCAAATAATCCATTCAGAATTAACATGCAGCTTCCATCCCCAAGAATATTTTGTAGGAAATTATTTTAAAATAAGATTCAAATCTTTATAATTAAGAAGGGCAAATATATTAATAAGAATAAAGAGATACATTTCTAATCTCCAAGTTATGCAAATTACTCTGTGATTTTTGTCATTTACTTCAGAAACAGCAGAACAATGCAGTTTTTTTCACATGCATGACCATCCTTCTCATTTATGTGCTTGACACATTGCAACTGGATATTTATTCTTACGGCAAACTTTAATGGCATTGAGACTGCAAGTGCATATCTTTCATTTAAATACATTCCCACTTCTAAAACCACAATCTTTATAAATATTTTTCTTTACAAATAACCTTTATAGAACTCTCAAAACTCAGTCTATTATTGTTTGAAATATTTGTTAGATACATAATTACAAGTGATTAAGGGGATGACTTTCCTTCAGACAAAACTTTGTATTTCCTTTTTGTCTTTGCTTTTTTTTGTCCACATGCTAAATACCACATACATTTGAACCCTGTAGTTAACAGACACATCAAATACCTTTTTAAATCTAGGAGAGAACTGCACAAATTCAAACAGTTTGTGACTGCCTTTCTTAACTCAGCTAACATAAGGAAGGACCACTTGATAACATCACACCTGTGCAATCATGGCTATTGCACAGTGTGTGTACAGCACACTGAGACTCTCCCTGTCCTCAGCTGAGGGCTTAGACAGGGCACGCCCGGATTAGACAGTGCAGCAGCCAACGGAGAGTCCTAAGGTAGCTCAAAACGAGATGAGGGCAAGTGACTTGCTAACACAGCCTCACTGCTTTAAATAAGCTGTTCTTTTGTAGTAGATGCGGGACCTCTACAGGCTCCCCGTTTCCCTGTTTTTTCACCCAGAACAGGCTCCAGCACCTCTCATACTACCTACCTGATGCTGAGAGGCACACCCTGGAAAATGAGTCACAGCTTGAGACAGGGAAGAGGAATTTTCCCAGGGACCTGCAGATGGCAGAGCAAGGAATTCTGTGGGGCTGTGGGCAGGGGAATTGAACAGCAGTGGGGAGGGATAAGCTGTGCAAGCAAGCAGGTGATACAGAAGAAACACATGGGTGTTAGGAATCCTTTCAGACTTAGGAGTGAAACTGTGACAGCAATGAAACTAGGGCTGCCTCAGCATTTTCTTTTTGCACTGTGTTCCTAACTTCAACCACTGCCTTCTGAGCGCTGTCCTATTCCCCATCTTTGTCATTTGTCTTTTGTGTGCCTTCAATGTGCTACTTTTACAGGCTCCCCAACAGCATGTCCTCCTCAAATGTACTATTTCCAAAAGAAAAAAGAAAAGGAAAAGAAGCCCAGTTCCTATGCCGCTACTTCCTAAAACTTACCAAAACCTCATGTCAATAAGCTCACATCAATTTCCATATTTGATGTCTACAATTCCCTTGGCTTCAGTAACTCTCCATTTTACATCCCCAAAACCACACCTTTGTACTGAAGCAGCTGACTAATTTGCACTAGTATAAGGAAACACGATTTTAAACTTTTCAAATGTAACTGATATTGTGTAAAGATAGAAATATTGGAAAGCTTCTTCCCATGAGGACTCACAACATGGTAGGCTACATTCTGTCAGCAATACCACTTTCCTGTAGTCAGTGTCAGAAACCTTCACTACAGTCACAGCTAACAGGCAGTATTTCTTCACACTGAAGGAGTACACAATTCTGCTTCTTAAAAGTACAGGGTGCAAGGGATGGTGGAAAGAAAAAGAATCCTCAATAAAGGAATACATTCTATATTCTTTGTCACAGAACTTCAGCACATGTGCCAGTGCCAAGACCCACATCATAACAGGATGCACCATATACACGAGGTTCAGAAATACATACTGGAACAGGAAATACGCTGCCCTGGCATAGCAGCCCTCATCTGTATATGCTTTTTCCAATCACATGAATATACGGGAGTAGAGCAGCTTCCGCCTCCGCTAATAATGTGTGCTCAGTCTCTTTTCAGACTGTCAGTAGAACAGATTGACCTGATACTAATCAAGCAGTGTCTTTGAAGTAGGCCGAGCTCTGCCTGTTTTGTTTCACAGAGGCTTATAAGACAACACTGACCAGTAACAGCTTCTGTCTCATTCTGGCTGCATAAAGCAAAGTAGCAAAGGTGACAATATTTATGTCACTCAAGACATCAGTGTTTGTGGGCTTACTTTACTCATCTTCTTGAAATCCGCATTGATCTTATGTCATTGTCTCAGAAAGTCAATAGGCCATTGCTAGTCAGAACAAATAGCAATTGCACCTAAAAACAATTAATCTTTTGAGTGTCTTAAAATGCCTTGGGAATCATGGCTGAGTTGAACATTAAAAAGGAAGAGGGGTCATCAGAATTGCAATGGCATCATTAATTAGTATCAATAGCTTGTATTAATTCTTATTAATAAAATAATTGTACTTCTCCTAAGTGGCTAAGCATTTTGTCAATAGTCAGATAAAAGACATTATTAACTAAGGGGCATATTCTGGCACATGTTTACCTGAAATATTTTCTTCCTTAAGTCTGTATTTGTGATATTGCTGATTGTTTAACAAAATACCTTCAACTCACTATCTATTACACTCATTACATACTATTTACTCACTGCATAATTATGAAGAATAACAAGGAGGTGCCACTTTACAGACTACAGATACTTAATGCCTATATTGCTACTGCAAGGGAAGTATCTTTGCATCTCTTTTAGACAGAGGAAAAAGTTATGGATAGTCAGTCAGTGACAGAAATAGAGACCATGTCTAATTCCATCTTGTAGGTGTGGTGGGTCAGCAGTGGTTAACAGCCAAATTCCCACTCGACTGCTCACTCAGCCCCTGCTCAGCTGGACAAGGGAAAAAATATGATGAGAAAGCTCATGGGTTGAGATGAGGCCAGGAAAACCAAC
>VZTE01000894.1:2249335-2262171 GCA_013397775.1 Eulacestoma nigropectus | reverse complement strand
CTATCACAGGCAAAACAGATTTGACTTGCAGAAAATTAATTAAATGTTTTAGCAATTGAATAGAATGGTAAGAAACAAAGACAAAACAAAAAATACCTGCCCCTCTCTCAAACCTGCCTTTTTTCCAGGCTCCACATCACTCCTTCATTCCCAGCTCCTCTCCCTCCTCCTCCTCCTTGCATGATGCAGAAGATGGGGAGTGGGGGTTGGAGTCAGTCCATAAGAGCTCCACTGCATCACTCCTTCCTCCTCACACTTTTCCCATGCCCCACCATGGTCTCTTCCAGGGGCTGCAGAAGAACCTCTGCTCCTGCTCTGGGCCACCTCTTTCCCTCCTCCTTCTCTCATTTTGGTGTCTTTCAGGGCTGTTTCTCTCATGTTTTTCCCTCAATCCTCACTGCATGTGCAGCATTTGACCCGTTTTAAAATATCTTTTCTCCGAGATGCCACTCCCTTGGCTGCAGGGCCCAGAACCCACTGTGTCCAGCATGGGGCAGCCCTGGACACTCTTTGCAGTGGCCGTCCTGCAGCCCCTGCTGCCAGCAGCTCACCATGGACACCCCGTACAGAATGACACCAGCATACGTAACAGGCATCTCTACTCAAGTGTAAGGGAGAGAATCAGTCTCCCAGCTCCCATTCCCTGTATGATCCATGGTGTCTAATAGCACAGATAGAAGAACAACAGAAGAAAGATTGAAAATGAAAAGCCTGTCCCACATAGATTCAGAGCCCGCTCCTCAAAATACCCTTCTTGGAGGGTCATCCTATCTCTACCTCTTTTTCTTGAGCATCAAAATTTCTTGGAGGGTTGGATTTATCTTCTTGTTTCAACAGTTCTAGCTAAACTGAGGTAGAAACACAGCTGTGGTCCACACAAATTGAAGAGCAGCAGATGCTCCAGGCTGATTCCACAGGTCCACATGTGGCAAGAGTCAACCCGGAACCATGTATGGACCATACGAGTTCTACCCTGTGGAGAGCAGCACTCCCTCCAACACTTTTCAGCTGATGAGAATGGCTCTGCCTCCGCTGAGAGCTATGGTGTAGACCCATACTTCTCTCCAAGTGTATGCTCTCTTCGAGTGTCATGCTTTGCCAGGGCTAGTGCTAGCCTGTTTGCCACCACGCTTACTGCGGGAGAAAATCAAGACAGAAAATTTTTCCTAGTTGTAAACTTCTGGTGTAAATGAACCCTAGTAGACCAAAGGTAAGAGCTCCATCTGATGGAGACCACCCTATCACAAAGCCCACCTTGACATGTTCTCCTGCTGAACATGAAATACTTTTATACCTGGGACTACAGGAAATAGCTTTTCAATCTCTGTGGCTCAGGTCCTTCTTCCGGTTCTTCCTCCTTTAATTAATTCTCCACATTTTGAATTTCTTCATTCTGTCCCTCACCCCACACCTGATTCTTACTAACTGTTCTACTACTGAACTTTTGTAATTAATTTTACAATATGAAAAACTGCAGAAACCAGCTCAGAATCAGGAGATTTGCAGCAACTGACTATGCTTTACCTACAGAAATATAAATGCCTAAAGAAGATAAAATTCTCATCATAATAATGAAGAAAATGTGAGAGAATGCAATTTAAAAATTCCAGTACTTATTAACTAAACAATTCAAGTGGGGGAATTGAAATTTACATGAAATAATTAGAAATACTAAGTATTCCTGAAACTCTCAAAATACATTTTAAGTGTGAAAAGTTCATGCATCCCCATGCAATATTACTATGAAAAATTGATTTCAATATTAAAATCCTATCAGTGCAATGCATATGTCATTTTTGTTGCTGTAATATAGATTTTTACAATGATCAATTCCCAATTATTATCCTGAAAAGCATCTCAACAGACAGAAATAGAAATGAATACCTCATTGCTATAGAGCCAAAATCAAGTACTTTAGTCATTTTTATCCTTTTCTTTCAAAGGAGGAAATTAAACCTCTGCTTATAAGATTTAGTGGTCCTTCAAAAAACAAAGTCATTAGAATGAGTGACACATGATCAAAAAAAGTGTATTCTGAGTGTCAGAGCAGTTAATAAGCTGTTGGACTTTGAGATATTAAAACAATAAATTTAAGATACAAATTCATGAACAAAAAAAGCTGTGAAGTGGTAGGCATGCGCTCTATAGCTTTCCATTTATTTGCTTTATGACAATGAGTCCATGTATATTACAGTTCAAATCAAAATCCATAATGGAGAGAGGGAAAAAAGGTGGGGGAGTGGGACCCTGTTTTAGGGGACAAGCTGTAAGAGGGACTAGATAAAATGGGGAAGAAGAAAAAATGGAATTAAAGTGTCAGACTCCACCTTCGTTGTTTTACTTCTGTCTTGCCTCATCTTATTGACTTGTATTTAACTGCTGGGGTAAGGATTAATCTTTGAACTTTGAATATGTAAAATCCACCAACTATTTTTGTTACTTATTCTTGCATGTAAAAATGATGTAAACAGAACAAGATTAGCGAGTTATGTTGCTTACATTATAAAAACCAGCCACATGGCATTGTGTTTTCCCAATTCATTATTATTACAGATTATCACACTGGGAAAGGCTATTGAAAAATATTAAATGAAAAAAAATCCAGAGGAAAATGTCATGTAAAGCTGTAAGAGACATGGGTTTCTGGTGGATAAAAAGCTGAGCAGGAGTCAGCAATGTGCATTTGCAGCCCAGAAAGCCAACTGCACCCTGGGCCTCATCAAAAGGAGCATGGCCAGCAGGTCGAAGGTGGTGATTCTGCCCCTCTGCTATATCCTCATGAAGCCTCACGTGGAGAACCATGTCCAAGTCTGGGGCAGAGGAAAGACATGGACCTGTTGGAGCAGAACCAGAGGAGGCGCATGAAGGACCTCTCCTATGAAGACAGGCTGAGTGAGTTCAGTTGAGGTTGTTCATTTGGGAGAAGACTCTGGAAAGACCTCACTGCAGCTTTTCAGTACTTAAAGGGGCTTATATAAAAGGTGGAGAGCAACTTTTCACACAGGCAGACAGCGACGGGACAAGGGGGAATGGTTTTAAACTAAAAGAGGAGAGATTTAGGTTAAATGCTAGAAGGAAATTCTTTACTGTGATGGTGGGGAGGCATAGGAACAGGCTGCCCAGAGAAGTTGTAGATGTCCCATCCATGGAAGTGTTTCAAGGCTAGGATGATGGGACTGTGAATAACCTGGTCCCATGGTTGGTGTCCCTGACCATAGCTGGGGGGTTGAAAAGAGATCTTTAATGTCCCTTCCAACCCAAACCATTTTATGATACTACAATATGGGCAATTTTTTGCATGAAAACTTTCAAACTATCGAAACAATGTTCATCAACCAAACCAGCAAGGTTCTAAAATACAAGCTGTCCAACAGTTTCCACAAATGTGCAGACTTCACAGTAAAAGAAATAAGTCTTTGGAGGAATCAAGGAATGTTAGTGAGCTGAATTTGCAAGTGTTACCTAGAAGAACCCCTTCTAGGGGGGCTAAGATAATGAGAGAAAACACAAGGTGCTTTTTTGAAAACTTTTCAAGTAAATAATGGATCTAGGTATCATTACAGATTAGAAGAAATCTCTGAGGGAGAATAACCAAGGTGATAGAAAAGAAGATGCAGTAAAAAGTTCAATATGTTTGCTGAAAAAAAAAAAAAAGGCAGTCAATTCCAAACCCTTTCTTTTATGCAACTACATCTTTAATGCCAGAGATCCTTCCAGCAACACAGCAGGATGAAGAAGGCTCTAAGATCTGTGTTGAACATGTGAAATTTACATTGCTTTAGAACTTGGACTAAGAGTAAGATCAATTAATGGGAGACAAACACATCTCAGCAATGAAGATCACAGAACTCAATTGTATAACACTGCCTCAGAAAAGGACTTCAAATTTTCTTCTTCTCTTTGGGATTACAAGTGCAGGCTATCTGCAGTCTTTACTTTCTAATAAATAAAGCATCAAAGAGAACACAATGAAAAATAAATGGGACAATTGCTGTGTGGGGTCAAAAAACCAGCTTTACCCTTTGACTTGAATAGTATTGCACTGGGTGCAAATTAGGATTAGTATGTGAATAATTCTGTACCAGACAGTCAATTTGTATGATGAAAATAGAACTTGCCTACTCAATACTCTATTTACAATTGCAAATGAAGGACGAGATTGATAAATCATCCAATTTCTGCCAACTTCTACAAAATCAGTTACCTATAGGCCAGAATTAATTTGTTGCAATGACATTGCAAGGTCAGGTGTTCTAAGGAAGCGTTGTGCTAACCCCTCCACAAAGGGATGATGGCAGTCATTTATTTGTCCTCTTTGGGTTTAGAACTGATGTCTTTAGCAACTTTTTTTGACATGAAGAGGTGACGGCAGGTCAGATGAGGAGGTTCTGAACCAGCAATTTTATAGTGACCTGCATACTGAATGGAGAAGAGCAGTAGTTGCATTCCCAGTATTACTGCTGGTTCAAAGACTGTGAAAATGGAATTTAGAGAGCAAATTTGCATCCCCGCATAATCTCACATGCCAGGCTGTTGTAGGGAATAGGTGAATATAAAATTCCTATCTGCATTCTTCATAGGTAATTTTAACATACTCTTTTCACCTGGGAAGTCTGGCTCAATGAATCACTTGTCTTATCTAGACTCTTCTGCCTTAAAGGTTTGATGAAGGAGTATGAAAAACTACAAAATATCTCTGTGGGAAGAGGAAAAGCAAAACAAAAAGTTAAAGAAGAAATAAACTCTTCCTTAGCTACTGCCAAGTATCAAATTAGTTTCTGTTCATTTGAAGACTCACTTTGTATTAACTTTTCTTCTGACATTACAGGAAACAGAACTTGCCTGAGGCTTCATCCTTTAAAGACTGTTTCTGAGATGTTCTGCCTGTAATTGTTGGTTGTCATGAGGTCACCTTGCTCTTGGATCACAGTATGTGAAGAGAAATATCTGAACAAACATATTATTTTTAAAACCATGATGGTACAGGATAGCAAAATGTCATTCATGTTCCATTTCTGCATAGTGATCTTTTCTCTGCATTCATGAGATATATACATAATGGTATGCTTAAAGGGAAAAATATGTGTTTGAAAGAAAAAGACCCTGTTCAACAGTTTAAAATGCAAAACAAATCCTATTTACCAGAAAAAGAAATCCATATCAATGCCTATGATTCTCCTCGCCTCCAGATTGTGATGGAAAAAATGAGGCAATTAAAACAAAAACAGACAGTGTTTTTTAAGTTTGCTTGGAGCACTGAGATTGAAGGACACTGGAGTGGTAAGACAACAATTAATCCTGATTCTGTTCCTTATTAGACACACTGGCAAGTCAGTGAGGATCTGTACATACAGATCTAACTGAATTTATGACTGGGTAATGAAATTGTTGACCCTGAATGCAGGAGTTTCTAAACAGTGCAGAGGAACAACTGTTAGTAACCATGAATAGTAATCTTAGAAAACTGTATTTCACACTGTGAAAAAAGATAAAGAAGTATGAGATTTACTCTGTACCTGTCACAAACACAAAAGTTAAAATAAAGCAATATTAAAGTAAGCGCTCAGGTTCTCTCTCTATTCAGTGGAGAGAAGTGTGGCCTTCAAAAAACTTCTAAAGGGAAATTTCAGGCACCTAATTCTGGTGTCTAAGTGCAGACACTCTTATCCTTCTTTATCTTGGCATTTTTTTCCTGCTGTTTGGGTGAGAAAGAAAGCCTTTTGTCATTACATCCCTGGAGACTGCTGCGAGTATTAAGGCCAAGGATGTGGTTGAGTTCCCATCCCTGGAGGTCTTTAAAAGACATCTAGATTCTTAGGGATGGTTTAGTGGTGGACTTGGGTGGGACTCAATCTTGAGGACCTTTTCCAGTATAAACGATTCTGTGATTACATAGGTCATTGGTCATTACACAGGTATTGCAGGTAGGGCCTTGTGAATCATTTGCATAGTTTGAGACATGTAAGAAGAGGAAGGCTGGCTTGCTTGCTTTCCTTTTTCTGCAGGAGGAAATCCTAAGACAAACTGATCCATACACTTATTTACCATCCTTCTAGGAACATTTTCTCCAGAAACACATTCTCTGGTGAGCACCTATGAAACTGCATGACAGAATACTAATACAAACACAAAAAAATGCTTGCAGCTGCAAATACAGTCTTGAACAAAACTTTTATCTTCTTCCCACTGGAACAACCAACCACCTAACCAAATGTGCAGGTACCAGATAGGCCATGTCACTCTTTGGGCTTCAAACCACAGCAAACTCACTCCTGTGTTACTGACTCCTTTAGGCAGTTAGAGAACAATATTTTTGTGTGTAGTGCCAGAGTTTCCTCACTTAGAAGATGGGTATATTATTAGGTATCAGGTATCTGACATAACTGATGAAATATTCAGCTATGGCTTTAGCTATCTTGCAGAATTAAGACCAATAGCTGAAAGTCATTCCTTTATGAGAGCTGTTAGGCCAGTGAATATTATGAAACATATGATTTGTTTTTATAAAAGCAGACCTCTATGACTGAAAAAAAATAACTCTAAGTCTTGTATTTTTTAAATCTTAAGTAAGTTATCTGGGAAAGCACGTTCGAGAATGCAAGGACTTGTGCAATATCATGTCACTTTTCAAATTACAATTTATGAATTTATGCTGCACGGTTAAACAATTTTTGTAGATTTTCAGCCTGACAGTACAAAGTGCTAGTTATACATGACATAATGAAGTCATACAAGACAGAAGCGAATTATTCATGAAACAGGTTATACTTATTCTGAAAAATTTAGCTTTTTTTTTTTTTTTCCACGTATTATTCTATATAGCTGGAAAGAAAACCTGGCAACAAAATGGGTGGGAGGTCTTCACAGACAAAGAACCCCAGACACACAAACTTTTCTAACTGTTACAATTTCTGAAACTGTTGCAGGTCAATCTCACCCTGCTCAATCCAGGTCTAATAATATGCTGCTGTTAGGGGTGGATATAATGACAAAGTAGTCTCTTAGCATGTTTGAGATGGATATAATAGCAAAATACACTCAGAACCTGCTGCAAGAACCTGGAAAAAGGAACACAATAGATTTTTTCTCAGAGCTACTGTATTGTAGGATAAAGAGCACCTACTGAATCTAACCTCCACTCTTGAACTTTATCCTCACATTTTCTTCATCCTTAAAATGATACATTAATTAGGTGTGTCTTTAAATTATTATAAAAGTAAAATAATATGAAATAAGTTACTCCTAAATTACTTTGCTTGGTGAAATGGTATTTTTAAGGCGAGCAAACAACAAATTTACCTTTTTCATATAATGTCAAAATTTTTTTTTTTCCATTATTGAAAGTAAGAGGTCTTTTTTCAATACAGGTGACTCTTCAATGACTTCTGTGCACGCATTCTTGCTCTCTTCCTGAAGAATGTTCCATTTATAAAACAAAAAAAAAAATAAAGAACTGTTTTATGAATTCAGTTATGACAATGGAGGAAAGAATGAGCAAAGCAGAACATTAGAAGTAGAAAAAATTTCCTTGCAATTGGCAAGGCACTACAAATACACCTAGTGCACTTGAAAGTATGGGGATTGTTCTCTGTGATGAACAAAAATGCATAAAGCAATTCAGTCCTTCAGAGGCCTGGATTTTGTCTTCTTTGATATGAACACTGAGACAAGTGTTTGGAGTGCTGTTCCTGATAAGAAATAAAATATAGTAGGAGAAGGCATTTGAACAGTGCAGGGATAGTCACACTTGTAATGATTAGACACAGTTTCATACAGAGTAATTTCAAAAGCAAAATCATTACAAAGGGAAGAAAATATACTTCTAAAAGAGCTTTATCTGACATGGCAGCACTATCCTAATGTTAGTAACATAAGCTAGTTTTCTAGTGCCTGTTTTGATTGTTTATGCAATCTACTATGTGTGCCAGGATCCTAATAATTGCAAAGCTAAGCACCCCATATTTCTGCCTTCTTGTCCTTTTCCTTTCTCATCGATATTCTCAATTTTTAAAAGTCTTGCTGTTACTATGTTTACTCTTAACTTCCAAAGAGGAGGATCATGGATGTGTAGAAAGCAAGTGTGGCAAGGTTAACATTAGTAGACTGCGAGGAAGGTATGGAAAGACAACAAACTGCAGATTTTTAAGGACCCCAAAAGACTAGGACACCACTCTAGGAAATAGGAAATTCAATGTAGGCTTGTTTCAAAGTTTTCTGAATCACTTTGCTATTTTCATCCAATGTAATCATATGCTAGGGATCTGCACAGTAAGAGACAAAACTCCATGCAACAGGACAGACAGGGCTGGAAAACAGCTCTGCAGAGAAGGACCAGCAGGGAAGCTATCTTGGTGGCCTGTTAAGTTCAGTGTGAGACAGCCATGTACCCTGTTATGAGGGTTAACGGCATACTGGGCTGCACTAGCAAAAGCTTAACCACCAGGTCAACAAAGTCAATTATTTCTCTTTATTCAGCACCATGGAGGCTGCATTTGAAATACAGCGATCAGGTCAGGGCTCCCCCAGATGAGATATGTTGTCAAAATAAACTCCAACAGGACATAAGGAAAAAATTATTTCCGAAGGTGGGTTGAGAATTGGAAACAGCCTGTCCAAAGGGGTTTTGTCATTTCCACCACGCAAACATTCCAAATCCAACTGGGGAAAGCCATGAGCCACTTCAATGACCATTGAAGTGCTCTGCTATTATCAGGAGTTGGGACTAGATAACCTTTGGGGATTTTTCCTGAATTATGCTACGAACTATTAGGAAACACATTTTCCTACTTATCCACAAAGCAATTACAATGTCATAATTCTGCAGTCATTTTTATGTAGCATAGGCCAGCTAAATAAAGAGATCCATTATGGTTCCCTTCCTCAGCCATTCCTTTCCATCCTTCTATTAACTCCTCACTTGTGCCAACATAAAAGTTTGTGTTTTGCAGGCAGTAAACTAGGCAGAAAAACTTGTCCAAGTTAAAAATGGAATATTTATTTTGCTTGCTCCTCTGCCATCACCTCTCTTTGTCCAGCACAGCTGTTTGTGTGGCCACAGCAGCAGGAAAAGTAATCCAGGGAAGGCCAAATGCCTCTTTTGTCAGCTCCAGGAGTTTAAAGTGATGGTTAAACTACAGCATAAATTTCTCTAGCTTATTCACAGCCAATGCCCTTCAGGTCTCTTGTAATAAACCGTTTCTGTGGGTATAATCTCTCCTTGTGGTTTCTGCTCAGTTAGCTCACCTCAGGCAGTAAGCTGTGACCTCTGTGGCATGCTACATCTGCTCTGTGATATTAACCACATCAGAAGCCAAATTTTTAAAAATGCCAAATAATTTTTCATCCCTCATTTTTTAAATTCTTTATTTACAGGGCACTAAGGCCCTTATGTGCCCTAGAGGGTTTCCAGCTTTATTAACTACAACATTATGACAAGACTCAAACCCACTGAAAGTAATTTATGACGAACTTTTTTTTCCTTTAAGTGGAGGAACCTAGAAAGACTAGTCACTGAAAATACTCCTCTTAATCTTTGTGGTCTATGTCTCCATAAGCATAATACCTTTGTAACTTTAAAGGACAGTGTGACAAAAAAAAAAGTTAGTTCTGGGGAGTGTCCAGCTAAAGCAGTGTTACATAGGCACAATGTTAAGCTCTTACAAGTGTTCACCAGCTCCAGCAGCCCCAAGCCTGGAGATTCCTCCTGCCTGGCCACTGGAGCCCAGCCCAGGGGACCCAGGGTCTCTGTCCAGGCTGAGAGACATGGCTGATGCCTTCCCCTTTGCAGTTCAACTAGCAGCAAAGCTGAGTACACATCCCAGAGACACACGGACACACACTCACGTGGACACACATTCACAGAGGACACCAGCAGAGCCGGTCACACAGAGAGCCACAGACAAGGCTCTGCCCCCAGCGGCTCCCACACTCAGGACTCACACCAGACGTAGGCACACAGGGACACATCCCCTCTTCCTCCTCTTCATCAGGCAAAGGCAGAATGTCACTAGTGCAGGACACACAACAGGCTCTTGGAATCACAGAATGGTTAGGGTTGGAAGGGATTTCTGAAGATCATCTAATTCAAGCCTCCACTAAAGCAGGTTCACCTTACAGCAGGTTGCACAGGATCATGTCCAGGCAGTTTTTTAATATCTCTGGAGAAGGAGAACGCCACAACCTCTCTGGGCACCATGTTCCAGTGCTCTGTCACTCTCACAGTAAAGAAGTTTTTCCTCATATTCAGATGGAACTTTCTGCGTTGCAGTTTCTTTCTGTTGCTCCTTGTTCTGTTGCTGGGAACCACCCAAAAGAGCTTTGCTTTGTCCTCTTTACACCCTTCCTTAAAATATTTATATACATTGATAAGACCTGCCCTCAGTCATCTCTTCCCCAGGCTAAACAATGCCAGCTCCCTCAGCCTTTCCTCATAAGACACATGCTCCAGGCCCTTAACCATGTTAACCTCCACCACTGGACCCTCTCCAGTCTCTCTTGTACTAAGGATCCCAGAACTGGACACAGCACTCCACATGTGGCCTCACCAGGGCTGAGCAGAGGAGCAGGATCACCTCCCTTGACCTGCTGGCAGTGCTCTTCCTAATGCAGCCCAGGATACAATCAGCCTTCTTGACCACAAGGACACACTGCTGGCTCATGGACAGCTTGTTGTCCATGTGGACCCCCAGGTCCCTCTCCACAGAGCTGCCTTCCAGCAGATCAGCCCCCAGCTGGTACTGGGGCAAGACGTAATTCCTCCCCAGGTGCAGGACCCTGCACTTACCTTTGTTGGTCTTCACTGAGTTCTTCTCTGCCCAACTCTCCAGCCTGTCCGTGTCTCACTGAAAGGCAGAACAACCTTCTGGTGTCTCAGCCACTCCTCTGAGTTCTGTATCATCTGCAGACTTGCTTAGGGTGTGCTCTGTCCCCTCACCCAAGTCTCTGATGAGTAAGTTGAACAAGCCTGGAGCCAGTTCTGACCACTGAGGTGCACTGCTAAGCTACAGGCCTTCAACTAGACTCTGTGTCACTGATCACAGCCCTCTGAGACTCACCATTCAGCCAGTTCTCAACCCCCCTCACTGTCCACTCTTCAAACACACACTTCCTTAGCTGTGCGCAAGCACACACATGTTTATGGATCCCCTGAGCACGTGCATGGCTCTTCTGCCCACCTGGCACCCCTTCCCACATCCCACCCCCCTTATTCATCCCACAGGTCCCTGACTCACAGGCTGGGCCCACTGGATCCTCACTGCACACACGAAGAACTCACACACTTGTCCCACGGGCATCCCACACTCAGAGGTTCCCCCAAATACCAGCACAGACCTTCTGCCCACCTGGTAACCCAGCCTGGACCCAGGGTCTCCGACTCCCAGGCTGGTTCAGCTTGGAGCTTGCCAGTGACCAAACATGCACACCCCCTGCATGCACATGTGGTTTGGGGCAGGTATGGCACTTAGAACTGGAGTCTTTACTTACCCACAGATTCAGTGTGTGGCTGCTGAGAAGTCATTTGAGCTACTTTAGTCCTCAGTTCCTTTTCTCCAAGGCAGTGGTGAGCCCTCCTATTTCACTGTGCTCTTCTAAAGATCAGTGCACTCAAGTTTTGAGGTTGTCAGACATTTAAATAATAAGGTCTAAAAAAAAAATAAAAGAGAATACCTTGATGAATATACTGAACAAAAGCTCCCTTCAAAGCAAAAGGAAGATTTAAGAAGGCACCTCACTGAAGAGATTCAAAGCACAAAAAAGGAGGAGGGAATTCCTTTTACCTAGCCTCAGTCAGGTGCCCACATTAGCAGGACATCACAGAGGTAAAAGGGAACCAACCTTCACTGATGTTCAGAAGGCAATTTATATTATGTGTCATTACTTTTTAGAGGCATTTCATCAGCTACACCTACAGTGAGAAGCCTTCCCTGGTCCAGGCATTCAATATCACAGCTAGACTGCACACACAGACCAACCCTTCACCTACCACTGGTACTCACAGAAAAGGAATCTGCATTTGGGGAGGAGAGACACAGCATATTTCAGTTGGTCCCCTATCTAGAAAGCTAGGAATGATATTAAAATGAACCACACTAGAGAGGTGTAAACACAGCCTTCGTGACTGGTTTTTACAGCCTCCACTCACTTTTTTAGAGTCACCATGGATCTGTACCTAAGCAAAAACTGAATTGGGTCCTATATCCCATTCCAGTAATGTATTCACAGCCCTCACATTTAGAAAAGAACTAAGAAAACAAAATACTTCTAAGAACGTCAATTCTTAGTCTACAAAGCCTTGATCTATGCACATAGCTGTAGCGGGTTTGGTTCGCGAACCGGGCGGAAACACCAATTTAGTGTAGTGGTTTGATCGCATCTATTTCACTCTGTGAGATAAGGAGTAGAAGAAATGCAAAGCAGGCCTAAAACTTTAAAGAATGCAAAGAAGTTTATTACTAACAGAGTTAAAAGTAACAAGAAATAAAAAGAAGTTAAAGCAAAACCCTCTTCCCTCCTGCACTCCCCAAGAAAAAATTCCTTCTCCCTCGTCTCTCTTCTCCCTCCAGCACTCCCCCCTCCTTTACCACCTCGCACAAAGGGTAACAATTTTGGTCAGTGTTGCAGTCCTTAAAAGTCTCTTTCTTATGCTTAGGGAAAAAGGTCCCTTCTGCCATGTCGTGGACATTTTTTCACATACTCAGTAGTCCGCCCGGAAATTATCTACTGAAGTGAAATCTCTCCCATGACAATTCCACAGTATATTCATACTGCAATCATGGGCCATCACATGGGGTTACAAGTCCTTTTAAAGATGAATTCTTCCAGCCCAAACACAAAGG
>VZTE01000894.1:2230468-2249012 GCA_013397775.1 Eulacestoma nigropectus | reverse complement strand
CCCCCGGGCTGCATGAAGGGGGAGGGGAGGCCCCTCCTGATTTCTCCAGAAGCCGAGCCAGGTGAATTCGGCTGTGGGGCAGTCCATAGATAGTTTAGCTGCCCCCAGCTCTGAGGGAAGGGAGAGGGGTGAGGGGAGGAAGGCAGGAGCCGCCCGTGGCTCGGAGGCCCCGCCTTCTCCGTCCGGAGACCAGGAACCAGAGAGGAACTTCCCGCCCTTGCACGGGGTTTAAATATGCAAAATTCGCAAAAGCGCATTGGCTTAAAAGCTTGTCAATCAACTCAGTTTCAACCCATTACAATAGCTAAACCTAAATTAGGATTACTGAGAAAAGCACACAGACCACCTGCCTCTGAAGAAAATGAGATCACACAAAATCACAGAATCATAAAATGGTTGGGGTTGGAAGGGGCCCACTGGAGGTCATCTAGTCCAACCCTCCTGTTCAGGCAGGGTCTCCTAGAGCTTGTTACTCAGGATTCTGTCTACATGATTCTTGACTTTCTCCATGAGGGAGACTCCCCAGGCTCTCCGGGCAATCTGTTCCACTGCTCAGTCACATGCACATTAAAAAAAGTTTGAACTCATCTTCAGGTGGAATTTTCTGCTCATTGCCTCTTGTCCTGTTGCCTGGTACCACTAAGAAGAGCCTGGCTCCATCCTCTTGACACCCTCCCTTCAGATACACACCTGAGAGACCTGGCTCTTAACCCTTCTCTAGTTCCCTTCTCATATGATTGCTGTTGGCTGACTGTTCAGTCTGGTTCCTGCTTTTCAGTTTGTGAGTTGTCTAGGATTTCTCTTCCTCTTGAAAGAGTTTTAAGAACTGCCTCATGAAAGAATAGGGGGCTTTTGGTGATTAGCCTTCTTACTTAGCCAGTATGCCTCTCCAAATAGGAAGACAATTGACAAATAAGATGTAAAACACTACAGGACTCCCCACTGTGGCTGCTACATAATGACTACCTGTCATTAAAAGTGTCTCAGAAGCTTTTAATAAACTCAGAAAAAAAAAATCTTTGCAAAATCTTTGTGGTTGGTGTCCCAGAAGGCAAAATGAGATTTATTAAGAATTTTTGCAGACTTTGGACACCTTGGTGTTCATGCAATACTCTGATATATTCCCATACGGATTTATGCTAATTTCCATTAAATCTAGCCCTTTGTCAAGAAAAAAATATACTTTTTTCTCTTTGAGGAATAAAACTTCAAATTTCCTTGCTATGTGATATAATTACATATTATTTGTTTCTTTATCAAGATTGTTAAGGTTGGACATGTCCTCCCAGGAACTATCTCTGTTAAGATTATACACCTACACCCAACACTAATCAGCTCCACAGACTTTTAAAACATGTCACTTGGCTAACACTGAAGGCTGTAAAGGAGAGCAAACCAACCCAAAAAACCACTTTATATTCTCAGCCACTTGACAGTGCATAGATGTAAAGATAGATTTAAACTTTTTAAGATTGTTCTTAGACTTTTTAAACTGCATTGCTAGTCTTCACTTCCTTTTTTATTGTTTTCAGCTAAACACTAAGAGTAAGCAGGTGTAATAAGAAGAAACAGAAGAGGACTCACAAAACATATGGACTACATTTTACAAAATTAGGCATAATCTGGTGTGTATGTCTAAATTACGCATACAGAAACTAAGAGAAGGTAACAGACTGTGTGCAACACTAATACCTGACTTGGACTGCACAGCAGGTATTTGATTAACGAATTAACTGCATATTTCAATTTTGAAATTTTAGCTCATATATCCATTTACTACAAGTAACAGTAATGAGTAAAACACTTTTACTCTTGTTATCTTTCTAAATGCTACTTATCCAAGCAAAATAGACAGACATTTGGACAACAGGAAAATGCCTGTTTTAGCTCCTTTCCTCTCTATCTAGAGACACGTATTCCATAATGTAAGAACAGAAGCCACAAAAACCAGTTAACACACTGGAGTATGAACTGTTCTCTGTAAGGGAAAAAAAAAAGGAAAACTCACAGACAGCTTGTTTATGACTGGAGGAGTGTAAACACACATCTATTTTATTTAACTCGCTAATCTTCTGACGCAACTTGTGATGTGTTTGATCAGCAGGCTTCTTGTTCATCTTCCACCATAGAAGCATCTCGGCTTTCCTTAGGGGTATTGACAGCTGGCAGCAATCAAAGCCATCTAACTGCCAGTATCTCATTTAAAGGGAATGACATGCAGCTACAGAACTGAAAATTACTTTAATATACTGTATTGTACTGTGCATCTCAATGAAAAAAAATGCAAACTCTCTTGGGAATTGAGACATTCAGACCCTTGTTTCTGGGAAGGGTTTTGTTCATTAATCAGTACTTCAGAGGTGAGCAGTGCATGACATCACTTTTCTTGAGCAGGCCTCAGGCATAAGGCAGCTATGTCTATCATAATCCAATTTGGATATGTTGTCTTCAAGTCAAACATTAGGAAGCAATCTTCTTCAGAATTTGTGTAATTAGTTTATTTGTGGCCTTTCAAACAAAGGCAGCATATTTTTCAGCAAATCACACTTTCAAAACAAATCACTCCACCTATGTGGCTTTTCAGCTCATTTATGGCAAGTCAAGTAGAAGTTATCCTACAATGTGCTGGAGTGCTGGAGTAGAGTCCCCTGTAACTTCCCTCCTATCTTGTCTTCTCTGATTCTCAAAGAAGGAAAGTCAAGCCAAAAAGGTTTTTAATGACAAGAGATGGAAGGTGAAAGAACTTTTCCTAAAAATTTCAAGTAGTGACAAGTTTCCTCAGCATCTTGTCCTGACTTTGAAAAATGTTAGGAGCTTAGTCTCCTAACCCAGTGTATATTAAATACCCTGGAACTACCAAGTGGCTTTCCAGCAATTCCCAGCTTGTCCCAGTGTCAGGTTTTGATGCAGCACAACTCCCTAGCAAAGTGGAAAGGACAAACTGAATGTCCCATTACTCTAGAGAACTTTATATATTGCTGTACTGATGGACTCATGGGAACCAGTGACGGGACTGGCACAATGTTTTTCTATGTCATCACTTGTAACTTCTGCAGAGTAGGGTCAATTTTGCTTCTTACTCAGTATGTTAGTCAGTGTCCTGGTTACCAGAGTATGAGCAGGTCTGTATCAAAATTTCAACCCAGGCATATCTCTATCATATGCCTCTCACCTTTCTTGTCCTTCGAGTGTGTAGTTTCAGAGCATTGTAGGCTCCTTAAGCATAAATTAGTCCTCCTGAATTCAGTTCTCAGGAAATGCTAGCTATGTCATGCTTTTATATATTAATTCTGAATCTTCAGCTGTGTATTCCAGTTTCCAATTTCAATCAGGATTTTTATCAGAAGTCTCTTCTTTCCTGGCATTATACATTTGGCTTCTGCATCACTAACAGATTCTTAAATATTTTCTTTTTTTTTTTTTTACCTTCATCCTTCATGCATTTCACATTTGTGTGGAAGGTCCCATCCTCAGTCTGGCTTCATAGTGCATTGACATGATGAAGTTATGTAACAATTAGCTTGAGTTAATTAAAAACTAAGAAGCATAACAAGTGGCAGAACCAGATATAGTTAGAAGTAAAGGACATTATGATCGTCTTCCTCCTCATTCATTGCTTAGATGGCAAATGTAAGCGTTCCTTAAATTTTTTGCTTGTCTTTCACAACCCAGGTGAAAATTCTAGTGGTCTTTTACATGTCCTATTTTTCAACTCAGATTATTTTCTCTACCATTTACTCACAATACTTGTGTTCAGCAGCCACATCAGGGCAAAGCACTTAGATGATATCTTTATTTATTCAGTGACAAGTTCCAAATGTTTTTGCATAATAGAATTTGCATTTATTATAATTAGTTCTTTGGCTGTCTAATTCAAACACAGTTATTGTAACAGCCGATCCAAATTCCTCATGTTTCTCTCCCTCTTTTCACGAAATGTTTGCTGTAGTACAAAACAATATATTTTAAAAAATATTCAAAAATTTGACTATATCCCCTATTTCATATTAATTGCATAACCTACTAATCAGATTACCCAGATGATGAACTGTGCTAAAATTCCACACTGAAACAGATGCACAACACTACAAAGCACCCAAAGCTATGAAGTGTCCTGTACCAAAATGGACAAAAGTCCAATTATGGGACTGCAGTGAAGGGCTGCAGAACTCAAATTGACTCAAGTTGTTTCCATGGAATATTCTATGAAAGAATGTATCCAGCAAAACATTGGAGTAGGGGAGAGCTGGTATTGCTATCTACTCACCCCCAGAATAAGTAACTCCATTGATCCAGAAAACTGACTACATTTCTTTCGGCTATAAAAATTAATCAAAATTTTATCTGTACTCCTTTACACTTTTCTCTGCCTTTTTTTCTCATATCTGTATGGTATTCCAAACTTATTTTACAACAAGTTAAATTTTGCACATAGGATTAGAAGGCATGCATAGAGCAGTTAAATAATAGGTGCTCATTTTTTTTTTCCAGTTCCATTTCTGGTCCATTTTCTTGGTATTGTACAAGGTCTTTGTACAGTTTTCCTAAACTGACTATTGCATCGTCAAAGCCTAGGTAAATCAAGAGAAGAGAGATTAAAAAATGTCATTAGTACAGCTGTTTATTATTTTCTCCTTGAGGTGACATCAGATACAGAACCCTTGCAGCTTAAAACTGACCCAAGGTATATACTGCAGCAGATTGTACATCTGGTGTGACTTCAGAATATTAAAATCTTCTGCAGGCTATCAGCACAAGGACCAGTCAAAATCTTTGCAATCGCCCAGACATCTTATTTCACACTACACAGAGTTGTGTGATCTCCAATTAAGATGTTCAGAATCACCATTATTAGCTTGTGATGAATGTTGATCATATCACCCAACCACAACAGTTCTGCATTTCAGCTGTAACTGTCCAGCTAATTTGCAGTTACTGAAACAAGGTTTTGTCTGTGATCCAAAATATTACAGAAGATCAAGAACTGTCATTTACTGAATGTGAAATCAAACAACTTTCTAGACTCTGTTGAACACTGTCACTGTAGATTAATGATACAACTCCTAAGCAATTGCAAAGCCATGACTTATGTAAGATTGAATCTCAATGAATATAGCTTGTATAAACTTCCAGTATAAAAGAAATGGCTATACAATGAAACTTTGTTTCTAGATGCAGAGATCATTTTCCTCAATTCCACCTAAACCATAAATGGATAATTACATCCATCCCCACCTCCCTCTCACAAGCCATACTAACAGACGTGGGGATAAAACATTCAATTATGAGATTGTGCACATGTATAGTTCAAAGCTAGAAAATACCACAAGTCTGAAAACTCTATTGAACAATGTCAATTATAAAGCATGGATTATTTACTAAATCTGGTGAATGTTTAGAAATTACAACAGGTACTTAGTTACTCCTAGTACTATTCAAAGAGTGGAAAGTTAAGTACGGAAAGCATGCACTGTTTATTCTGATATATCTGTTCTGGCAAATTTTCTCATGTAAACACAGGCAGAAAGTAAAAGAGAAAGTCTAGAAATCAAATAGAATTTAGGTGTTCTAGTCTTTGCATGTAACATAAGTATCAAGCTCTGCGTATTAATCAAGATGTTTATTATTGTAAAGTGCCAGAGCTGTTTTGAATGAAAAAAAAACAATGCCCCAAAAGCTTGCTCTCTCTTTGTGGAAGACAGACAGGAGATACAGACTAAATCAAGAGCAACACCCGACAATGAGAGAGGCTGCATTCAATTCTTCATTTCTGTGGGCAGACTGGCAAAGGAGAATTCTAAAGAAAGACTGAAAAAACAGTAATTAAGTTGTTTGTGGATGTTTACGTATGACTTCTTCATAGACTGAATGCCATCTGGGGAGAAGGCACAAAGGTACCTGTTTAGAAAGCTAACAAATTAATGATGGGGCTGCTGTCATGTACTGATTAGAGAGTTAATTTCTTCATCTTGCGGAAGTTTCCAAGGTTGAATGCAAAGTTCTGCAAGTGAGAAAAAACCTCCAATATATTGTAGCAGAAAAGAGGAGAAAAAAAAAGACAAACCAGAAAGATGGAAAAGATTTTGCCAAGAAAATGTGTTAGAACACTTAGGTTAGTAGCAGCATTAATTCTTTTAATCACCATCCAAGTAATTCTGTACAACAGGAAAATATGTTTGCAACTTAACACTTCCCACAGTTTTTGAAGTAGTGTAATATCCATAATGATAACAGCCTGCAGCAAAAGGAGTAAGGGAACTAGTCATTAAACCTTTTAGGGAAAAAAAGTCTGTCTTCAGTTTTCAGACTATCAAAAACTATTTTCAAAGACGTACAGATTACCTTGGAAGTGTGATTATTCAAAATTTTTGTTCTCTGAGGATCACAAGAGAATTTTATTGTTAATTCCAAGGAGTCATTAACATTGCTGTTTAAATATATCTGTGATTCTGAATTAATATGAATATGTATAATAAAATCTATTGAAAGGGAGTGAATTTATTGACTGAAAATTGCTGAAATCCCCAGAACAGTTTGAGAGAATGAGATTTACCTCACCTGCCTTCAGCATTTAAATGTACTCTTCTGGTCTAAACCAGGTATCGAAGCATCTTCTATAGTCAGTGAAGACATAGAAGGATCTCCAGAGGTTCTTCTTTCCATTTGTTTTAAATTCATATTTTAAGAGTGGATGAACTGCCTTTTGCAGATGTTAGTTTTTCTTCACTAGATAAAAGTGAGAACTTCAGTTAAGTGGTAACTCCTTAATCATAGAAAGAGCCTAGCTTAGTTGTTTACTGATTAGATTGTCCTACACATAAATGCTATAAAACTCCCAGATATTTTATTTTACAGAACCATAGTACTTGGAAATACTTTCTCATTTCAGTTATATTGTCATTCGTTCCCAGTATTGTTAATGACTTGCAACATGAAAAGCCACAGGAAAGTCACACCATCTAAGCAGAACTTGGAGTGATCGCTATAGGGACAAGGAGTCTTAGAATGAGTAACATCATTCTCGGGGAAGGGGAGGGTGGGTGAGTCGAGCTCATTATATGCCTAAGCAATGCAGTTTATTTGGGATTGGTACATTCCAGTGCTCAGTTCTCGCAACATTCCATACATAAGCCTGCCTGCTGCTTTTGCTGATGAGCTCTTTGCCCTGCTCTTGCTCCTGTGCATGCTGTTCTTCCCAAAATACTCTTTCTCAGTGCTCATTTCCTGCAAAGAATGAAAAAGAGTTGTCCACTGTACCACTTTTAATCATGTATACTTTGAACCACCTTCGGGGCAACATTCTTCTTTTTTCCATGTTTTAGTTCATATAAAGAAAGCTGTTTGAAAGTATGTATCATCCACCCAAACGCTGCATCTGGATTATCACAGCTTGGCTGCCTTTATTAATCTCCCAGCATCCTGCAGGCCTGTGCAGATCTTCATATTCCCTCTTTCAACGGGATGAAAAGAGGTCTTTGTTGGTGCTTTTCTGGATGGAAAACCTGCATCTATCTGATGTCTGGATTTGAAGCTCACAAAACATATGGTAAATAACAATTTTATGAGCACTTAGTGTGGTATAGTGATTGACTTCTTGATGACTTCCTGCTTGATTATAAATCTTGTCAAAGGCTATCCTAACTTCTTCGAGATTTCCTCTGCATTGGTACCAGCATGATTGTTCAATACAAGGAGAAATGAACTTGTGAATGAAAACGAATATAGTTTTGTAGATGGGTGGGGATAAGGAATTACATTAGTTTTCAGAGATTAATGGGCACACTCATAATCATGGAATTTTTTTTCTCTCAGATTAATGGCGGCTGTAGAAGTAACAAACAAAGATCTTGAGCCTCATGAGGTTATTCATGGGATGCACACATGATGGATTCCTGTGTGTATCACACCACGGAAAAGAAGACAGCCTTTCACTCTGCCAGATATGAACCCTGTTGATCCTGCTCTGTATGTGACTCCCAAGTTTCACATGTTTCATCACTGTGGATACACCCAATACACTAGACACTTGTTACAGTCACTGGAACTGTTCCTGACCCTGATCTTTGGCCTGACTTCTTCAGACCAGCTTCATCATCACAAAGTCACCTGATAGTCTGGACTATTGGTTAAATCTGGCTACCACCTCTGGGCTGGCCTTTCTTGCCTCAGCTGGGGTCAGTGGGATAGGCTCTGGCTAGCAAGGCCCCTTGTCCTGCTGGCCATGGTATCTCCCTCAGCACCACATCCCTTAGGGAAAGCTGGAGCTCACCATGCCCTGACACTTAAACAGAGGCTGAGATTCTGCTCTCTCTAAATTTTCCATTTATAAGGTAACAGAAACAATGTCAACTGGCCTCTACTTTTCTTGCAAATACACCTTGGTTTAATAAGTCTCCATTCTGTTTAGGTTGTTGTACAATGAACCAAAGCCATCTTGAGACCCTATGGCTGGCTGAGGGGCAATCCTGTAATTGTTACAATATAATTCCTTTCACTTGCCTCCCTCCCCTCAAACACATACCTGAGAGCTAATTGCATCTCTAGGTCCTATAGGATAACCTCTGTATCACAATCCAACATAATCATCTCTCCATTTCTGCAGAAATACTTTGTAAAAATAAGTGAAAGCCTTTATTTTCCTTAACCAACAGCTTTCATTTACTGTAACATAGGTGAAGGAAGATGGAAACTTAGGAAGTTTGTTCTGATTCACACTGTCATAAAACTGCCACTTAAGAAACTTCCTAGAAAAAAACCGTAAGCTTAGCTATGCTGTACTGGAAGAGTACTTGTGATGCAAAGTACACCCTCCAATTACACTCTTCATCTTCCTATGACAAGAGATGAAGCTACTATTTAACATAAGAAAGGCAGTGCATTGCACTCTGTAGAAATTTATGACTACGTGTATTGAAGAGCCATTAAAAATCAGGTTGTCCACTGAAACTTGCCAAGGAACAGAGGATCAAAAAATAACATGCAGTTTGGATAGCAACAGAGTGACTTCTGTTACCCACAAAATTGCTGATTATGTTTCATATACAATGTATTTCAGGAATTTCCCCAAATGATATATATTGTTTTATTAAAACAAGAGGAAGCATTTTTCTTAATCTACATGTACAGTACTTACTGTATCTGAATATTAAGTTGCAGTAACCATAATATGATTATATCCACTACTCTTGCAGGAGGAAAAACTAGACTGAGAAACTTAAAGATGGATTAGAATAAGAAAATCAGTCAGAGAGAAATAAAAGCTATATAAACAAATTATAGTCAATTTTGAGACTTCCGCAATACATAACTAACTCATAAAAAGCATTATATATGCACATACATATATGTGTTTATCTCTCTTTTTCCCCTCTCTCTCTCTCTCTTAAAAAGATACATCTGTCAAAAGAAAATAAGGGATTTCTGAAAGCAAACTGTATCATACCCTAGTAGAAAGTAATATAAATTATCACAGAGAAAAATGAAAGACAGAATCTTAGAAGGAAATTTGGAAAGTGAATCATAAAAAAAATACAGAAGTATATTAAAAAAGGAAAGCTATGAGGAATTTGGAGAGTTATCAGGAAGTAATGGAAGATAATTACATCTCAGAATTCTGACAGAAGGCTTAAAGTGAATGCCCTGAAAAAATCACTAAGCTTGATCACACTTCTATGGACCATTATATTGACAAAAAAACTTCAGCATGATTTTATCCTCTGAAAATGTATTTATTTTCTTTTGGGCAAAATTAACTGTTTTCAATAATTTTACTTGGAATGCTTAATAGCATAATGGTAGAATAGACAAGGTTTGAACAGCTCATTTAATTCTTTAGGTGGCTCTGAAAATCCCACACGAAGTATAAAATTATGTAACACAGCCTTTATTGCGGCCCATGACACTCAGACCATTTACAATTTATATCACCTGTCAGGCTTAGCCTAGTCGCTTCAACTAAAGTTAGAACTGAAGATAATTTGGCCCATAATTAAATTACAAACCTGAACTTTATAATAATGTAGTATGCAATGTATCCTAAATAGTGCCACAAATCACATCTCAAATATCCTCATAAAGATCCATTTGATGAACTGCATAATGGACTTCTTTACCGATTTTTTCTCATCTAGGCAGTATCTTGAAGGAGGTATATTAGATTTCCTCAGCTGAATGAGAGGCTAGCCTAAAACATTTTGTGAGAAATTATTAGCAACAACTTAACACAATAAATTGATGAAGCAAACTACCTTCCTACTTCTTGTATCCTCATCTTTTACAGGGTGACTTTGAAAGCTTCAAGGAGAATGGTGCTGTTCAGACCTCAACTACTTCTGAAAGTCCTTAACTTAAATTCCGACTAGAAAAGAGAGAAAATGAATCCATTGCATGTAAAATTTTGTTTGAAATTTCAAAAAGGTATGACGGATATATCAGTAACAGGATTGTGACATACGCTGTCCTCAGGGATGCCTTTCTTGTCTGTTCATTCTGGAGTAAAGACAGCTATACAGCTATACCTGCAGGATCTGCTAAAAACTGCAGGATCTTGCTTTGTTGTTTTCTTCAGTAACAACTCTCATGTAATAAGAAAAAAGGTATAGAAGTATTTTAACCACAACTCTCAGTGGAAACTTAATTTCAGCTTGAGTTCTTTAATTACATCTTTTTTAAGTGTCTGGAAATTACTGCCATGCAAACCCGAAGAATAGCCCTGAAGTTCTTTGTGCTTCTCTAAAATCCAAGTATTTTTTGTAACTGTTGCAAGATACATATTCCATTGACACTTAGCACTGATACCATTGTGCAAGTGTGACTGTCCAAGACTCCTAGCAATAAAGAATTGGGATGGAAATCAAGGATATTCTGGTTTCCAAAAGTATTTCTGCTGTTAACAGAAATGAATTACAAGAAATACGACCACAATACTTTTCTGAAATACAACCATAATACTTTTCTGAAATACAACCATAATACTTTTTCTTTAAGAAAGGGAAAAAAAGAACTGTTTTCAGAAGACTCTAGTTTAGATACTTCTAAGAAACAAGAAATATATGCGCCAAGAGGTCTGATGAGTTCAGCTTTACCAAGGCTGTGATCCAAATGGCTCAAAGCTGCTTGTCTTTACAGATAATTTGACATACCCAGGAAGACAGTGTTTTCCTTATCTGTCCTGTCATAAATCCCTCTCTACTTCCACCTAAAATATTAAAAAAAAATATATAAATATTAACTTGCACACACTACTTGTATACCAGGGTGCAAATGAATGATGGCAAACAATTTTTTGAGTACTTCCAACTGTTGGGCAGTCAAGACAGATGAGAGCAAGAGCAGGGCTTTAACAGAGATGCATAATAAGATAAGTGGCATCATACATTCTTAAAGCATCACATGAGAAAAACAATCTTGTTACCAAAAAAGAGCCCAGGGAATATCAAAGCAAATTACTATTTTTTTAGCATTGTCTTGGTTTAAGACAACTTAAAGAAGTGGACTCTCTAAAATGAGTTACCTCCCCTTAATTTCAACTAACCTCTTTCCACCAATAAAGAAAAAATATGAGTAGATATAAGTGAAAAAAAAGAATTTTACTAACAAACAAAACAGCAACAGGCAAAAAATAACAGTGAACAATCACTAGATAGAAAATTGCTAAATCTCACCTGCTCCAGGGGAAAAAAGAAACACCCAAAATGTTTCCAAATGTCTTCCAAGGGGCAAGATGGTGACCCCCACTACCGACTGCGTGCAGGGAGACAAATGAAGAATGGAGTCAGACCCTTTCCAAGATGGCACCCATGTTACACCCCAGTCACTTAATTCCAGGGTTTAACCAAGGTTCTTTTGCTCTGGGTAGACATAAAGGAGAAAATCCCAACCAGATATTCTCAAGACGTAAAAAACACACAAAAGTTTACTGGCAAACTACAGGAAATTAAGGAATATTGGCAAAAGAGTAAATGCAACATAACATCACTTATCACAGCATAGACTTAGCTCACTGAACACAGAAAACCTTTAAAACCACTCAATTTTAGGTTCTGTGAGAAGAGAGTTAGAAGAAGAAGAAAGGGAGAAAAACAGAAAGACAAGAAAGATACAGGAAAACAGACATAGCTCCCAACTCCTGGGTTGCAGCAATGGAGAACTCCAAGATGAAGGCAGGGTTACAGGACAACGGGCTTGCCTTGAAGTCAGGCTTCTAAAAGCCTTGGCCCATCCTGGGCCCTCCTCCCAGGTGGGACTTACGGTCTCTCGGCCACTCAGGGGCTGGGTCAGGCAACACTGGGGCTGCCTCCATTGTGCTCTGATTGACAGATACTGTGGGGTGCAAGGGGGGGGATATGGGGGGCAGGGCAGCACCTCACCACAGCAAGGTCTAATCCACCTCTTACCACACATTCCAAGCTTCCCAAGATGTCTTGAAACAATTACTTTTTCCAGTCTCTGACAGCCCGCCACTGGTGATCGGGTAGTCTGGGAAACAAAGGGACAAGATGGTGGTAAAAAGAACTCTCCCAGGAAGGTAGGAGCTCAGGCAGCAGCTCTAGTGGCTGATGAGAAGTGCTGGAGGGTGTGGGGTCAGCTCCGCTGGCTCCTCCTGCTGCCCACTGGGTTCTGCTGGTGTTGGTGCTGCTGTCCACCCACCACCCGTATGCTGGGGCAGAAGGAAGGGGTCTGTTGGCACCAATGTGGGGTGACCCAGCCCCAGGAACTGGCTCACTTTGCAAAGTTCACTCCAAAACAGTTTTTGATTGCAAAGTGCAGTTTTTCTGAGTGGCTACTACTGCAAGCCCAGAAAAACAAACAGAAAACCAAACACGCAAAAAAGCCAACTTTCCAAAACAACCCCCTCTGAAGCAGAGCCTCTACCTTCAGCAAACATTGCCAGGCAAAAGAGCAAGTTGGCTCAGGCGCCCCAACCTTGTAAAAGGACTAGAACCTCCCAACTGCCCTTCCAGTTCTTGCCATGCTGGGTCTTAAAAAGACAGTAACAAGTTTGGGGCACAGATAGATATGGAATACAATAATGTTCTGGGTTACCCATAAAAAGCATTTAGCCTAAACTCAGTTCTCAGAATCCCTTTAAACAGATTCGTAACGAACAGAAGTTATCTCGATCATGAGCTTAAGCAAAGGAAAAATTCAATCCTATATGAAGACTATTAAAACCAAAACTCCTTTTTGTCACATTTTAGTAGACTTATAATTCTGTAACTTTTTACAACTACATTCGTAACCATAACCATATACCAGAAAATGCCTAATACATTTTTCCCTTGTAAGAACTTAAGGCTAGTGTCGTATTAGTTGGCAAATTTTCAGTTCCTTCCTTTTTCTGATTATCATGATCTTCCAGGATAGTTTTAGCTATGGATTTTCATTTTTCCTAGTCTGTGCTAGAAACAGAATGTAGAGATGACATATACTACTACAATGGCAGTGACACCGACTAAATGACAATCAAATTATGTGCAAAAAAAGCCAAAATAATTCTGTTTGTTTTACAGGAAAAATAAACTAAAGCAAATATTTGTCAATAAAACTTTATTATTTGAACATAGTATGAATTTTCTCATAACTGTTAACGTAAATTTGTTCATTTATTAGTATGATAAACTTGCTAACAGCCATGTTCTTTAGTAAACTTAATAGGCTAGACTAGATGAACAATTTGAGATTTTATCTATCCATTATCTTAATAATGGACTAACATATTTTGCGAGCCACCCATGCTGTGAAAATTAAGTAAAATCTTATCCACAGGTTACATTTAAGGATATTACATTGCAATACATTTAAAATATTAATGAGTGTTGTTGCAATATAAAAATACAACTGTTAAAGATTTTCTTAGATCGAACAAGCATCAATTGCCTCTACAAGACACAAGGACAGGCCATGTTTTTCGGGTGTAATTTTTATTGGCATTATGAGTTGTGGTGGTTTTAGCAGTTTGGAAAACTTCTGTGATGGGCACAGAGCCCATAGTTGATAGACAGGTTGTTAGACCAGTTAAATAAGCTGGTAACGCCTCCGTGATGTACATATTTAAAAAAGGAGAAAACGCAAGAAGTTCCTTTTTCCTGCTCCCCTACCGAGGGGTGCCGAATGGGGGGGGCCTCCATGCCTCCTCCCAGAGTGGGCCGCTGGAAGAAAAGCCACGCCAGCGCCGTGAGCAGCCGCACGGCTGGAAAACTCCCCCAGCTGAGCTGGGACCGCACGGCCGAGATTCATCTGAGGCCCAGACGGGGCTGGCCCGCCCTTCCGCGCAGCCAGCGCGGCTCAGCCCGAACCGAGTAAAAACACCACGCCGCCGGCAATGAGAGACAGGGCGTCTTTCCCCGATGCAGAGCCCAAACAAGACCAACTTCTCAGCTGAAAACTTACAAATACCAACTTTATTCCAAGTCAGAGAGAAAGGAAAGTGATGTCACGTGAGGAGGCTAACATGGCAGCATCACTGTTGGTGGAAAAAGGGAAAGAGAGGAGGCGCTCCCAGCGCCGGAGCTGAAATTCTCCTTGCAAGCCGTGGTGAGGACTATAATACAGCAAATTGTTTTTCTCTATAGTTCATGAAATTAGGTACATGGGGGAGTGTAGAAATCCACACGCAGCCCATGAAAAAACTGCTCACACCAGAGCCATAGATGTTGTGAAAGGCTTTTAGAGACTGAAGAAGAGACCCTTTGCTTTCGGCTGGAATAGGTCATCCTTAAAAGACTAAAACCCCATGACTATTATGACCCCTGATGGCAGTGTGGGAAGACTGCAAGATTCATGGGAGGGATATTTTTCACTGCAGCAGATTCTGGCAGACAATTGTTTGTGAAGTTTGCAGAAGCCACGCTAGAGAAGTTTGCAGAGAACTATCTTACGTGGGAGGAATCCCATGGCACAGCAGAAGAAACTCTTTTCCTCAAAAATAAAGAAATACTCTTAAGAAATGAAACACTGACCAAACCCCCATGTTTGTTTCCCTTGAGCAGGTTGGTGGAAAGAGGGAGGTACTGGAAGAGAAAGGTGTTCTGGAAGTTTGCTTTGGTTTCTCATTATTCTTTTTACTTTTAATTCTGTTAGTAATAAAATCTTCTTTATACTGTTAAATTTAAGCCTGTTTTGCCTTGAAGTTTTTCCATTTTCCTCATTAATCCTTATTTCACCTTATAAAAATGAAGTTTCAATTTCCCCTTCTCTGCTTAGCTATAGCAGAGGCAAGTAAGTGAATAGTTTTCGTTGGTGCTTGGCACCTAACCAGTGTCAAACCACGACATGAGTTAACAATCATATATCTTTTTGTAACTCCTGTATTAACTTTTTGAATAAGATGTTGGGAAAGGTATAAGATACATATTCAGTTGGTACAACTTACAAATAGCTATGCAAGTTCAAGGGATTTGGGCTAGAATCACCTGTTTGGGGCTTTTCATGGGAGAATGATGAAGCAATTTTCCTGAAAAGACATGTGCCACTTACTTGCCTCTGCCAAGCCACAGAACTGTGGCTAAGAAGGTTTTCCTTGTTAGCATAATTAAATAGAGTAGTATTAAACTTGTACGCTTGCTTTGTAAAAATAACAACATTGCTGACAAAATCTTCTGTAACTTTTATGTGACAGTTCAAAAGGATGAACCTCATGAAAGAACAGTTAATTGATTGTTTTATCTTCTTATAGGAAAGAACTAGGTGTCTCCAAATGAAATGTGAACAACTGCCTAAACATGGTGAAAGGCCAGCTTTGAAATACTTTGCACAGGAATGTATGTGAAAAACTGCCTCCCTTGAACAATGAATATTAGGAGGGTATTTTTTTTTTTTAAGTCCTGAGTCACAGTATATTAAAAAAAAAAAGGGAGAAAGAGATGGAACAGACTGCTAAGAGCCTAAATAAATCCATCAATCTAAGGGACTACCTTTGCAAATATCCATGGTTAACTGTACACACTTACTTTGTCTCAGACTTTTATATTTGAAAAATTCTCATTCCAGAACAAAAATAGTGCAAAATGGCCATGCTATTTGCATGCCCCAGACAATATGAATGCTATGACTAAGTAGAATCTCTGCACAATTTTAGTATTGCTGATGCATTTCCTCCTCACGATTGTTTTCCACAGTCATAATTAATCTTGGTAAACTGAGCTGTTGCAAGAGTGTATTTGTTCTGTGAAACATCTAACGAGCACAAGAGGGGTAGTATAAAATAATAATAATAGATCAAAAGTACTAACATTTACTTTTGGCTTAGTAAAACTGTCTGATAAATTATTCCCTTCAGTGTTTCTCTGTTATTGCAACACAGTACCTTGAAAGTGATATATTGGCAGAAGCCAGTGTGTTCTACCACAGTGCAATTAGAAAGTCCATTTAAACAGCTTTATCATACGCACACATAGCCTGATTAATTTCTAATCAAATGTTCCAGGAAATCATTAACCATGACATTAAACAGTGTTCTGCTAATTGTACTCTCCACAAAGAATTCCAATATAAATTTACAAAACATCTACAGAAAGGTGCCAAAGGATGAACGGTTTAACGTATACAAATAATTACAGCATCTACTCTGCGTGGCCCCACAGCTCCTCGCCCTGCGAGGGTTGAGTCTGGGGCTGAATTCTGCTGTTTCACCAGAACTCTGTGTACTGGCAGATGTTACATTTTGTAGGTCACTGTCTGTGGAAGTCATGGTGAAGGACTGAGTGACAGAAAAGAAACTTGTCTGTTTTAGGAAATGCTCTAGAGATATAAATGCTGAGTATTAGCCTTCCTTTTAATGATCCCTAACACTGAGATTTGGAAATGGATTTTCCCCTACATAACTCTCCAGTTTGCATCATTATTCTAACTACGCTTAATTTAGAATAAAGATAAATGCAAGGTATTGATTGTAGTAATGAGAATTCAATTGCCTTGTAAACCATATGCAATTTGCTAGTTTACAGCATAATGAAATCTCTATTTATGTATTTCCCCATAAACCACAGAGTCTTGCAGGTCTTTCAGTGATGGAAAACAACAGATTGCATTGGACAAATGCAGACTGTAGGTACACCTGTTCTTTTGGCCTTGGCAGCATGGTTAACAGCTCCTCCACGCAGACTGTACATCACAAGACAGAAACATGGACACAGGAGGATGATGGAACCACTGCCACTGTTTTGGATAGGCACTAAGTCTCTTCTGTGTCATTCTGCTTTCTTCACCCAATACCACCAAGATGGTATAAAAGTAATAAGAAAAGTATTAATTACATACAACATATATACATATATATGTATATATATGTATATATTGCTCTCTACAACTACCAGGAAAGAGGTTCTAGTGGAGGTGGAGGCCGGTCTCTACTGCGACTGCAGTGACAGGACCAGAGGAAATGGCCTTAAACTGAGACAGGGGAGATTCAGATTAGATACTAGAAAATTTTTTTCACTGTTCAGATGGGCAGGCATTGGAATAAGTTGCTTGGGGAGGTGATGGAGTCACCATCCCTGAAGGCGTTTAAGAGGTTGTGATAAATGAGTGAATGATAAATGTTGGGTTTCGCATATATGAATTTAACATTTACAAGTGATAATGTACTATGTAGAAATAGTGTTAAGGTAAAATATAGTTAAGTAGAAATGAAGTTAGGGTGAATTGTAACTTCAAAATCGTTATAATATGTTGGGAAATGTAGTAATAAATACATAGTAATAAATATATTTTAAGTTGATAAACTACAGAGCCAGCGATCAGGACATCCGAAAGAAACAAAGAAGATAAACCACATGCATGCCAGGAAGTCTGTTATCTCATCAAAACTCACACCTCCCAAAGAAACTGTCAACTACAAATTAGGTTGGAACTGAGGAGACACAGAGGGGGATGTCTGCCTTCAATTCTGAGATGATCCAGAGGACCTGAGACGGTGTTGTACTGGCAGAAGGGAGCAGGGATCGGAGAGGTGGAGAGTGAAGTGTAAATTATTTTCTGGGCTTAATGAATATGTAAGTTTGAGAAGGTACTTAGGTTCACAGTAAAATGAATAGAATTGCGCCTCTGGTAATATTGCTAAGTGCCCAGCGCTGTGTTTGCCTTTGTTCTACTAATAAATGTTCAATATTATGCTGCTGAAATTTCAGATCGTGAATTCATTTATCACAAGGTGTCTGGATCTGGTGCTGGGTCATTTGGATTTTTGGACTGGATGATCTTAAATGTCTCTTCCAAACCCGATGACTCTGTGACTCTATATAATAACGTATATTTACGTATAAAAGTCAGCCCTCTAATTATACAAAGAGGTCATACAGAAATAATTAACCACTTTTAACCTGTCAAACAGTGGCTTGAGGTATGGAATCGGAATTTTTAACACAGCCACTTGTTGGAAATCGCCATCCCAGGCCAAACAGCTGAGGGGCCCGCCTCGTGTTCAGATCCTGAGCAGACAGGATCCAGAAAAGACAGGATTTGCACGATAAGGAAATAAACTCTCCCTCCCTCTGCGTGTGCGCGGTACCTCCGCCCGGCCGGACCGTGCCGCTCCCTGCGGCTG
>VZTE01000894.1:2205264-2229916 GCA_013397775.1 Eulacestoma nigropectus | reverse complement strand
CCCCCGAGGAGGCGGCGGACGGCAGGAAGCCCAAATTCGTAAGTAGGAGCCGGTGACGCGGCGGGGTTGCCCGAGGAGTGGGGCCTGCCGCATCTGTGCCGAGGGGGCCCGGCCGGGCGGTGACACCCCGCCGCCGTCCCCTCCGGGGCCAGTCAGTGCTTGGGGCCCCCCGACTCCGGGGGACCGAGTGGGAATACGTGGCGCCGTCAGGTTTTGCTGGGCTTCGAAGGCTGATCCCGCCTGCTTCAGCTCGCCTCTTGCTCGCCCGTGTGAGAGGATGCAGCAAGTTTTCAGGTGTCTCCCGAAAGCTTCATCACAAAGCCTTATTGCTTTACTTGCTGCGTGAGAGCTCTGGGTGCAAGGGGAGTTGAACAGACTTTCAGCTCTAAAACGGTGTTACTTCTAATAGGGCTGCGGTGGTTTGATTTTTTTTGTTGTTGTTTTTTGGTTGGCCTTTTTTTTCCTACTTTAGTAATACAAACTCTGCAGTGAAAAACCAGGTCTTTGAATTTAAAGGACGTAGTTAAATTCTCCGTAGGCCTGCTTTTACAAGCTTTTAGCTAGTACACCAAGAAATTGGGAATCTTGAGATGGCTTATAATTGTTCACAAGATGATGTTTCTGCAAGATGTGCTCTAACTAAAGAGTACCCAGAAATAACCAGTTTTTGTTTGGATGTCATGAAAATTCCAAGCATTAGAGCTGGGACTAACATATATTCTACAGGCCTTGTATCCACAGAATCGGTTGGGTTGGAAATGTCTTCTCGAATGATCAAGTCTAATCTGTGACCAAACACCACCACATCAACTAGACCATAGCACCAAGTGCCTCATCCAGTCTTTCCTTAAACACTTCCAGGGACGGTGACTCTACCACCTCCTTGGGCAGCCCATTCCAATGTCTAATCACCCTTTCTGTGAAGAAATTCCTGATAGTGTCCAACCTAAACCTCTCCTGGTGCAGTTTGAGACTGTGTCCTCTTATCCTGTTGCTGGTTGCCTGGGAGAAGGGTCTGACCCCCACCTAGATACAATCTCCTTTCAGGGAGTTGTACCCAGCAGTATCTGCCGCATGCAGAGGAGATCCATCCCATGCTCATATTTAGGTGATGCATGTTGGCCTTTGTTCAGTTGTCCTTGAGCCCACCTGCTCTAAAATGTATTTATTATGTAATTACAAAAGAGATACCATAACACTTATATTAGACTCTTGATTCTAAGGCGTACCTGTGTAATAGTCAGTACTTGAGTGTCTGGCACTTGTGCACAGGTTCAAAAAAGTTAGCCAGTAAGTGGTATCAAACAGGCTGGCCAGACCTCTTCTGGAAGGTTACAACTTACTCCTGGAATATTCCTGTTTGCTGCAATCTTTTTGTATTGTGGCTGCAGAGATTGCTGTTTGAGCCATGTCCCTGTGCCTTTTTCTACATGTTAGAATGGGCATATATGAAACTGGGACCAAGAGCTATTTGCTTGGCTTTGTAAATGGCTGTGTATCTACTGGAGACACATGCGTTTTACTCATGCAGGTGACATGGCTGGACATGTGTAAGGCCCAAAAAACCTCACTCAATGAGGCTTTCGAAAGGGCTTATGGTTGTTCCTGTGCTCTGAGTTAGATGCCTGGGAGAAATAACAAGAAGATATTCTCAAGAGGTCAAAACAACAAAAAAGATGTTATTGGCAACCTCAGAAAATCAAAGAACTTCGGCAAAACGTTTAGTGCAACATTCAATCAACATAAAACACTTCTCAAAGCATTAACTTAGCCCATTTGACTTGGCAAACTTTAGGCCCATTTGATTTTAAGTTACTCAAAATTCCAAGAAGAGGGAATTAGAAGAAGAAAGAGAGAAAGACAGAAAAGATACAGAAAAGGACACATATAGCTACCAGCTCCTGGGTTCCAGCACTGTTCAGCTGATAGAAATTCCAAGAGAAGGTAGGGTCAAGACAGATGCTTGCCTTGTGTTCAGCTTTAAATACACCTTGGCCCTCCTGGGCCCTTCCCCGAGGTGGGGCTTCTGTTCATTTGGCCACTCAGGAGCGGGTTTAGGGGCTCCAGAGGCAGGTGTGGATCATTGCCTCATCTGTTGCAGGGATTAGCAGCCACTGCAGGGCTGGGATACAAGTGCCAGGAGTTGGGGGTGTGTGTGGAGTAGGGCATCACCTCACCAGGGCAAAGCCCAACCTGCCCCTTTGCCCGCATGTATATACCCCAAAAAGTCTTGTGACACCAGATCTTCCCAGTCTCTCACAACATGCTTTATTTTATGATCTGTGAGGAGAAACCTGTGTGGTCTGGCCACTGTAGAAGATTGGATAGTGTTGTTTGTGTATTGGATTATTCCTTTTGTGAGTGAGAGACATGGATTTTTGTGTGTTTGAGACTGACAAGAGCTCTGGGTCAAGAGGTTTTGCTTATTACCGATACGTTAACTGCCAAGTTCTTATACAGTTAAGATATTGTAATGGTTTTCATTTTTTCCTCGAATTATGTGTTAAAACAGAAGTATTGTGTTGCCGTCATGTTCAGTTTTCCTAACCATGTGTTAAAATGGCAGTACAATAGTTTATAGGGATTAGAACACTGACAGAAATGTGATAAAAGCCATTGAGGCTTTTTTCCTTAGATGAAATCTCATATTTTCAGGGAAAGAAGGCCTTTTCTTTGGTGCAGGGGAGCTTGTTTGGCATATGCCTAGGCTTCCCAGGCTATGCAAGGGTGATTTTGATAATGTTTTGATATGGGCATCAGCTGACTTGTTTTTTTGAGGTCATGGTGTTGAGGTCACAGCTACAGAAAATAAAGGGGGTCGAATTTGGAGTTCTGACTCAATTTTATAGGGTATGTAATCTTGTAGGTAGGTGTGGGTTTTGATAATGTTTTTTTTTTTAATTTTATTTTGGCCTCTTCCTGTTCCCTTGCCCAGTTTCTCTTTAAGCAAGGATAGATGAGAATGTCCTCAATTCATGAGAATGCTTTGTCAAACTGCAATTTTCAAAAGCATTTCACCCTAGACGATAGTCCTATTTTTCATCTTTAAATAATCTCTTAAAGAAAAGATTTTATCCTTGGGCATCGATAAGGACTGAAGAATTATGGATTGAACATGGATTGTATTCTAGGTGTGCCATTAACTCACTGAGTGACCTTATTGCTCTCTACAACTGCCTGGAAGGAGGCTGTAGTGAGGTGGGGGTTGGTGTCCTCTCCCTAGTAACAAGTGACAGGACGAGAGGAAAGGGCCTGAAGTTGCACCAGGGGAGGTGTAGATTGGATATTAGATAAACGTTCTTCACTGAAAGGGTGGTCAAGCCCTGGAAGAGGCTGCCCAGAGAAGTCTCATAAGGTGTTTAAAAGATGTGTAGATGTGGCACTTAAGGACGTGGTTTAGTGATGGACTTGGCAGTGTTTGGGTTATGGTTGGGACTTGATGATCTTAGAGGTATTTTCCAACTTGACTTGTTTGCATCTAACTCTTCCTGTGAAACATCTTCAATGTAATTTTATTAGTTAAATTAGTTTTGTGTCAGAATGCGTAAAGCCTACCTCTCACCCCTTTGGGCTCTCTGTAATCCAGTCTTAGATTTAGCCTGTGCCCTTTTCTGTGTTTCAGGTACTTAGAGTACCATACCTCATGTTACCTCAGTTATATTTCTGTCTGTTGTATGTTTGTCAAGTTAAATTAGCTGTTAGATTTAGTGACCTCAAGTAATACAGATTATGTGAGTGTAATATTTCTCAGTGTGCAAGGCTTGAAAATAAGTTCTAGGTTGGACCCTTTCAGTCAATGCAACATATTGATCTGTCATAGCAGATATGCTAATCTGAAAAATAATTTGATTCCCTGACAAACCTTGAGGTGAAATTGGATTGCTGGTTGACAAAGGTGACATCATTAACATGTACCTACTTTTTAATTTTTTTTTCCCTTCTAAAGAAAATGCTTTTTTTAACTGAGGAAAATACTTTTTTTAAAATCCACTGCATTTGAGGGGTGGAGGGGGGAGAAAGAGGCATTGGAATCAACCACTATAACTGTTTAGCCCTGTCAAATGAGGCCTTGAAGGACTCTTTCTGAATAAACTAGCTTCTCAGAAGAAGTGAATGAGTTTTAAGCCTCAGTTGTCTCGGTTCTTTTGCAGAATAGTTTTAAATTTTTTTTTAAAGGAGTGGTGGTTCATTTTGAAGCACATAACAGCATGGCTTTGTTCAGCAGGACTTTGTTCCAGTTTTTAGAAGAGTGGGACTTTTAAAAGGGTAAAAGATTTTCTGTAGTACTGTGGTTCTTCAGCTTACTGAAAGCTCATGCATCCACTCTTGTGGTTTAGGACCTTGTAAAAAGAGGAAATCTACTCTATCTGCCATCCTCAAAAAGAGGATGGCAGATACTATACCTGTTCTCTATGTATACACTGACTGAGCAAGAAGCTTCTCAGATCTGGTGGGGAATGGTGAGGTAAAAAGCAGTTGTTTGCCACTTCCTCTTCTTGATTCTCCCCTTGCCTTAGAAATGTTTGGAAATCATTACAGTCAGTGCTAGAGTAGGTGACTTCCAACTGCACTTTACTGATACTACATCTTACAGGCACTAGTCCTCAAAAGATCAGCTTCAGTTTCTAGCTCAAATTAGAGGTGTTTCTATTAATTTCAGTATACCATTGACCTGACTTCAATGACTTTCAAGTTAGGTTTTTGATTAAGTTCTTTATGAAATTTATGAGTCAAGAAGGATTTCTTGTTTACACCAATCTGTTAAAAATAGACAAATTAACAGTTGCATTTAACAGTGTCTATTAATCAAAGAAAGATGTAGTTAAGAGGAAGAGCATTTCCATTTCTCTGGCATAGAGTAGAAAGGTAAGACCAATCTGTGTCAATATCTTTAATTACAAAGTGACTGAATTATTGCTGCAGTTATGCTGCAGTGTAAGACCTTGAATCTAAATTAGTCTTTTAAAGAAATGCTTGCTGAACAGATGTTACCTAAAACACTTTATCGCAGCTTTGTAAAATTGTAAATTCCTCATGCTGTTATTTTTGTTGGCGTGAATTAATGCTGTGGGTTATGATATTAAATTTTAGTGCTGTGTTCTAGCACTTTGTTAGATGATCTTACCTGTAAGCACCAATTTTGAGTTTAACTCATCAATGCCTAAAGAATATCACTGTGTAGAACCTGTCATGTTAAGATAGTTTTGCCCGATTGCTTTCCAGACTGCTTTCCAAGCAGCAGAGAGAGTGTGTGATAAAGCCATTATCTAAATGCTGAAGTAGTATATTGGAAATTAAAAGCAAGAAATGCTGTGCAGTTTGTAAATTGCGCTTTCAGACTGAGGTAGCAAAGTTACTGAGGGAATATTGTTACAAAGGAGATCCTAAAGTAATAGCATTCACTGTAATCATCCAATTAACTTTTCTCTGAGTCTACAGATTTCCTTCAGTCCTTGATTCGGTCTTCTAGTTGTGTTTTTGCTGGAGAATATCCTTTGGGGAAAAAACCAGCTAGTGTTGAATCTTTTTTTGGTGATAAAATGAGTGGCAATGCATTCTTGCTGACTTTCAAATTTACGAAGGTGCAGAGGGGATTATGTGATTATATGTACATCCCTAGTCTTTGTTTGTCTTGTTTCAGCATTCAGGCATAAGCTAGCCAGTTCTTCTAAAACTCACCTTCCTTAACCCCTTCTTTTTTCCATTTCTTTTTTTTCTTTTCTCATAGCCACATGCAGGCTGGAAGCTTGTAATGTATCAAAGAACCTATACACATGCATGGTGGTTTGGAGGGGGGTGTTTTATGTGGATTAGTTTCTTTGTTCTCATCTGCAAAAAAGGCAAAAATGAAGATCGCAAAAGATCTGGACTGTGGGTTTTTAATTTTTTTGTAAATTCAAGGTGGTGGAGGACATGCATGTTGAAATTGTTGTTTAGTTGCCTGACATCCTGTTACTTTGCATGCCTAAAACCCTTCTCTTATTGGCAGGGGTGTATGGCAGTATGCTTGTCTGTCTTCTACTTCCACTCCAAATCATATTTTGTTGGTCTCTCTGTCTTACTAGCAATGTCCATCCCTGCCAGGCATGATCTGAGTTCGAGTACGAAACGTTCTGTGTTTAAACAACCTGCTTTCATTCAGAAAGTTAGATAAGCAACATCACTTTGTGCTTATGCCACAGTTAAAAGACCACTTGTGGAGAATGTAGATGCTGCCTCTTTTGGTAGAGTGCCAAAATTCTTAGATGATACAGACTATACTCAGTATCGTACTAGGGAGGTCTTCATTGGTTCCAGGCCACACTGACCTGTAGTGCTGGTGGAAAAATTGCTGAAGACATGGAATCAGAGTCCCATGTGAGATGTCATTCTTCTGAATTCTGATCCTGTTTGCCTGAACTGCTTGTACCACATCTAGAGAGAATGTCATTGATAAATATGCATGTGCAAAGATAGGGAAATAGATGTAATGACACAAAAGATCGGACTAGTACTGTTGATCCAATTAAGTGGGATTTGTAATTGCTTTGCTTTGCTTCACTGTCTCTACCTGGACTTGATTGGGGTAATTATATAGGCAATGCCTCAAGTTATTGAATTCCATCTTGCAGATGAACTTCAAGTATGTGCTGCTGTTTGAATCTGCAGTATCAGATCATCATCTTGTGTATGACAATAGGATTCTTTACTGTGAACATACATGAAGCCAAATAGTATTTGGCTTCCTTTAGCTGGGTGGTATGAAAGTTGCATCACATGTGGCTTCATCATGTGTGACCTTTTCAAGAGACACAGTACTCTTTCTGTCTCGGGAGCAGTCGTCTTGTTGCTGTGCTTGTGTTGTGAAACTCAGGCCATGTATCCTATTGTACCTTTCGGCTTCTGTTTAAGGCTCTCACTATCCTTGGAGTTTTTGAGCTCAGGCTTTTGCCAGCTCATCAAGAACACTGTACCACGTGCTGCATGTGTGTGTATATCCTCTGTCTTATGACACTGGTATACCTGAGGGACATCATCTCCCATAAGGGGTAATTCTGTCAGATTGCTTGCTTTCTTCAAAAATGATACACCTGTGCATTTCTTTTTCATTGGACTTAGCTTTAAGTGAACAGCTTCTACTCAATTGCAAAACAAAACGACCTCTTCCTACATGTCCCAGACTAAAAACTAAGTTACCTTGAAGAGTGCAAGTTTAAAATTTAGTTGTTTATAAAAGTGTACATCTGAAGACTAAGCAGTGATGTTACTTCTGCTTTTCTAACTGTAGGTGCTATTGATAAATCTCTCCTTCTGAACTGTCCTAATTAACTCTTTAATCTCTTCATGCTTTTGTATCTCTCTGACTAGAAAACGTCAGCATATTTAAAATATTGATAATTTGTTTTTCAGTTTTGCATATATATTTTCTACATGATAAACAGACTAGAGGAATACTTGCACATAGCTCCTACGCTTTCAAAGCAATAATTTTGTTATTGTGGAGTAGTTCATGGAAGGCGCAAAATAGCATGTAAATATTTTCACCCATTGCAAAGCAGTATTCTGTAAACTTACATAATGTTTTTAGCAGTGACTGAATATTATAGGAATATTACTTAAACCATATTTATTTACTTGAGGGCCTGTGTTTAAGGCAACCTGTTCACTTGAGCAGAATGTGTCTTGTGAAGTTATATATCTGTGCCTGAAAATAGAAGTATGTCCCTGTGGTAGTAAAGCACTCCAGCTTCTACCTGGTCTTTGCCTGACTGCCGGTTAGTTATTTTTCCCCTTACTAGAAATGTGTTTTGTTTGGCCTGTCAAGAATAAAAATATGCTCTTGTTCTTGAGTCACAGCACTCCTCTAAATGTAATGCCATTAGAAGATCCAGTGTGGTTTCTTTGTTGTTGTTGTTAAGACCATATGTAATGTTTCACATCTCTGTATCCTTGAATACTGTAGAAGACCAATAAAGCTGTCAACTGATTTTACTTTGTACAGCCTTGTCAGAAGAGAAGGACTTGGTGAGGGAGAGGGAAAAAAAATAACCCCAGTACTTATGTTTTAACCAGCTCCTCTGACTGGGAAGCATTATAACATAAAGTTCACTGAATAAGTCTTTAGAGATGTCTTACAGCAACTCATTCAGCCTTTTAATATTGGAGTACTGAAAGAACTGAACATTAGATTGTAGTTCACATGGAGTTTCTTCTCCTTTATAAAGAAAGCCTCTAAATACATCACCAGTGTTGATATTTAGTCAAACTAGACTCCACAAGCTTTTATGAAAGAAATGCTGGTGTTTTTAGACTCTCATACTCCAGGTATACAGTAAGATGAAGACTTTGAGAGAAGACTCTTATCTGTATATCAAGTTTGTTATACCATTATGGTGTCCTTAATTGGTTGTGTGGTAGTCTTTTTTCACTAATTAGTCATGTGACCTGGGTCAGTGAGGAGTTCTGATCTACAAAATGGGAAACTTTTCACCCTTTATCATAGTAAATTGAATTGCTGAATTTCACAACTTAAATGAAAAGTAAAATACTGGCTTGAGCTATCCCCTAACTTTTGTCTTTTTCAAGATGCAAAACCTGAATCTGAAATTGCGTGGTTACCTGCATGATGACAGTGTCTTTTATGGAGGAGTTGTGAAACATTCAACATCTCTTCTTAAGTGGAAATTAACCTGATGTTTTTGCTTCCCTGCATTTTTTTAGGTACAGGAGTGTACATGAGTTTGACATGAATCTTGATTTTCCACTCAAAGCATAGAATGCAGGTGGTTTTCGTTCTAAGCAGATTATGTAATCTCCTGCCATATTAGAGGGGCTCCATGATGGTATTTGTGCATTGCTTAAGGCTTAGTGATTTAAGTCATCTGTATGAAAAAAGGAATAAATTTTTATGTTCTTCACTACCTAGTTGCAATGTTAGACCATATGTTAGTATTTTCTCTTGCAGTTTAGCTCACTAAAGGATGGAAGTATTATACCAAACCTTGCTAAATGCAAAGTCATGAGCTTTTGCAAATGACACCAGTTAAGTAAAAGTTAAGACTTTACTGTCTTTGTAGCTATTTAGCAGAATGGGAAAAACAAGTAATAAAACCCAGTTCTACAGCAGTGTGTGGGGCAAAAGTCTGATCTATCCCTGTGGGAGGGGAACACCAGTAGGAGGACTTGGGATACACATCTTCAGTCTCCAGGCTGGACTGGAATATTTCCACTTAGTTGTTGTTTTCATTTATTACAAATCCTCACCTATTAGAACACGGAATGGAATTATCATAAAGGTTCCGTAGTGACCTAGCTCCTTTTCTAACTTTTTTTTTTTTGATAGTAGAACTTAGTGTGTCACTGAATACTGTTTCCTTGCACCTCGTTTGATTTTTAACTTCATAACTATTCATCAGACACTTCTTCCTCAGTTTCTTGACACTATTCAGACTAGAGCTATTGTGTGATAATATTTGATTTAACACAAATTGTTCTTTAATTCTGAGGGATGAGCCAGGAAAGATGTCAGAAGTAATGATCATAGAAGCCTAGAACCATTAAGGTTGGAAGCCTCTGAGATCATTATCATTAACCTAGCACCACCACTTCCACTGCCAAACCCAAGTGCTACATCTCTGCATGCCTTTTGAACACTTACAGGGGTGCTGATTCCACCACTTCCCTGGGCAGCTCGTTCCAGTGCCTGGCTACCCTTTCAGTGAATAATTTTTTCCTAATATCCAAGCTAACCTCCACTGGTGCAACTAGAGGCCATTTCCTCTTGTCCTATTGCTTGTTAACTGGGAGAAGAGACTGACCTGCACCTTGCTGTAACCTCCTTTCAGGTTGTTGTAGAGAGTGATAGCCAAATATTGTTGACTTGGTGAAGGGTTTCCAAATCCGGTTAATTAGGATATAGTCACTGACAGTTGCTGTAGCTGTTGCCAAGCTGTGCACACTAGGCAGAGATGGGAGTCTAAGAGAAAGGTAAGAACCTGTCTCACTAAGTATGTGACTTCACATTCTTGACAGCTTCCTGCCAAGTCTGTTCTCAGCCTCTTCATAAAAACGATACATGGGATCTCTGCAACACTGACTCATCAGTTGCCAATCTTCTGCGCTGCTCTTTGGTTTTCTGCAAGAGCTGTACATCCTAGCACATGCTGTGTTTGTAAATGTGCAGTGGAGGGCAAATGTTGTTTCAGGAACTGCTGTTTTGAGTGATCTACAGATTCTTTGGATGTTACTATTATTAAATGCTTAGTTCAGTTTCTGCTCACAGCTTTGTGCTCTGCTTGCCACAGAGGCATTGCTTGAGACTATTCCGACAGTGTGAGTAGTTTGGGTGTTGCAGCTTGACGGATAGTTTTGAACTTCTGAGGAGCTCTGTGTTCTTCTGTTGAGTTTGAAATCTCTGGATGATTTGTTGTTGGTGTCCCCACAGCCATCTTGAGAAGACACATGTCTAATAGCTGAATTATGAGCAGGTCAGCTGTATATTTAGCTATGAAATATAATTTAATTATGAACTATAATAAAACACAACTTGTTTCAAGCTGTGCTTAGTTCATATTCTTCTGATATTCTGTTGGAGGATCAAATAGAAGATTTTTTAAATCTTTATAACTTGCTGTGCATTGTAAACCAACAAGGTACAACTTGCCAAGAAACTTTCTTTATTTCAAGTGTTGGGATTTCACACTGTTTAACTTGCATATGATTTTGAATAAAAGTAACTATAACTGAGCTTTTTCTTTTTTTTTTTTAACTGCACAATTTTAACATGACTGCTTTCCTGTTTAATTTACAGCATTTAAATATCAAGACACTGACAGATGATGTGGTAAGACAAGTTTTGCTTTGGCTATGCTAAGCAGATAACCTTACTGCTAATGCAATAGAAAAAACCTTACTGATATAAGAAACTAATCTTAACTTTGAAGATAATTTAGTTAATTGGCAAAGTCTCAGTGAACTGGTAATTATCTGTAACATAATCAGGACGAGTAGCAAAAATGTATGGATAGCTTTGAAGTATGCTGTAATCACAGCTAAATGAGCCTGACACAGGTAATTGTGCCAATCTACATGCAGTATAGTTAAGATATCTGTGATTGCATGTTTAATATTAAAGTTACTTAGGCTGCATGGCTAGCTTAAAATACCATGTTTAACAAAGTAACATTTGCTTGTGAAACTCATTAATGCTTGTTCGAACAACATTAAGTATATTCAATGTTATGCTTAACAACGTGTTTCTCAAGTTTGATCAGAGATGAGGTTCTGTATCTTAACACAAACCAGATTTTTTTCTTCCTCTTGAAGTTACCTATTTCACTGCCTGTACTATTCTTTTGTAGGTAATAATATTTTTTCTTAAAATACATAATTTTACAAAGTCTTTGAATTTGCCTAGGAAGTAATGTTTTGTCATCACCCAAACATCAGCTGTTACAGCTTCAGTGCTATACAGAGTTCTTGCTGAAGTACTTCTGTGTGTAACTGGGAGCTGAAGTGCAGAGAGATGTACGCTGGACAGTGCAACACGTGCTGAGAAACACGGCTGTTTGCCAGCTTGGGAACCAGCAGCCAGGTTATGTGGATTAGGTGTGCAAACTTAGTAGTGTTGGGCATATTGCCTCCGCCTGTCATTCCTAGTTTGACTTAAGTCATCTGTTTCTATTTCTTTAGCAGAGTTTCATTGGATGGAAATTGTTACTAAGAAATTTGAGTCTGACTGGCTGATAATACAAGTTTGATTGTATAAACTTGTGTTTATCTTGGAGAGCTAAGGAAATGCTATCAGCCCTCTGAAAGCAAAAGTATTTTTTGGTAACTAGAAAACAAGTTTTGGTAGTGTCGTGTAAGGGTTATAATTGGGATGCACAAGATCTTGCTGTTTGTTTTTGTGAGGTGCTTTTTTTTCCTGTTAAAGAGGCTAGCCTGCTGCCTTATTGAACTTGTCCAACTTGTAATCATAGTCCCAAAAAGTCGGTGGGTTTATTGTGGAATTTTGGGATAAGGACAAAAAGCCTGTCAGCTCTGTAGTAAAAAAACCCTTTTTTCCAGCTCCTTAAATTTCTCAGAGCATACCAAAGTAATGAAACTTCATTTGCAGAGTAATACCAAATTGAATGGTATGGATATGGATATATATTTATATAGATGTATATTTTTAAAAAGGGAAATGACAGCTATTTAGTAAAAGGCTAACAGTAAAAAAAATTACAACACCACAACATTTGAGATCTTGTAAATACTTTTAAAGGTGGATATTCTGTTTACTTGCAACATCATCTTGGAATGAGGTATGCTTTCAAATGGATGCTTTTTATCCCTCTATTTCAGTTTTCTGTTGGTTTACTCTGTCTGATTCTGGGACAAGGACAAAATTTGTAGTAAGAGAAGATAAAGAAATTGAAGTTTTAAGATTACTTGATTTTGTAGCTTTCAATGAAATAATGTATTTCCTTTCTTCTCATGGGCAATCATTTGCATGTTAACTTACTGCTGCATTATGCTTTATAAAATATTTATTTTTTATTACTCCCAACCAGTTTCTTACTGACGGTGGACACAAAAGACTGACGCTGAAGATGGTGGCAAGCATCAGCACTTTATTGCAAAAACCCAGCCTTTTTAAGCACTTAGCTGGTTATCTGTTTACATAGTTTTAAAGCATAACAAGCATAATTCCACCAACCACCACACACCACGATGTGAACACGTGATAGTCACGCAGCATGTTTTTCTACACCTAATTTAGCTATGTCTCTTTCCCACAGTCCTTCTCTACTTAGCTAAAGTAACAGGCCTGAGCCATGATTTTACAAAGGCAACAAGGCCTTCATTTTATAAGGCTTTACCTATATGCAACATCTTACAAATACAGTGTTGTATGTTGGTGACCAGGAACTTTTTTTGTTTTTAAATTTAGGTATGTTAGCAACATGTTGAGAATCTAAAATGCAGACTGCTTTTCAATATTTAAATTGGATTATTTGTGAGCTGCTGATGAATTGTCTACTTTTAGTGGCAAATCCTCATTAAGTTCAGAAACACCTTGCTTTTTACACATATGCTTCTTTTAGCTTGTTTGTTTACTAACTGCGAAGATGGCAATCACATTCTTGCTCCACAGAAGAGTGGAAAGCAGGTACCCGAGATGTCAAATTATCTCTCTCAAGTGCTCCACATTCCAAGAATCACAGAATCATCAATGCTGGAACAGACCGTCAAGATCATGTAGTTCTACTGTCAGCATAGGACCACCATAATCACCCCTAAACCATATCGAGTGCCACATCCGGATGCCTCTTGAACACTTCCAGAGATGGTTACTCCATCATGCTCCTGGGCAACTTATTCCAATGCCTAACCACTCTTCCAGGGAATTTTTTTTTTTCTAATGTCCAATCTGAACCTCCCCGGGTGCGACTTAAGGCCATTTCCTTTCATCCTTTCACTTGAGATGGCGGAAGAGGCCACCTCCCAGCTTGCTAAAACTTCCTTTCAGGTATTTGTAGAGAGCAATGAGGTCCCCCCTGAGCCTCTTCTTCTCAACATAAACAGCCCCCAGCTCCCTCAGCTGCTCCTCACAGGACTTGCTTTCTAGACCCTTCACCCGCTGCACTGCCCTTCTCTGGACACACTCCAGCACCTCAATGCTTTTCTTGTAGTGAGGGGCCCAAAACTGAACACAGGATTTGAGGTGCAGCCTCACCAGAGCATCACCAGGGGGATGCTCACTGCCCTGGTGCAGCTGGCCATGCTATTTCTGATACAGGCCAGGATGTCATTGTCCTTCTTGGCCACCTGGGCACACGTCGGCTCATGTTCAGCCACTGTCAACCAGCACCCCCAGGTCCTTTTCTGCTGGGCTATTTTCCAGTCACTCTGATCCCCAGCCTGTAGTGCTGCAAGGGCTTGTTGTGACCCACGTTCAGGATCTGGCACTTGGCCTTGTTGAACATCAGGCCACCTATCCAGCTTGTCCAGATTCCTCTGCAGAGCCTTCCTGCCCTCCAACAGATCAACACTTGTCACCCAACATGGTGTCATCTGCAAACTGACTGAGAGGGCACTTAACCCCTTTATCCAGATCACTGATGAAGATATTAAACAGGACTGGCCCCAGTACTGAGCCTTGGGGAACCCCACTTGTGACTGGCTACCAACTTGATGTAGCCAGTACCAACTTGATGTAGTGTAGTTCACTACCACTCCCTGGATTCAGTTGTCCAAACAATTTTTCACCCAGCAACGAATGCACCTGTCCAAGCCATGAGCAGCCAGTTTCTCCAGGAGAATGCTGTAGGAAATGGTGTGAAATGCTTCAGTGAAGTCTAGGGAGGCACCATCCACAGCCTTTCCCTCATCCACTGAGTAGGTCACATGGTCATAGAAGGAGATCAGGTTGGTCAAGCAGGACCTGCCTTTCCCAAACCCATGTTGGCTGGGCCTGATGGCCCTGGTGGTCCTGTACATTCTGTGTGGTGGCACTCAGGATGATCTACTCCATGACTTCTCCTGGCACCTAGGTTAGTTTGACAGGCCTCTGGTTCCTTGGACCATCTTTCCAATACTTCTTTTAGATGGGCCTTATATTTGCTAATTTCCAGTCAACTGGAACTTCTCCAGATAATCAGGACTGCTGGTAAATGTTTGAAAGTGGATTGGTGAGTTCTTTAACCAGCTCCCTCATTATTCTCTGGTGCATCCACTCCAGGCCCATAGACTTGTGGGTGTCTAATTTGCATAGCAGATCAGAAACCACTTCCTCCTGGATTATGGGGGCTTCACTTGGCTCCCCATCCCTAACTTCCGTCTCTGGGAGTTGGGTTTCCTGAGCACAACTGGTTTTGGTATTAAAGACTGAGGTGAAGAAGGTGTTAAATACCTCAGCCTTTTTGTCAACCCCTGGACACTACGCTACTCTCTGCAAGCAGCAAAGGATGGAGACTCTCCATAGCCCTACTTTGCTGGCAATATATTCATTGAAACTTTTGTTGTCAGTAACAACAGTGGTCAAATTAAGTTCCAGTTTGGCTTTGACTCTTCTACTTTTTCTCCTTACATAACCTTACAACATCCTTGTAGTCCCCCCAGGTTAGCTGACCCTCCTTCCAGAGGTGATACACTTTTTTTCTTTTTTTTTTTCCTCTCACCCCGAGTTTCAGCCTAAGTTCTCTGTTTAGCCAGGCTGGTCTTTTTCTCCACTGGCTTGTCTTATGGCATATGGGGACAGCTTGCTTCTGTATCTTTTAAAATTTCCTTCTTAAAGTATGTCAAGTCTTCCTGGACTTCTTTACCCTTCAGGATTGACTCCCAAGGGACTCTTGTCAGTCCATGTCCTAAAAAGGCTAAACTCTGCCTGCCAGAAGTCTGAAATGGCAGTTATGCTGGTGCCCATTCTTACTTTATTTAGAATTGAGAACTTTATCTAAATTTTGTGCTCACTGTGCCCAAAATGGCCACCATGCACCACATCACCCACCAATCCTCTGGTCACAAACAACAGATGTATTGGGACAGCTCCCCTGGTGGTCTGGGAGGGGATTCACCTGCCACGCGGAGCAGGGACCTACCTGCTTCATTCTCCCTGTCTCTTAGATCCCCTCCTGCCTGTTGCAGAGAAGATCTTCTACTTCCTGAGATGCAGTTTGCTGGCATGCCTGCCTCAGCATTGGCAGAGAGAGAGAGAGTGTGAGAGTAAGGCTCAGAAAGGTTAACAAAACCTGCCTATTAACAGAATTTTATTAAAAGGTATCTTATGTAGACAAAAATGAAAAGCATACTAAAATTCCTTATAGCATAAAATTATACTGATTTCTTAGCAAGTGCTTTAAAGATTAGAAAGGCTGTATAATTTTCAGTATATAGAGAAATAAGATTCAGAGTGAAATATTGTCTACACATTTAGGATGTAATTGTGCACATGCCTAAATTCTATAAATTTTAGATTGGTAAAATAATCTCTGAGATTGAGCATATTAGGAATAATTCATTTTATCGAAGGGATTCTTCTGTGTATCTCGGTTTATGCAAGTCTTGCTCTTCCTATAAGCTCTACTGCTAGCAGTGGAATTTCTCACATACTAAGAAGTTAATCTTGTAGAGCAATTTGACTGTCAAAGAAAGAATATACTTTTTTGATCTTCTGGAGCTTCAAGGAGGAAAAATATATTAAGAGGTCTTTGACTCAGAGTCATTGGAAGTAACTTCTTTGATCTTCTGAGAAGTATTTCTGCTGTTAAGTGGGTTGCTTTAAGTTCTGAAGATACCGAAATAAATTGTTGCAACCCAATTTGTTGTGTCTGTTCCCTATCCAGTAGAAATAATAATTTCAGGTGAAGACACAGGATTTTGTTCTACTTTGTATTCTCCTTTTGTTCCTTCCTATATTGTTAATGTTCCCCTAAGTCTTTGTCGTGTGTCAGCATCAGGGTTTTACAGCAGACTTTCATGACTGAGCTGGTGGCTTCTGTGACTAAAATGACTAGCAAAATGTCTGGGAGACTGAGCTATGCTGCAATCTGTGAGCAGATTTTTCAGATGTGAAAATGTGTTTATTGAGTATATAAATAGCAGGCAGTTAAAAACGTGAACTTGAAAATAAAGGGTGGCAGTACTTTTTGTCCAACATATTTATAAGGCAGAGTGAGAAGAACACCTGGAGAAAGAGCAAAAGCTGTAAGCAATACTCTTGGCTTTATGCCTTCCCTCAGGAAAGGAATATTTTGTACTTCTATATATTTTATATCAGAACTCTGCTAATAGATTGTGCTTAGTGATCATCAGTGTCTTGATGGTCCGTAGATATTAATATATATGTGAATGTGTGTGTTTCTTCATGAGAATGGGAGTGGAAGAAAGAAGGCTGTTCAGTACTTCTGGTAACATATTTTAGGTTAAACCATAATAATTCTGTAGTGCTCTGTCTTCCTAATGAGATATCAGAAGTTGTGTTCTCAGAAAGACAACCTATGGGGAAGATACCTTTTCTGGCGTCTTTCTTCCCTCCTCCTTTCATTCCTTCTCCTCCAGGCTGATTACAGTAGCCTTTGAGAACTTTCAAGATTTTGAATACCCTTGAAACCAATCTGATCCTTTTGCTGTGAGCCAGCATGTTGCTGCATATGGTTCAGGTCTTGTTTAAGGTCAGACTCTTAATTAAGAATATCACCCAGACATTTGCTCAAAAGCTGGATAGTTTGGAGCGGAGGGGTGTGTGGGACTCTATGGCAGTAGTACCTAGGGCAGTGGTCTGTTTTTGCACTTTGCCCCTAGCAGGTGCATAATCCAGAAAAACTAGTAAAAGTTTGAGCCTTGGAAAAGGTGTGCTGATAACCCAGGAGGACCCAAACCACTGCAATGTGTTGGTGCCTGGCCCATGACCAAGTCATGTCCAGGACTGCCCAGTGCCCTCAGGAGGGAAAGAAAGTCTCTGTCTGACAGTGGGACACCAGGCCCTGCAGCTGCTCCAGCCACTGTGACAGACACTGTGGTTAGTTCAACCCTGATGACAAACACTGCCACTGAAGCAGAGAAACAACATATGTTGGTGTCATTTGCCCCTGTACACAAGCAGAAGAAACGTATATGAAAGTCACCCGTCAAAAAAGCTTTAGCAAAAGCTGTCAAGGAGAACAAGGAGGTTGGAGAGGGTGGAGATGATGAAGAAGCAGGGTCATCACAAGGGCCATTTTCAGTGGTATTACCAAAGCCATCACTTACAGTGATAATGAACTTGTTTTTACACATGCATGTGCTGGATTTCATTTTTGAGGAATTTCTTAATATAGGAAAAGGTGATTTGATGTGTTAATTAAGGGGGAGGTGAGGGAGGCAGGGTGGCAGTGAAGTAACACCTCTCACTCCTGCATGCATAGCAGCTCTGTTAGGAGGTGATGTCTTGATAAGCTGTAGCGCCAACAATTAGTCTAGCAGTAACTAATCCATTAATTCCTGCATTATCAAGCGTGTAAGTTCAATATATGCTATTTTCTTACAGAGAATGGTATAAGAAGTCATCACTAAGGTCAGAATGAGAGCACAAATAGATTTGCTTTCTAGGGACCTGATCAGAAAGTGTGATGAGCCAGAAAGTTTGTATTGTGGATCTGTCTGTAACTTTGGTTTTTCAGGGCCATAGTGTGGGCATAAAATCACTTTTTTATTTCATGGGCTCTCAGTGGAATAATAGCGGGCCTATGAAATAAGCAAATGAAACTTTGCCATCCATCCTCTATGGTTGCTTCATTTTGGCTCATACAGATATTGTTCTTATTGTCCTAGAGCACTGTTCCTGTATGCATCTATATGTATTCATTGGTAAAATAAATTCAAAAAATAGAAAAGATACAAGGTCAAACCTACTTTAAACTGTAGTGAAACTTTGTATCAAAGCTAAGCTTAGCTATAGCCTGTTGGTTAGCCTGATTTAAAATGTTTTGGTGTAACACAGAAGATTATTGAACTTTTTTTTGTCATTTCCTCCTCTATGCACTTGGATCACCAGCAGCGTCAGTGGTGGATTTCATTACATCCAAGCAATGAAATTTCTGTTCTTTCTGTATAGTGCTTTCTGTGGACCATGAAATTATTCGCCTGTATGGAATACTGAGAGGTATTAACTTTTCTGAAGCACTGTCAATGTATAATTCAAAAGGGAAGTATATGTAGAATATCCACACTGTACTGCTGTGCAAGTCTTGTTGTGAATTCCCTTTCATTAATGTATGGGAATCTTCTTTTTAGACTGCATTGTTTTAAATTTTTTAAAGTAATTAGTTTGACACGTTTGAATGTGCCTGTAATCCTATTATCTCAATTTGTCTTACATGTTCTGCCTGATCAAATATATTCCAAGATGTGCTTTCTTTTTCTAGGATGAGTGGTATAGGATTTGGTGAATATGGGGAATATGAACGTTATAACATAACGTATAATGATGCAAAACATCTACTATGCATTCAAGAGAAGCTTAAAACCAAAGTATAAACTAAAAATGGGAATGAGTGAAATATCTCTTTTCAAGGAGGAATAGGCTCTTCTCTCTGAATAAGGGCTGTCTATTTCTAGTGGACCTCTAGGACTGCATGGGGTATTTCATGGTGGTTCTGCCTGTCCAGAACTGCTATTGCTGCTGCTGTGTGGAGCAGGACAAGGAAGAGGAGACACTTGGGGAGCACAGACTGTAAAGAAGGGACTGAGATTTTTCAGGAGATACTGGAAAAGGAATTTAGGGCACAGCTGTCTTAAACCTGATTTGTTCTCTGTTCACTGATTCATGGGCTGAAATCTGTTTTTTCAGCCCAAGTGTCTTCCCTCTACACCTGCTTCAAGTCTGCATGTGAACCATCAGCAAATACAATGGTTTGTGTCTTAGGTTATGCACTTCATAGTGAAGATGTAGGGGCATGGAGAAGCTACTGGCTAACTCATTCTTTGGAGCTTGCATTCTGCCTTTCATCAGTGCTCTGTGAAAGACATTGCTTGGAAAGAAAAATCTCATATAATAGGATTTTTTTACAATTCCAGTCTAGTCACTTGAGTTTGAAGTCTGACTTCATCCCCCCATGCTTACCATACACTTCTGATTTTAAAAGCAGGAAGGGAAATTGCTTTCTAGTCAAGATGTAAGATGGTTTTTGCCACTGATGACTCTCCACTTCCAGTGATGTTACCTTCCCTTTTGCTTTTGTTGCATTCTTTTTCTTCCTGGGTCTTGCCTATGTAATTATTCCTGTAGAGTATGCTCTTCCTCATTGCCTGCTGGTTTGATGTGACACAGAAGGGCCCCATCATCCATGCTGAGCTCTTTTATGTTTATGCTATATTAATTTTCTGCTTTTGCATGTTCTACCACCATCTGTGAGCGGCTTACAATCTATTTCTATGTTCCAAAAACTGTTTTTTTTCAATTTTGAACAGGAAGAATTAGAGTCTTTTTATTTTTCCTCTAAACCTCTCTTCATGGATGTCTGATAGTCAATTCTTGCTCTGACTAGAGTGGAACACTTGTGCCAAATTTTTCCTACTGATTTTCTTTGCTCTCTCTCATCTTAATTCCACAGATGCTATTATAATTTTACTTGTCATTTAATTTGGTAACTGATGCACTTGTCTCAAGATACTTATCTTAAAGATATATTGAAGCCTCAGAATATTTTGCAAAGCATTCCAAGATAGAAGTCTGTTGATATGGTTGAAATCTTGTCCAAAATCTCTTATGCATCAAGTGTTTCTGTAACTTTCTTTTGTGTTGACAAGTGTGATGTTGCTGTTCATGTCTGTTCAAAAGAGTGCTACAAAGATGATGAAGATGTAGCGCATCTCGTTGCGTGTCAGCTGCTTTTGGGTTCTGTTGGTCCTTGCCCACGTACCTTAAAACACACAAGCTCTAGCATTGAAAACGTGTGAAGTTTCACTTAGTAACTCCTGATCAAAAAGTAGATAAATACCTAACCAGGTAAAAATCTCACAACCCAAACCACTTTTCCAAAGAAGGTTTTTGGCTCTTGAAAGGATAAATAAAGCCAGAGGGATTGACATGTGCTGGGGATTAGTCATAAGGATCATTCACGAAATCATAAACATACTCTATGTAACTTTAATAGAGGAGTCAATGGTTTCTCCAAAATTAATTTCTAAATAATTGGAACAAAGGCATTAATTTTGTATAACATGATTCAAGTAAGAAAATAAATAGAACCCCTGTCTTAGTTATGCTAACTTGTCTTTTAATAAAAAGTAGTTTCTTTGCATATCTATATATTCTGTAGCCATGTTAGGAGTACAGCTGTTCCTGAGTAACTAAAACCACTTTAAAACTAAGCTTTTGGTAAATAAGCCTGCTTTCTCATATTCTACATGTAACGCTTGGAAAGAATTTTTCATAAATTGGTTTTGTAGATATCTGTTCCTCCAAACTTTCTGTAAAATTCTGATGTTCTGCATGATTTCTCTCTAATGTAATGGGATTCTGGTCGGTTAACTCCAGTGCTAGGCAACTGACCGTCATATGTACCTTTAGGAAAACCCTTTAGAATAAGGCAGTTAAATAACAGGTAAGCTACCACAGAAAAATAAGGATGTTTAACTTCCAAGAACACCCATCTTAATAAGGGTTACCGAGAATGGAAGAAGTATGTGATATGTTATACGTTTTGTGTTTTCAGTTGGATAGATTTGCCAGTATAAGAATTCCAAGAAGTAAAAAAGAAAGACCTCCTCTGCCACATATGAAGCAGTCACATTCTACAGATTGGTCATCCACACCCATGGACCCAGAGGATTTTGCTCCAAAACCACTGTCGGAAAGAGAAATCATAGCACTCTTTGAAAAAATGATGGTAAGAGTCTTACACTTTCTTTTACTTAAAGAATGACAGCATGGCTAAGTGATAGGTGGAGCATGTGTTCTTCAGTGCATGTGTTCTAATCTTTACCTGAATTACTGTTATTGTTGTTGTGAGTTGTAATTATGTGGTTATTAGCGTGTTTCTCAGGGAATAAAGTATTGGAATTATTTTTGCAATCCTTTGCTCCAAGTATATTTAAAATAGAAATTAGAAGTGAGATTATGCAACACATTTTGAGGAGGAACAAAAAATGGGGGATCCTTCTTTCTTTCAAGATGATCTGAAACTTTTACAAAGAGATTTTATGCCTTCAAATGTTATAGCCGCATTTAGTTCTGAATTTATATGCTGTGTCACTCTTGCACAAAAAAAAGACTTGCCTCCAAAGCAGCATTTGTCTGCAAATTTGCTGCTTTCCTTAGCTGTCATTGTTAGTGCACTACAAAAGAGCAGTCACAAAGATCGTGTGGCATTGGTAGCACCTCAATAGGTTGAGCTTCTTGTCGTGATGATGACATTTTGGGCAATTGAAAATTAAACATGGAATGGCCATGAGAAAAGAGTGACTGAAATCTGAAGAAAAAAGAGAACATTAACAAGGAGAATGATGCCTAGAGTATTATTTCTTTCTCTGCCTCACAGTACGTAACAAGTGACTCTTGAAACATAAAGGGACTACCAGGGACTGGCATGTGGAGAAAATGAAATGCACTATGGGAGAAGTACCTTTGTGGAATTTGTACTTCCTGGTACTCAGTGATGATAGCTTAGTTTTGAAGAAGCCTTTGTAGAACTCTTGAGAGCTATAACTGAGAGATAACATTCAGGATTTTCGTGGTTAAGCTGGTGAAGGAAAGGAATAATTAACCGTGTTATCAACTTTTATATTTGTACGTGTTGCCAAATGGTTCATTTTTCTTCATGTACTTTGATGTCTTGCTTCTGTTAGAAATTTCACTGTAAATGAGAGTTGCTCAAATGTTAGGATATGGGAGAGTTTTTTTAATAAAACTTGAAGGTGTACCTACTTCCACACACCCCCTGCATTTAGATTGTATTTCTCTGCCATCCTGCAGACATTCTGGTATAGGGTAGTCTGTGGTGTTATATTATGCCATAAATAAATGGAAACTTTTGATAAATCCTCAGAAACCTACTACTGCATGTCTAGATAAATATAAAATCTTATATCCATGGATCCTGAAATAATTAATTCAAATTCTAAAACTACTTTGCAAAAATATGTTAAAGTACTGATGACATCCGGATAATTTGAATGCTTTCCTAGTTTCGTTGAATAACAAAGCACTTAAACTTGTATTTGATAAGCTACTTTATCAGTGTTGTTTTATCTGTAACATGTAGTACGGAAAGGATTTTTCAGATTATCCACATGTGAATGGGCTGGAATAAAGCTAGTTTAGTCACAGTAGATTACATAGCTAATTATATGTTGTAGCCTCTAGTTTGCTGTTCTGATCAAATTAAGTGATTTGAGGGGTTGGATTGGTGAACAATTTGAATGTTATAGCCAGGCTTTTAGAACTAATTTTTGCACAAAAAAAAAAATAGTCAATGTGTTAGAACTGAAGGGAGAAGTTTTTAAATTCTGAAGCTTTACTGGATGTCTACATTATATTTGGGGTTTTCCTGGATGCGTATGGCTTCCTTCTTCCAATATTTTATGCAGTAGTGTCTTGTGTGTTTTTCATGGCAAAAATTACGAAAGAACTCATAAAACCAGACAGTTAAAGATAATAATTATCTGTCATTTAGCTCCTTTTATTTTTGTTAGTGCTATTAGGAAAAAATATCCATGTGAAATGACGTATTCTTATTTTCCAAACAGGTATTGCTCACCTGTAGAATATATTTCAATTATTTAAGAAATAAAAGGATGGAGATAAAATATTTTATTAACTGAGCAGTATCTGTTGTGCCCCTTGTATCACTGAATACTTCTAATCTATATAAATTAATTGTCTTCATGACATTTCATTTGTTAAGAACAAAGAAATTACTTTTTACTGCACACACAGACACAATATTTCCCATAAATTAACCTGCTGTTATATCTAGGCATATGGAATACAGTTTGTATTAACAGGTTTCTTAATTCTTGGTTTTTTTTTTTTTTTGTACTTAGAAGTTAGATACTTTTATTTAAGTTTAGAAGCTACTTTTCAGAAAACGTAAAAGAGCAAGTCTGAAGGAAACTACTTTAAATAGAAGAATGAACTTTGTAATAGCTACGTGATAATGTGAAAAGGTTTTTTTTTTTGTTCAGGTTAAGTTCAAATTAACCCTATCCCAGCTGAAACCAGGACAGGGGTCAAGCATTTTCTGCAATAACTTCTCATAGCTTGGATTTATAGAAAAAGTGTAAATGTCTAGGAGCTGTGCTTGATTCTGTTCTATTCAGCATGAAAGCTATTGAAAGACAAGGAAAGTTATATTTTGGTGTAGTATAAATTCTAAGGTTTGTCTGTGCTGTTTGTCTTTGATTTCTGAGTAGGTGAAATAACTTTGCTATCAAGACGGTTACCCACTGATTTTGTAGCATTGCTCCTGCCAAAGCTGGTGGGGATTCACCTCATGAGTCTCAGCTGAAAATAACTGCAGTAATTCTTGCTAAGCTTGGGTAATGCACATAGTAATGCTGTATGTGCTTTACATGTGTGTGCCAAAATTGTTAATTGTTTCTTAAAACTTTTTTTTTTCTTTTTCCTTTTATTCTTTAACCTGCACCATGATAGGAAATGCCATTTCTCACAGATGTGCAACTGATTACAATGACCAGAGCATTTCTAGGCTGGAACAGTAGAGCTCGCTGTGTCAGAAATGTTAGTGACATTCTGAAGTGTCACTTCTGAATGTGTGGTTTTGAGTGTAGGTCTCTGCTCTTTTTGGCCTCTGGATTTATGTTGGAGTGAAGGAATTATGATGGGGTTCTGATAATAGTTGGAGGTGTTGATTTAATCTTTAAGAATTTGGGCCTTGCTTATTGCAAAGGTGATTATTAATTTGTGAACTAGTTTCAGTGCAAACCACATTCTGCTGCCTAAGATGAAGCATTTGGGAATGGCGGAAGAGAATTATGGAATAAATTAAAATTAAAAATTAAAATTGAAATTAAAAATATGCAAAATACTGGTTTGAGTACATTTTTAGATGTTTTGGGAAGTATTAAAGAATGCTTTTCTGTAGTTTGGTGCATGTGTGTGAGAAGCTGTAGGTCTTTTGTAAGAAGAGAGTGTACTAAAAATGGTTGTGATGCATTTCTTAATCCCAGCATAGTTGACTGTTTT
>VZTE01000894.1:2093187-2205202 GCA_013397775.1 Eulacestoma nigropectus | reverse complement strand
TTTTTTTTTTTTTTTTTCAGTCTGAGTTCAGAGGGAATATGGATAAGGATTTTTATGGTTTTGATTAACATCTTATGAAAAGTTATTTGTATAACAGCTTTCAGTTGTCTAAGTTTGTGTTTTTGTGTCTTTATATTTAAGTCAGTCTCTTATATTTAAATAATTCTGTTGCTGTATGACATTTAAGACTGTTTTTTCTTTTTTTTCCTGTCCCATTCTAGGAAGATATGAATTTAAATGAAGACAAGAAGATGCCATTGAGAGAAAAGGATTTTAATACCAAAAAAGAAATGGTGATGCAATATATTAGCACTGCTTCGAAGTCTGTAAGTAAATGACTAAAAGCTTACATTGTTTCCTGTTGGACAGAAAAAGTGATGCATGCATGTTACATTCCTTTGACTAACTTCTGTTTCTCATAGTGCCCTTTAAAAAAGTTTGTGTCTATTGTACTGTTTTACAAGATACAGTGGCAGATGGTCACTTGTACTTGAAATGTGTCTTCTGTACACAAACCAGCATTTCTTTTTGTAAAGGTAGGGCTAAGAGTGGAGATGGAGAGATTCTGCAAAAACTTCTTGCCAAAGTTTGATGTGAACCTTTTTCTTTTCTAGCACTGTTTAAAAAGAATTCCTCAACTTGTGAGCCTTTTTCATGCCTGACTTAATATAGAATTCATGTTTGATGCTACGTAATAGCTGATAATGAAAATGTTGTGCACAAAATCAATTATTGTCCATTTTTTACCTATAGATACAATGACTGGTTGTTTTAAAGCAGTGCAAGGAGTTGTATATAATGGCCAAATGAAGGATGCAGTTGGCATGAGAAAAACGGCTTGGTTTTTTGCAGGGTGGGAACTGACTCCTGTGCTAAATGCTGCATAGCTAATCCTGTCCTCAGATATTCTGATTGTTTTAGAATTCATATGTTTGAATCTTTAACTCTCACTGCTGTATGTGACTAGAGATAACAGTAAAAATTGCCTGTATGCAATTATAACTAAATACTGAGAAAATAAAATATCAAGTATAGTAATTTAACTGAGATATTTATCTTACTGTCTACTTCAAATGACATACCTTATTAGTGTAATGCTCTAGCACTTTTAGGAAGCTAGGTATGCCCAGTGCAGGACTGAACTGCCTGGAGATTATTTTATTTAAGAGGAGTTCATCAAAGCTACTAGTCCTTCTACAGCATAACAGGTCCTTAATATCAGAAGATTAGGTCTAGCTTGTTTTTCATTTTTAGAGATATTGCATGGGAAATCAAAAAATTTCAGACTAGTAAATCCTACAACATTCTTGAATTTTGTCTACCCAAAATAGTATGTGAGGGTTTATATATAATTGACACCCCTAGCCTCCATATGTATTTTAAGACCTCAGTTGTTTGATCTAAAAAGTAATGTAATCATGGGACATGACTGGCTGTGCAGAGTTGCTGCATTCACATCTGTTGCTGGAATCATAGCATACTGATGGTGGTGATGTTAAGTCTCTCTTTGTCAAGAGAAAGGTTTTCATATTTTTGCTTCTTGGCACGTAAAACTTGCAAAGAACTGAAACCTGTATAACAGAGTAGGTCTCATTGATCCTTCTTTCTGAGTGCCCTTTGCAGCTTTCCTTTTGTCTTTGGATGTCATCACACTTGTGTTTTGGCATGGAGCTTCTTGCTCTATGCCCAAACCAGCTGCATAAGGGACTTTGTTGAAGAGGACAGGTCTGTTTCCTTTCCCAGGGCGGTGATCTGTTCCCATACACTGTTGTCTTGTGTGTTTTCCTAAAGCCCCCAACAGCATTTTCTCCTTTCTGTTCCCTTCCTATGCTGCTAGCTCATGTATTCCCCTTTCTGCGGTGGGAGATGACTAAAGACTAATCCATGCAGGGAAACTTCTCTTTCCTGAACTCTTTTTCTGCAGTTGTGTCCTTACTGGAAGTGATGTTCACATGTTGTGTAATGGGAGAAGCTGTTTCTGTGAGGCACAGGTTCAGTACTGTGATACAGTAGTGCTGCAGAAGATTTCAGATCAGTGCTAGAGCTACTGAGATGGGAAATTCCTTCCCTTGCCATTGAAAACTCTTTGTTCCTGGCATGCTCTTTCATTCCTTGAGTTTGTTGGACTGTCTGAGTGCCTTCTGAGTCTAGAGAGAATAGTGCACTGCACCCCAAGAGTATTTGGCTAGCTTTTAGTGTACCTTGACTTCATGAAAGTGTCATACTTCTTCGAAACCGTTGCAATGCCGTGTAGCACCTGACTACTGTGTGCAACTAATCCCATCTCAGACCTCTCTTTCTATAAGTGATACTACAGTAACTTCTTTTGATAGTTCATACTTCTTTTCATGCTTCTTGAACTTTCAGGAGATGAGTACTAAGATATTTTGCTTTGGGAAAGATACCCTCATTCACAACTGTTATGGAGAGTACTGAACATGTTTCATTTAAAGCAGTTATAATTTTAAGAACTATTAAAATGAAGAACAGAGACTGTACCTCTAATGAATCAATGAAAATGAAACAGCCTCTGGTGATCAAAGTGGACTCTACTGTAATGAAAGCTTTATCACTGACCACAGTGTCAGTGTTTCTCTTTCTAAGAAGTGCACAACTCCGTTCCAATAATCACACAGCACACCTCTTTGCATAGTAATACTTGCAGAAAAGAAAAGTTTTGAAAATAAATTTCGATGTTATGGGGTTAGTATTCAAGTGGAAATAAAAGCAGCATTGCTATCATGTTACTCTTCCATAGGTTTTGCTGTTTTACATGTTCAAAACACACAAACTGGGTTTTTAAAGTGAGTTTTCTTCTCAAGATTTTGTTTTTGTTGTTCACTTTACTCCCTTGTAATGTTTTAACTAGATTAATTAATGCTGACTTCATGCTGCATCTGCTCACAGACCACTTTTTTTTCAGTTGAGCAATTAAGTTTCTAGAGGCACTGATGCCTCAAGATATTCCCTTTCTCAGTTAACTTGAACATTTTGAACTTAAGCAGCTTTTCCCATGCTGAAATACAGCTAATATAATCAGTTTCAGAATTGGAAACAAATGCAGCTCTCATTTTATTTAAGCACTGGGAGATGTATCATATTCTTGTTATGTTGCAGAACTCTGGCATAACTATGAGTAAGTGGTACTTGGCACTATGGTAGTTTGTTGTACAGACATTCACATTTTACTGGTTCTTTTGCATAGGGTAGTGTTCCAGTGGGGAACTGAGTCTGAAATGGGATGACTGGTTACTCTCTGGATGTTGATGTGAGTTTCCACTGCTTGTGACACTGTTTTCAGACGGGTCACACGAGGCTTTCTGAAATGTCATTCTAGTGAATTCTTCTAGTCTGGCTGGGCTCTTGTGCCATGTGACCTTTGCACTTCACACATTGCTATTGATTATATTAAATTCCTTTCAAAATATCTTCTAACCATCTTAATTGTTTGTCCTGTCCATATGACTGTCCTATATGACTGTGCATCAAAAGAAAGCAATTTTACTGAAAACTTACAAGTATTTTGGTTGCATCAGTTTCGTCAATTTTACAGCAGGAACTGCTAGGAGAAGTCACTGGAAATGACAGATTCTCCACACAGTATATTAATCCATATGCTTAGGCATACAAGTAGTGCTTATCAAACAGTCTATGCACATCAGGAGCTGCCAGCAGAATTTCTGAGACTTTTTGAAATTTCCAACTCTCTTGTAACATTTACTTAAATACTTTGTCATAAAAGCTGCTGGGGATTTGTTTGGTCATTTTGTTTCTAGTCTAGTCTGTTATCTCATCTATGCAGAGTCCAGCTGGAAAGATCCATGAAAGAAAACTGAAAATACTGAGTTTCTTTTTGTTTGTGGGAACATTTATTGTTACAGATTTTTTAAAATTTTCTTGGAGTTTCCTAGATTTGTCTTCCAGATTCTCGCCTCAACCCTCATCCCTTGCTATACATCTCATCTACTTTTTTTTTGTGGAACAGGGTTATTGGAAGTTACCCTCATACTTATGCAAGTAGGGATCTCTATCAATTCAGAGGCATGTTCGGAATGATATTCCATGTACTACATGTGGTGTTTCAAAATATAACATGAGATGCTATATTTTCAGGATGATTCCTGGCAGTAGGTTTTTTTTTTTTTTTTGGGTGTCTGGAGCATCTGTTATCAAGTCTGAGGAAATATAGTTGGAGTGGAGACTTCTATAGCCCCCAACGTTCCGTTGTCACAGAATAGAATGAGGCTGGAAGAGACCTCTGGACATAGTCTCATCCAACTTCTTATCTATTCCATTTTTAATATTTCTGATAGACGAGACAATACAGTCTGCCTGAGCAACCTGTTCAAGTGCTTGACCAGCCTCATGCTTAAAAAAACAGAGAGAGGAGGGGGAAACTTTGTGTTTGTCTTATGTTTAACTGATTTTCTATATTTCAGTTTGTGCTTCTTGTCCTTTCATTGATAGGTTCCCCTGAGCCTTCTCTTCTTGGGGCTAAACAATCTCAGTTCTACTAACTTCTCCATGTACTACAGATTCTCTTGTAATTGTGTCCACAGTCCTTTCTAGACTCATTCCAATATGTCCATGTCTCTCATGCTGGGGAATCAGGATCTGGACAGAACTCTCCAGATGTCTCACCACTGCCGAGCTGAGAGAAAGGGTCATCTCCCTCAGCCAGCCGGTGATGTGCTTACCTGTGATCAACTTGTCATCCATCACAACCCCTATTTTCCTACAAGCCTACATTCCAGCTGGTAGCCCCAACATATGTTGGTGCATGGGATTATTCCTCCTCAGGTTCAAGATTTACAGTTTTCTGTTGTGGAACTTCCTGAAATTCCTCTGCCCATTTTTCCTGTCTGTTGATGTCCTTCTGAATGGCAGCTCAGCAGCCTGGTCTGTCAACCACACTTCCCAGCTTTTAACTTCACTTCTTTGCTAGAAACTATTTAATCATCTTCTAATTCACAGAAGAAAATATCATTTGTCAGTATTTCCTGAGGATCTAACAAAGGGAGAAAACATCATCGGCATGAAGCTATCTATAATAATATAATGAGACTACCTCATTATTTACAGTGAAAAATTTCAAGTTATTATTGCATTGTAAGTCTAATTCTCTTCAATTCCTGACTTAAGCCACTAGTTAATCAAGAATTATTTAGTAAGTCTCTTTGTGCAACATGACAATTGTGCTTCTGTTCTCAAGAAAAGGAGTCTTGCAATGAATTAACTCATATCTAAATTTTATATACCATTGTATGCCTGCTTTTTTGTGTTTAGATACGTTCTGTAGAAAATATACCTATCCTTCATGTGAAATGGATATTAAGTGGGCTAGACTTTTTATTTTTCAATGTCTACAAGAATGTCTACTTCTGCAGGAGCAGAAGTTTCTGCAGTAACATGCTGAGTGTTCTGGTATGCTGCTTCTTTGCTTTGTATTCTTATGTGACTGCAGTCACCCTTCTGGACGTGTGCCCTGTGATCTCTTCAGAGGACCTCAGAATTGGTTTTTTTCTTCTGTTGAATATTGAATATTAAGATGTTTGCAATGCATAAACAGAATCCATTCAATACAAAAATTTTATTTCACTGAGCATATGTGATAAATTTGTACGTTTGCCTGCTGCTTTGTCTACTGATTATAAATGTGTTCATAAAATGACCAGATTTAGTCAGCATTTGGCAAATAGTAGATAGACATCAGTTATGGGTTTACAGGTCTACATTATATATTTTTCAAGGAACAGAAACAAAGGTTAGACATTAATAATCTATTTAAATTCTATATGCACCGAATAAAAAACAGATGTATTTTCTGTGTTTCAGGGAAGTCTCAAGAACAGCAGGAAGATTTCTCCCCAAGAATTTATTCAGGATTTAAAATCTGGGTCAACGGATGAAAGACTAGTCACTTGCTTAGAATCTCTCCGTGTGTCCTTGACTAGTAATCCTGTCAGGTAACATCATTAGCACATATTGAAGAGATTAATCATATTCTAATTTCTTAATGGATTAAAATTAATGGATATATATATGTACATGTTTCAAGGTTTTCCAGTTAATGAGTACGTATGCATTAGTGAATGATTGTAACTTTTTTTTTTCATTGATTATGTATCCTCTTAGGTCTATTATTTTTAATAGAGTTGGCTGATCTAGACAAAGTAATACTAAGAGAAGATAAATTAAATGTGGTGCAGAAGCAGTTCCCTTTGTTTTCTAGTGCTAAATAGTCAATTTTTTTGCATTTTTATTTTTGAAATATTGTCTTAACTCTTTAATCTTCTAACTCATTTTTGTTAGGATGATCAATAATGGGAGTTAGGCACCTTGGTGTAAGTTTGTTCACCAGAAAAGATTTATGTTTTTAATTGACTCCTTCTGTCCAGTGTACTTTAAGCTTTCTTCCTTCCTGCCTTCTGGTATTTTTTTCTGTATCTGTAGGGTTTATCTATACAGAAGAAAGCACAACCTTTGTTTACCTGTGTTTTATTGAAGGAAGGTTAACTCTTCTGTAATCAGTGATCAGTCTTAATTTTGATTTGTTCCATGCAGCTTGATTTGTGAATGCTGACTTTATTTTATGAAATTGTATTTTTTCCTATTCTACCATATTTACATCCTTTTGTTTTAGAGTTACCGGTTAAGACAATGGTTGAACACATGACTTGGGGAAACTGTTTAGGGTGTAGTTTAAAATAATGCAAATGAAATGTTGGGACATGATTAGAAAAGGATTGCACAACTTTCTTTTCTCTGTGTCTGGCTTTGCAGAGTTGCTGATGTGGGTCTTCTCTGTGGGTATTTGCTTCTTTCCTTCAATTAATTTGTTTCCGAATTTGATTTGTCTTATTTAGAATATATCATGGTTCATGTGGGAAGAAACGTGCTTTACAGTAGCCTGAGTTATTCTGACGAAGGGTTTTACAGAAGATACACTTCCTCCATGAATGTGAAACTACTTTTAGATAAAAAATTGCTTCCCCTTCTTAAAAAAGACCCCAACAACCCACAACCTAAACTTTGCTTGTTGATATATGCTTGGAAAGAGAAATACAACATTTATGAAATGTGTGACAGCTTCTGTTTAGAGCAATCTATTCTCTGTGTTCTTGATATGAGTGGATAAATTTCATCCTTTTGTATGTCATTCCCTTTGCTGCCTCTTTCTTACACATCAAGAGAAAAGTTAGCTTCCCCTTCCACAAAAAACCGAAACAAACCAAGGCCTGTGATCTTGGTGAGGTGCTAGTTAATGGATGTGTGGCTAAGAATATGTCTGAATTTGAGAGCTTTGAATTGGAAAAAGAGTGACTGTGGCTTACAAAAACACCAGAGAAGAGGTATTTGAATAGACAGCAGTTTAATAAACAATCTATACTACTTGCCCATGAATGTGTTTTAGTCTACAAAACAACAGAAAGATCACAACCATTAAAACATATGTGTTCTGAAACAGACTTCTGGTGTATTTAGTGGTGCTGAAAAAGGAATGTTTAGATAGACCTCACTAGACTTAGAGAGCATTTTAAAATAGCCTTATTAAAAACCATAAGTTCTTACGTAGGGTTTATATACGAAAGCAAAAATGGAACAGCAACACACTGTTTTTCATACTAAAAATTTGTGGAGTAAACATTTTGAAACTATATTTCTAACGTGTAGCAACAGTTGACGTTTGTTGGATGCAAATATTGATGACCTTGATTTTCCTGCCAGTAGCCAGATCTTTGAGTAAGAACTTGCTTTGACACAAAAATACTGACCTCTGGTCCAGCTGCTATAAATCCACGATTATTTTAGACTTCAGCTTTGTGTAATACGGACAATGAGAAATAATGGATGAAGCTTTGGGATTTTATTTTGTACATATATAATAACAAAGGATAAAGGTATTAATTTTAAATTTAACCTGTCATTGTGCATGTTGTGGGCTGTGATATTTTTGACAGTATATAATTTAGGAGGTTTTTTTCTGATTTTTCAATTCCTGTACTTTAATCAACTTAACTTTTAAATCTTGTTGACATTTCAATTTCTAATTCAAGAAGTGGTTCCACAACGTTGTTTTCAATTAGGTTTTTTGAAAAATATATTTTTAGTTCACAGAGAAAATCTTAATCAAGTGATACTGAGTAGTTTGATCCCTGGTACTTAGAAACAGGTATTGAAATCTACGGCTTACTGCAAAAAGCTGTGTTTATTTCCCATCACTATAAAAAGAAAGCCTCAAAAAGGACAATCTTGGTGACTAATCTTCAGGTAAATAATTTAGGTGTTTTGACCTCACAGTTGCCAGCACAGTTCATCAAAAGTGGTTCAAGTGATCTAGCTGTACATAGCATTACAGATAATTAGTTATATGCAACTGTTTCTTCTCCTTCTATATAATAGTTACAACAGAATTTCAACTCAGAATTTCAATTCAGGTTTGCAATTGAATTTCATTAAGAGGACATTTTTAATACATTGAAAATAGAGGCACTGATAACTTAGTGTTTTGTCAGAATGACAAAAAGGTGAGTGTTTTCTTTGGATAGTGTAAGTAGTTTTTGTTGTCTTGTTGAAGCAGAGGTAAGGACAGTAAGAATACATCAGTATTTTAGTCGACCATCCCCAGCTGTTGGATGTACAGCAAAGTGGCTGCTCATAATTCTGCTAATACAAAATGTTCGAAGAAATGAATCTTGTAGGATTATCTTTAGGACAGATATGGCCAGATCTGCCAAAAATAGTTGCCAGTTATTTGCCTAATCTGTTTCAGAATGAAACACCATCCAAGAAAGAGAAAATATATTTTCATAATATATTTACTTATAGAAGAAAAAAAATAAAGTATCCAGTTTTCTATTGCTATGATTGTAAGTGCTGCTGTCAGTGTTCCTTTACTTATATTTGATATCAAAGGGTTTTGAGCAATACTAAACAGGACCATGAAGCAGCTGTCTCATGTAGAAACAACTGGCCAAGAGTTTAACCTCACCAAAAGATGCCTTTGGTAGTAGCTGAAATTTTAAATTTTTGCTGTGTTCTCATGGAGATATTTTGAGTTTAAAACCATCCAATTATATCTGCTTTTATTTATGGTGACAATTTTCTTTCACTGTGTTTAGTCTTCTAAATGGCAATTTTTTTAAATGTCTTTTTTCTTTCTCTCTAGCTGGGTTGAAAACTTTGGCCGAGAAGGTCTGGGACTGCTGTTGGATGTTTTGGAACGATTGGTTGAGACAAAAAAGTAAGGCTTTAATATAAAAATGTTAGCTTTTCTTAATATTTAAAGAGCATTTATTTACACTAAATTTTTGATTTATTCAGTCAGGACAGAGTTGTGAAGAGGAGTCAGCATAAAGTTATACAATGTTTGAGGGCCTTCATGAATAATAAGGTATGGGATTTTTTTTAATCTGGAAATGTAAATTACTACAGTTCAATTAGATAAGGTACATGATGGGTATAAGTCTATGCAATTTGGTGAAGTGGTGGGTTGGTCAGTTGTGGTTTGAAGTTCTTTCTGTCTGCCAGAAGTCAGCCACTTCTCTGCAGAAATATTCCAAGACAATAATGTGAAATTTTGATGCTAATATATGCCCTTCTTACAGAATAAGTGACCTATTGGGGACACTTCTTGCATTTAATTTTTTTTAATTAAGTATTTCACAGACTTAATGTCATTTGAAATACTTACTTGAGGGAACCATCGTTATCATTATTAGATATTTGATAGTCATTTGGATTCTCTCCCTTACAAATGGTCCTCTGTTGTTTAGTATGGGTTGGAAAGAATTTTGGGAGAAGAGAGGAGCCTCTTGTTGCTGACCAAAGCAATTGATCCCAAGCAAACTAACATGATGACGGACATAGTTAAACTCCTATCTGCAATGTGCATTGTTGGAGAGGAAAACATGTAAGTACTGTATTAAAGTAAGCAATAGTAAGGTAATTTTACAATATCCCAAATTATAGTTAGATCTGAATGAAATGATAAAATTTTCAATTTAGGTTTGAAAGTAGTATCTGTATTATATTGTCAATTTTCAGAATACCTTTGTGATTTTTTCATCATGGTCATATCAATGAGTTTTCTTTTTAACATGTGGATGTATTGGTTAGATGGAAATAGTTACGCAGCAATTCTTTTGCTTAATATTTATTAGCATAATTTTCTTAACCCTTGTAATCCAGTAAGTCATTTTTTGGTTACAAAAATCTCTAAAGGAAACAAGTATTGCTTAAACCTCCTAAACTTGTTTACAAGAAATGGAGGCAGGTGAATAATCTGGCAACATGGCTTTTCAGATAGCAAATGAACAAACAAGTTTAAATATCTCTCCTGAGTGAAGTGATTCTCTTTTCTCACAGCCTTGAAAAAATTTTGGAAGCTGTAACAGCAGCAGCAGAGGAAAGGAATGTTGATAGATTCGCTCCTATTGTAGAAGGTCTTCAGGATAACTCAGTTCAGCTGCAAGTAAGTATTTTTTTTTTTTTAACAAACCACTGCAACAAGTAAAAATAAAATTGCATATTTTTCTGGACTGAACAAGTCATTACAATAAAAAAGAGTAAGGATACTGTTTCAAATTGGGGTCAAATCTTGGAATATTGTTTATAATTTTGTCTTTTAAAATGTGCCATGGGAAGATTCAGTCCTGGAAACACAGAGGTGTTGCAGGTTAATTTGTTGATTTCTATTCACTCAGATCTTACCTTTGTGAGTTAAAAGACAGTATAAATTTAAAATAAAGGATAAATCATATGTTTGGATGCAAAAAGTTCATGTCACTTCCGGCAATATTTGTTGAAACTGAAGATTAGGAATAGAAGATTAATAAAAAAGCAAGTTTTTAGGCAACTGCATTTTATAAGTAATGTTTTAAATCCTTGAGAGGTCTATTCCTCATGCTCACTTTATGATATAATAAAATCGCACTCAGAGAGTCTGAGGAAAGAAAACTTTCCCCTTACTTTCAATTTGCTTCAGTTGGATGTAGAGTTTACTTCAGGAAGGCACAAAGTATTACACTGCATTTGAATGATGATTATAAATCATTGGTCTGAGAGTGTAGATGTGAACTCATTGATATTCATGTAATCTAGCTGAACTGAAAGCTGTTCCTAATTATAATTCTTTGTGACTATTACAAAAATAGTAAAATATTAATCTAAAGTTTAAAAGAAATGTTTGCATTACTCAGCTTTTATATTAAATAGTTCATATCTGACAATAGAAGTTGCTGTTTGTTCCACCTGTCTCACAGAAAAGCTAACCAAAAAGGAATATTTGCAGGTGGAGAATTGTTTGTAGTTCAGTTTTGCCATTACCAATGGAATTCTCTTGTGAAAAATTGTCCCTTCTTCCTTACCCCTTCTCTTGTCTAATCATAGACCAGTATGGGTTGGAAGGACCTTTAAAGACCATGTACTTCCAACCCGGCTACCATGAGGGGGCATCTTTCACCAGAGCAAGTTGCTCAAGGCCTGGTCCAACTTCACCTTGAACACTTCCAGGGGTGGGGCATCCACAATTTCCCAGGGCTATCCATTCTTTTTATGGAATTTCAAAAAATTTCTGAGATATCAATTTTTCTCTGAGATATTAAAAAAAAAAAAGAAAATATTTTGATTTAGGAGGGAGAAATGCTTTAGCTCACAAAAATTCTTTTCTAATTCTAGGATGTTGTATCTAAGTTAAATGTAAGAGTCTCTGTAGAGCATATAAGGGTTTGAGGTTGAAATTAGGAGGATGTTGTTTTGAGTTTTAGGCTTTCAGATGTGATCCTGAATTTTCAGGGCTTGTGTATATTTGCATCTGTATAAATTTAATAAAGAAAAAAACTACTGTAGATTTAATAAAGAAAAAATCTGTAACTTCTTTTTCTTTATAGTTGAAAATGCATGTGAAACTCCCCTAAAAGCAGCCCATTACTTTATTTGAAGCATCAGGCAAATTAAGTTAATCCTTTGTACCTCTCCTTTTACCCATGATGGGTACCCACTGTTTGCAGGGGTGCTCAGCTCCATTGGCAAGATACCACTGGTGAGATAACCAAATCAGTGCAGAAAACTTCAGCTGAGTTACCTGTGCAGTAGCAACTTTTATTTTTCTAGGACTACTCTTTAGATATTAAAAAAGTTTGTTCCTACTAATTATGCCTTCTCTCAATTGGGCTATACCTCCATCTGGTATTTTGTTATACTCTGATATAGAAGATAGGAGCATTGTTAAAAATGAGAATTTACTCTAAATGTTACAGTTGCAATATTTCTGCTAAAATACTTATGCTAAATATATTCATTTGGCTTTGCTGAGAGTGTTAGCCTGAAGTTCCTGCAAATAGGTAATGTTTTGCTGTTTCATTTGCTGTATCTTGTGTAGTCATTAAAAGTTCTATTCTGTTTTTTTTTTTTTTGAATTAAACTTTCATTAGAATATGTTCCTTCTGCTAAAAGGCTTTTCGATATTTACTTTTTCAGATTTCATAAATGGTTGCTAGATTTCTTTTCTTTAATACCAGAAAAATCAAGGTTCCTCATGTGAATCAGCTGTAAACTTTTCTAACAATGACATTGACCTGGTAGTTAATTTGACAGTGCTTTAATGAGACAGAAGTTTACAGTTGTCAGTTACTTGGCATACTTGCCTTGATTGTCTGCTTGATGTATGTATGCTTGCTTTGTGGCAGTTCAATTTGACACTAACAACTGACCTTTTCAATTTTGAATTGACTTAACATTTCTGTTACTAGAAGACTGAATACATAAAAGGCCTCAGTAGGGTGATTTTTGTATTTTTAGTGAAGGCTCGGTCTATTTTTTGCATTTGTTGAAGGCAGATGATATTCTCCCTTTATCTTTCATAAAATCCAAAATTATGGAAAGCATACTTAATTGATTTTGGTTCAAGACAAGATTAGTGGTCTTATTCTGAGAATATAACTACAGCCAGGAGTAATATTGAGTTTCTGGTTTTGTTAAAGTAAAGGTAGTTTTACATCTTAAGCCTAAAATGCATACAGGGCAATCTGGTACCTTATGTATTTATGATGACAACTGAAAAGTCTAATACTTTGCTTGTTCAAGTCATGGAGGCAGGAAATACAGCTTTTCTGGCACAACTCATTTTGATATGTAAGAAAGTGATGAAAACAACAACTTGTTCGTTGCCTGCTTCTCATTCTTCTAGTAGAATCAAACAAGTGCTTGTACTCTCTAATCGTCATCTTTCACCACTGCTCCTCAAGCAGGTGGTTTAACTAATGGAGGAGTGCTATTCTTCCATGCAGATCTAGTTGCAGATGCCATCTCCTTCTAATTTTGCAGTTAGGACTGAGAAGAGGTACAATGGTGAAGCAAAGGTGCAGTATTTCCTTTCCTGGTTAAGTTCCTGAGAAATGAACACAGCTCATCCCTGTGGAAATGTGCGGGTTCATGCATATCCTAGGAGAAGCATTTTTGTGACAAAGTGAAAGATCTTAGGTATTCATCAGTAGTAGCCTTATCCTCCCAGTATTTTCAGTTGTCAGGGAATACCATTTAATCTTTCTTTATCATTTAATAATAGGAGGATGTGAGATGGCTGTGACATTTTGGTTTGCTGAATAACTTGATAATTCTTGGTTGCTCTGTGCTAAGGAGGTCCTTTCCATAACTGCTTATGTAATAGGGTCAATCAGAACAAAGCTTACCTTACGTAAATGTCAAGACTGAATGAACTAATTTCAAATTATTGTGATCTTGTGTGATTTAAGTATTTTATGCTAACTGCTAGGTATTGAGTTAGTTTCACTTGGAGCATGGTTTAAATGTTTGTGATCTACTATAAGGTTCTTGCTGTTTATCATTGGTCCTTTAAAAAGTTTTTAAACTAGAAAAAAGATTTTGTGATTGAATTTACTCAAATCTAGATGTGTAAGCAATGCCTTGCTTAGACTTGTGTTTCCTTCCTCTTGTATAGCTTTTTCTCATTCTGCTTTTCGTAGACTTGTGTTTGGGACTTTCACTATTACTTTGTATTTCTACACAAATAAATAGTTTTCTAATATTATCCAATGAATCTTTGTCTTGTTTGTTCCAGGAAGGCTGAAGTATGTTCTTGTTATGAACTGTGATTTAATTCCCACTTGATCAAATTTGACTAGAAGTACTAGAATGGCAGTACTTCTTACTGATGAATTTCTTGCTTTTCATTGTCCTATCTGACTCTGTTGCATTTGAACAGCACATGTGCACGTGTACTGTGTTGATTTGGCAAATTAAAAGAAAATAATCTTTTTTTTGGAAACAATTACATCTGTAGACATCCTTTCATTGAAATTGCCCTGCCTATCTCAAAGATAAAACTATAGTTTGCTCTTGGTCAGGATTTTCTTAGTAGTACTTTTTTGGTGTCTGACTGACTCTTCTCTGATAGTTTAAATAATCTGTGATAAATGCTGTTTCCTTGCTTAACAGTCCATTCACACAGAGTTTTTCAGGAAAACATACTGTGTGTTAAATTGCTGATAACAATGACAAAGGTTCCAAATTATATATAATCAAACAATATGGAGTTTGACTTATTCTGAAATGTAAATGTAACCTTGTAGTACTGTACTTTCGTACTGACTGTATGGTAGTGTTGTCCAGTGAAATCTACAATCGTTGAAATGCCTCACTGATGTTAACAGGAGAACAGGTGTTGGTGGCAGCTGTCAATGCACTGAATTACTGGTTTTGAATGGCACAACTAATTGAATCCAGAAAATGCAATTAAATGGAAGATTTAGTACTCCAGAGAGATGAACTGGAGATGGTATAACTTGTTTCACTAAATAAGATCAAAATTAGAGGAAGTAAAAATTTTCATCTTGGCTGCTGAAGGGGAAGACAAATACTCCTAAAGTGGACCCATACCGAAACAAATACAAAAAGCTTTAAGAATGAAGCCCATACTTAGATAATAAGACAATATATTCTGTAAGGTTTTATTGCACTAAAATTAACTGGTTTGGTTACCTGCATTTTCCACCACTTGTTGCATCCAAATTCTTCTGTTGTGACATTGTAACTTGTGCAGTTTGTGGACCTAAAGAATACACCTGGTATTCAAAGCCAAGAATTTAATTTTAGTCTAAGTGAAGTCTTAGTGGTCTAAGAAAATTGCTCTCAGTAGTGCTAACACACCTCCACTCTCATCCCATGCCTATACCTTTCTGTGCTGCATTTTATTTATGGTCATATTCTATCCACTAGTTACAGAAATCTACGTAATGGTAAACTTTATGCCAGAGACTTGTACAAGGCTAAGAAAAATGTACAGCTAGTGGGGTGATAGTGATTCTGTTATTAGACAAATCTTGTTGCAACTAAATAAGCCAAAACTGAGCTCCAAACAGGCAAGCCAAGTCTTGATAAAGCCTGAAAGGTCTGGAAGCATGTGATGTTAGCTGCATACAAAACCTGTAGCCTGTTACTAGCAAAAATAAGTGGGCTGCAAGGCCACGTGTCCTGAACAAGACTGTACAGGACTACAGACAAATATTCAATATGAGAAGCTTTTTCTGTGTCCAAAAGTACTTGGTTGTGCAGCAGAACCTCTTTTCTCTGTTGGGTGCTGTTGAGACAATTGCTGGAAGATTTTATTCAGTCTACTTTTGAAAAGTGGACTGGGCACCTTGGGTGGTTTCAAAATTTTTGTTATTGTTGTGTCGGTGTTTAGATGTAAGAGAATTATATTATTTGTATTTCTCTTTTGGTAGTTGTTGTTTCCTTTTCTGGGGTTAGCACCCTTCTTTTTTACCTTGTGTAGAGTGATGCTTTGGCAGTGTAGCGGGTTTGGTTTGCCAACCGGGCGGAAACACCAGTTTAGTGTAGTGGTTTGATCACATGCTTTTCACTTTGTGAGATAAGGATGAGAAGAAATGCAAAACAGGCCTAAAACTTTAAAGAATATTAAGAAGTTTATTACTAACAGAGTTTAAAGTAACAAGAAATAAAAAGAAGTGAAAGCAAAACCCTCTTCCCTCCAGCACTCTCCAAGCAAAAACTCCTTCCCCCCACCCCCTCTTCTCCCTCCAGCACTCTCCCCTCCTTTTACCACCTCGCACAAAAGGTAACAATTTTGGTCAGTGTTACAGTCTTTAAAAGTCTCTTTCTTATGCTTAGGGAAAAAAGGTTCCTTCTACTGATGCTGCAAACTTCTGATTTCTTCACAATCTCAGCAGTCCGCCCAGGAATTACCTACTGAAGTGAAATCTCTCCCATGAAAATTCCACAGTATATTCACACTGCAATCATGGGCCATCATATGGGGTTACAAGTCCTTTTAAAGATGAATTCTTCCAGCCCAAACACAAAGGTTTTCTTTTTCCAATCTCTTTTAAACATAAATTATTTCAGCTTAAACACAAGGGCTTCTCTGCTTCTTCACAAACTTCTAAAAGCTGCTTCACAACTACATGGCCTGGCATAGGCATTCTCTTACATCTTCACGGGCTGCAACATGAATTTTCACAGGCATGGATTTTCATCTCCCCATACTTTTATAATGATTTAAAGAGTTCAGTCCTCCGCAGCTGCTAGAAGGGGTTTTAAGACTGGCGCCGGAACGCACACACCCTTTTCTCCCGCCGCCATCTCAGCGTCGTCCCACGTGCCTGAATTTCTCTTTCTCCTGACCGTGCAGCCGCCATGTTCTTCTCCCTCACGTCTTTCCCCACGGGCTGCGCTGATGTTCAGTTCGGTGCGAGCTGTGCAGGCTGGAAAAGGAGGCTCTGCTGGTCCCGCTGGGTCTGCGCGGGCTGCATGAAGGGGGAGGGGAGGCCCCTCCTGATTCAGAAGCCGAGCCAGGTGAATTCGGCTATGGGCAGTCCATAGATAGTTTAGCTGCTTGTGGCTCTGAGGGAAGGGAGAGGGGTGAGGGGAGGGCAGGCAGGAGCCCAGGCCGGGCCCGGAGGCCGCCCGGGGCTCGGAAGCCCCCGCTTCTCCCTCAGGAGACCGGGAACCAGAGAGGAACTTCCCGCCCTTGCACGGGGTTTAAATATGCAAAATTCACAAAAGCGCATTGGCTTAAAAGCTTGTCAATCAACTCAGTTTCAAGCCATGACAGGCAGTAACAGAGTAACTTTTAGGAAAGTACTTGCACAGAAACAGGCTTCAAGAGTAATACAGCAGTTTTGTTTGAATTTGAAGAAAATAATTGATAAGTTAACGAAGTCCTATTTTCCCTTAAGTTTCTAAAATACTATAGACATACGTACAGAAGTAAATTGTATAAAATGAAGGAAATAACACATTTCAGGGAGAAGTATCATAAGAATTGTTCTGACAGGCACAAAGATGAAGAATCCACTGTGACAGTTAAAGGCTCAAATTGTTATAAATTTAGCAGCTTTATAAGAAGAGAAGAATAACCAAGGGTTGTTACTTATTTATAACTTTTAAGAAGCCAGAAATCTGAAAGATCTTTTTCAAGGAAACATCCTTTATTTAAGGCAAAACAGTCAATGTTATGGTATTGTTAGCTATATTCCTATTTAACTGAGTTTTTTTAAAACTGAGTGCTACTAATGTAATGCCAATACCTTTCTGAAGGAAAACACCATAGGTGTATTGCTCTTTGATACATGAGGTTATTTATTTTTACTCATCAGGTGATGATCTAATTGCGCTCACTGTAAAGAATGTGGAGAAGGGACCAGAACAGGCTTCCATTGCCTTGCTCTGTCTGTTAAACACTTCTTAAAAAAAAGTACAAAGGCAGATTTACAGTGAAGTGGGAGGAAACTGTTAGGAAATGTTACTTTAACAGACTTTAATACAACCACATAATTTTTGAGCCATAAAAGATTTTTAAAAACAAATTTAATATTATTTAATACTGGTAGAATTTTTGATTTTGTCTACTTAGCATGCTGTTTTGTACATTTTTCTAAATTGTTTTGAGTTTTTGCAAACTTGTTTAAATTTTTGAAGTCCAGACTTAGGCTGGAGCATTCTTGCCTGCTCCTTGGGCCTTTCAAACACCTTTCATTGATTCATGAAATAGGACCTTGCTTTATAAAGTCATTTATTTATACTGTCCATTTATTCATATTACATTTTTTATATTACTCATTAATTTTGTTCTCAGCTATACAAAATATATTTGTACTGTAGAAAAAGTCAAGCTTGCCAAGCTGTAGTTGTCCAGATCTGCCTGAAAATGGCCTTTTAATTGTCAATATAATTTCTGCCATCTTAGTTTTCTTCGGTGTCAAGATACATTTCAGTATAAACTTAGATGTAATAGCAAGGAAAGTTATTTTGTCCTCAGTTTTTTAAAAAACTTTGACTGTTTGAAAAGTTAATGCTCTTTTGTAACTTCTCATGTTGGCTTGGTTCTCCGAGTTCTTCTTCCACCCTTAACTGTTTTGTCTCTGTTGTACTTCACTATCTCCTTTCACACACTAGTAGAATGCTTGACAAAGTGTTGCTGTTTGTGTTGCTTTGTTTTCTTTGGGCACTCCTTTCCACCATGGTCTTTAACTGATCCTACAGATTCTGTTGTTGTCTTCCTTTTGTTATCTTTGAGGAATTAGATGTGTTAATCATAGATGCTTTTTGCAAATTGTCCTTCAAAGTTCTTCTCTCTTTCTGTCTCTGTTTTCACGTTTGATTGGTTAGTTTTGATTCTCTCTCCCCCTCCACTTGTGTTGTTTTATTTTGTTTAGATGTTGTAACTTGATTATTGTCTGGAGTAAGTTACAGAAGTCTATCTTAACACTTACGCAGTTGATTTAAATAACCACTTTGAATCCTGTATGCAATTTTGGGCACCACAATGTAAGAAGGACATCAGACTGTTAGAGTGTATCCAAAGAAGGGCAATGAGGATGGTGAAGGGCTTTGGGAGGAAGGCATATGAGGAGCAACTGAGGTCACTTGGTCTGTTCAGCCTGGAGAAGAGGAGACTGACAGGAGACCTCATTGCAGTTACAAATTCCTCATGAGGGGAAGAGGAGGGGCAGATACTGATCTCTTCTTTCTGGTGACCAGTGATAGGACCCAAGGGAATGGCCTGAAGCTGTGTCAGGGGATATTTAAGTTACATATTAAGATTGGGTATCAATTTTTCACCCAGAGGGTGGTTGGGCACTGGAGCAGCTCCCCAGGGAAGTGGTCACAGCCTGTCTGAGTTCAAGAAGCATTTGGACAATGTTCTCAGGCATAAGGTGGGATTCTTGGGACTTCCCTGTGCAGGGCTGGGAGTTGGACTTGATGATCCTCTTGAATCTCTTCCCACTCAGGACATTCTATGATTTTATGAATTTAATTTAGTGTGCTTTTACTTATTTATGTCAATAAAATAAAAATGATAGTTTTCTTTTTTATTGTTATGCAAATCCAGATATTTGCATGTACTGAATTTCATAGAAGTTCTGAGGGAATAGAAATTAATTTCAGCTCTTCCTTCAAGTAAGAAGGAGCAAAGCTTGTTCCTTCCTTCTATTACTATTTTAAAGTTATTGTTGATGCAAGGTATGTAATATGACAGAGTAATATAAGAATAGATGCTGTTGTGGCAGCTTTTATCCAGGAGAGGTGTTGGATGGGTTAGTACAGTGGTTCCAACCATGGCATCCTCCCTTGAGCACTCTTATCCTTTCAGACATCTCCAGAAGCTGAAAAGATGGTCCCAGCTCCTGGTGCAGAGTTGAGGGCCCTCAAGGCTCTCTTTTCAAGTGACTCCAAATACCATAGTTTATGGGATTGGGTGGAGAATGCCTCATGCTTAATTGGGTCATTCTAACGTTTCACCATTAACAAACTTCTGGAGCTCACAGTCTATTTGACTTAATTTTCTCAGCAGGTTCATAGCTCTCACATTAACAGATTGTTTACATTTGTTACATCTCTGTTCTTTTAACTAAGCTGTTCTCTTCTAGAGTGTTAGTGAGACCATCTACATAGACTAACACTGCTGTCAAACAGGCCTAAATTATGCTAATTGTCATTCACCTCCATAACAGTTCAGCTGAAATAATATATAAAGCTACTTTCATGCTTACATTCTTTATAGTAGGATAGAGGTAGGATAATGGTTGTGGTCTGTGCTATCTTTTAATCTTATCATGTTCCTTCTGGAAACCTAATGAGTGCTGTTGTTTCTCACAGTCTCTATCAAAGTAGCTCTTACATCTAGTTGTTCTCGTGACTATATGTAAATTCAGTACTTGTAATTATGCTTACTTAGTAGATGACTGGGATAGCATCTTTCCGGTATCACCTTTTGCCTATGGCATAATGCATCATCATTTTTTAGGCTGTAAAAGGCTTTACAGCAAAGTATTTGAACCAGATTGCTTTAATTGTTTACATAGTATTTAAGCTCCAAATAGAACTCTAATTGTCTATTGCTTTTAAAAAGCCCATAAAATGCTGGAAGTACTTAAATAACATATTTCTTGTACATTGAAGCAAGACGTGCAAACAATAAAGAGGGTAAAAAAAGAAAATAATGGCTTATTAAACAGTAAGTCGTCATCATTCTAAAGGCTCATGAATCTGGACAGTGGATTCCTGCTGCTCCTGGCTATGGGTTTTCAAGATGAGTCTCTTGATTTTTTAGAAGAGGGACTACTCACTAGTTGGCCTGATGCTTTCTTTTAAACTGAAGGAGTGATTCCCATGAAGTATTCTATAATGCTCAGTATGTTTGAAGAGTGACTATTTCAAAAAGAAGTGGAACAAAACCTATTCTGTTCTTCAGGCTCAGTTTAATTTAATCATCCTTTTAAAAAAATACGTTTCACTGTACACAGACTGTATTATGTCACTAACTTCTTATATATGTATAGATTTTTTTATGTTAATAATTATGCTTTATCTGCTGCAGTTCATTGGCTAAAGGAACTTGATATTTGTATAAAATGACAAAATTCAATGGACTGAGAAAATATTTAATTTTTATGGAAATTTGTGAACTAGAGTGATATTTATAGCTCATGTGGCTGATAAGGAATTTAAGTAGCTTAGTTACAAGATTGCAGTAGTTTTATAATTAGAATGATGTAATGTCTGATTATTAGTTTGTTGTATCTTTTTGATTGTGATCAAAAAGAAAATTTAAGAAATCTGTGAAATCTAAGAAATAAAATAGTTTATTATTTACTCTATTACAGGTAGCTTGCATGCAGCTCATCAATGCTCTCGTTACATCTCCTGATGACTTGGATTTTAGGCTTCACATTAGAAATGAATTTATGCGCAGTGGATTGAAAGAGATATTGCCAGTAAGCATCTCGTCATCTCTCTTTGCATTACTATTTAAATTTTTTAATTATTTGAGCTTGAGGAGGGGAATGGGAGAGAACAAGTTCTAATAAATTATTCTCAAAGGCATTTTATTAAGTTTGGGAAAGAGCACTCAGATATGAGAATCAGCCTTAGAATAAAAATGAAAAGGTGAAATGTGCTCTCTGAACTTTATTCTGATTCCTCAGCATTTTATGACTTTGCTTAAGAACATGTGACAGACTGTTGTGCAAAAATTTTAAGCCAGCCTGAAGTCATGTTTACCTTTTGAGTATTTAACTTAACTCATGCATTCTTGTAATTTTAAACTTTTAACTAACATAGACTTATGGAATTTATTAAAAAGGTGTATTTACATATGGAAATGCTTATTTTGCAAGCCTTTCTACCATTTCTTTTTTGCAGCAACTACAACGTATAAAGAATGAAGCACTAGATATTCAGCTGAAAGTGTTCAATGAGCATAAAGAAGAAGACATGATTGAATTCTCTCATCGTTTAGAAGATATTAGATCTGAACTAGAATATCCTTTTGAAGGCCAATATGATCTTTGCTTGTATCAGAAATAGTGTGGCCAGCAGGAGCAGGACACCGATCATTCCCCTATACTGGGCACCGGTGAGGCCACACCTCTAATTCTGTGTTCGGTTTTGGGCCTCTCACCCACAAGAAGGATATGGAGGGGCTGGAGCATGTCCAGAGAAGGGTCTGGAGCATAAGTCCTGTGAGGAGCAGCTGAGAGAGCTGGGGTTATTTATTCTGGAGAAGGATGCTCAAGGGGGGGCCTTGTTGCTCGCAGTGACTACCTGAAAGGAGGTTATAGTGAGGTAGGGATCAGTCACTTCTCCCAAGTAACAAGTGGCTGAATGACAGGAAAGGGCCTCAAGGTGCACTGTGCGAGTTTTAGATTGGATAATGGGAAAAATTTCTTAGAGAAAGGGTTGTCAAGCCCTGGAATAGGCTGCCCAGGGAGGTGGTGCAGTCCCCATCCCTGGAGATAGTTGAAGGATGTGTAGATGTGGCGTGTAGTGGCATGGCTGAATGGTGGAGTTGGCAGTGCTTGGCTAATAGTTGGACTTGATCATCTTAGAGGTCTATTCCAACATAAATGTTTCCATAATTCAGCGGGACAAATATGAACAAAATAAAGCATATAATGGATATTTTTCTGCTGTAATTTCTGTTTAAAGAAGTTATCAGTCAACATTTGACTGAAATATTTTGTTCTTTGTTATTATTCTCCTTAACACTTCTACTGAAATAAATGATGTTTACAACATGGTGTGGAATACAGTTAAGGACACTAGTGCTGAAGGATATTTTCTTTCTATTCTCCAACATCTTTTGCTGATAAGAAATGATTATTTTATCCGGTATGTTTAATGCTGTGTTAAATGTTAATTATGGATTTTTTTATTACTCAGTAATTTATAGAATATTTCTTCCATAAATTTAATGATAGGTTTTAGTCTTTCTGTGTGGATTGTAATTTGTGAGCTCATGTCTGAAAGTATCAACTTTGAATCAATAATGTTTTTGTCTCTTCTGCTTAGTGTATGATTTTATTTTATAAATATAGAAAACTGTTCTTTTTAGGATCTGAGCCTTATTGATTGCAAGTATAAGTGATCAGGAGAAATGTCCTAATCAGTTATAAGTCATGGTAGTAGCATTATAATTTTGTGGTGTATTTGAGTCAAAGAACAAAACCAAGTGTGCAAAGAAGTGCACTTTATATAGAAATCTGAACATATGCTTAATTTAGAATAACTTTTGCATTGGAATTGAGTATTTTCAGTATACATTATAGGACAGTGTAGACATATTTGTGTCTCCTGGAATATTCGTCAGATAAAATACAGGGAAACAGTTAATAAAACTTTAGGTGTTTGAGGCTGACAAACACTTTCCTTCCAAAAATCTGCTTGTGTTGTCTTTGAGGAAACACTGGAGGAACGAGGTATGAACTGAACGGGGGCCCATCTGTTTTCTGCACAATGTTCTGCATAACCTTGCATTTCAGGCAAGGTCTAGCACAGATGTATGTTTAAAGGTTAAGGGTGCTTGCCTGCTATGGGTACATCTGTGCTAGACCTCTTCCACCTGAAAAGGTTTGAATTCACAGCTTGCATGTTCTGGGCAAATGACCCAACTGTCATACCCCCTGGCATTTTAGAACAAGGTGTTTTTCATTCCTCATACTGAAGCAGGGCTACAATGCACTCGTACTTGCAAAAGTCGCAAAACTAATGGAATCGAGCTGAAGAGAGAGCCTTTTCTTTACTGAGAGGAAGCAGGAGGTGGTTTTCCCTTCCTATTATTTCCATAGGGGAAGAGATGCAGATTTTATAATAGAAGAATTAATTATCTTTAGGTCCACTGTTTTTTCAGGCTTTTTGTGAACTGTTTTCGTGTAATAAACTGCCAGATGTAATTTTCCATTGAGACTTTTGGGGTTTGCACCTACCTTTCTATGGAAACAAATCAGCCCAAAGCTTTTGACCGTACTTTGTTCATAGACACGATTTTAAGTGTAGGTTGATAAATAAATATGCCATAAAATAGCTCATCTCTGTCTTTAGTCCACAGTATTTCAAATTAATTGAAGAGTGTGTGTCACAGATCGTGTTACATCGAAGTGGAACAGACCCAGATTTCACATATCGTAAGAGATTAGATATAAATTTCAGCCACTTACTGGGTAAGTACTATGTTTGGAAATGATAACAGCATCATACTTCCTCATATGAAACTGTATATGTGATTAAGAGTCTTGTGTTACCTGCATATGTGTAAGTGTGCTTGTTGATTTTTTCCAAGATGTTTGTGTAGATAAAGCAAGATTAGAAGAATGTGAAGAGAGGGCTTCTGAACTTTCCAGAAAAGTAAGTAATTTTTACATAATGTGATCATAAGATGGACATGAGATTACTTAATAGATTAATTAATGGTGTAACTGAATAGTTTTTAGCTTCAGCTTATGATTAGTTCTGTGTAAAAGTGGGAATTTGGGTGTTCCTTGTGGACTAGGAAGCCAAGTGGTGTAAAGTAGTTAACCTTAATTGAGAATCTTTCTACTATTTAAGCTTTCATGTAGAGCTCTGCCAAAAACCAGCTGAATACTCTATTTCAACAGTTATCAGTTTCCCTAATGAGATGAAGAGTGGGAGAATAAAAATTGACTTCTTCATATCCACAGACTGTATTACTGTACATCCATGGCTTTTAAGCTACTCTGTGTAATGCTAACTTAATATACATTAATACTTCATGCCATTTCATATCGTAAAGACCTGTAGTGGTGATATGGATGGTTCTTCCACTCAGCAGACAAATGGAAGCTAGACTAGCACACATGTGTCCTTAGTATTGTTATCATGTGAGTTTTAAAAAGCAGAAAAGGAAAAGCTGGAATTTAAAGAAACTATGCAGAACTGACTGGTACCAACAATTTTCTTTTTTTTTTCTTTTTTCTTAGTTTGAAAAAGATTTTGTGGTTCATCAGGAGACTCAGGCCCTATTGCAAAAAAAAGAGGAGAGAATCAATGAACTTGAAACAGAATTACAAGCTTTTAAATCACAGGTAAAAGACAGTATAAATGAATGTATGAAATAATGTTTTTGAAGGGGACTTCCTTTAGCATCTTCTTCGGATTCTGATAGTACAGTTGAGGGTTTTTCAAAGAATCTTTGTTATCGATTATTATTGAATGTTAGTTTCCTTTATTTCTGTTTTATACAAATAGTTGTAATGTGACATTAATTAGCCGTGAGTTCCCAGATGATCCTTTTATGCCTGAGCTCTGTTAATTAAACTAGTTTCTTAGGTTTCATTTGGATTTTGCTTTCAGAGTCATACATTTCCAAAGTAATTAACCACACAGGGTAATAAGTCTTATGCTTTTAGATTAGCATTCATCATTGTGATCTTTATCCCTCCACAGGAAATTGCTCATTATGCAGTTTGCTATACTGAGGCCTTACCATGGATATCCAGCAGTGAAAGAAATAACCTGTGGCTGGATAAGAACATTTCTTGTTCTCATAAATAGATATTTTAAAACATGATGGAGAGGAATAGTGCAGATTTTTTGAGAGTAATACTAGAGTTAACTTGTAACTACTTCAGCTTTTAAATCTATGTAAGGAGACAAGTGATTTTTCTTGTGTCTTATTTCCTGGAATAAGAAGCACAGTCTAAAAATGGCTAAAGAAAGACAGCATCAGAAAGACATGCTTATAGGGGTTTATTTTAATACTTCTAAGGGGGGGATTTTTTATATTTATTGGCTTCTTTAATTTTCTTAGTGAGGAAAATTAATTTAGCTCTGCTTTGGTCTATTTAGAAATGTCACTCTAATTCATGTTTCTCATCAAAATTAATTGTTAATGTCAAAGTCAAACATTAAACAAAAGCAATTACAGAAATTGTTGCATTCTAAAAAACCAAGTATAGTAAGAGTGGCATATCATTAGGAAAGTATCTTTCTGTGTGTATCTTGAAAACCTACTTAAATACTTTTTGTAAGTGAAATCGGTTTCCTCCCTATTTTTTTCTGTTATTTACTGCATTAAATATAACTTTTTTAACATGCAGACAGCATAAAATATGATTCTGTTCACTAATTTTCATACTGTGAATTATCCCACTGTTGTTAATGGGATACATACAAAGTTTTGTAAATGCCAGGTAATTGATTACTGCAATTTGGTACTTTTAAATCTGTCTAAAGAGGAAACTTTGGCTTCCATATGGCATCAGTTGCTACTTAGCATGTTGACTTCTACCTCTAATGACTGTTTTTCCCCTGGTCTCATTCCTTTACTCTCTTCTTTCATTTGGTATGTGTTGATGTATTTCTTTCATTTCTGGAGCCTAATTGTTCAGTGTCTACTTGTCAGTGTAAACAATGCTTATGTTCACAAATTCAAAACATTATCATGCTTTTCTTTGTATTTGTCGTGCATGCATTTCTTTGTATTTATCAATATTCAGCTATTTCCTTTTAGAAATTTTAAATCTTTTGCTTATTGTATTTCCCTTTATTTTCCAAAAATAAAAGGGACTGTTTCAGCTTGTAGTTAGTTGAAAAGGTAATTAGTGCTATCACCAGTTGATAAATATTTCTTATTTATTGTTTTGTTGTTTTTATCAGATACATTCTTATTTATGTTTGCAGGCCTATGATAGAAGTTCTTCAAATAGTAGAAGTAATTTTATTAGACTTGCTGAAGTGCTAATCCTATTTTAATACATTATAGATGTCATTTCTGTATAGAATAAGAAGCTGGTGTGTAAGAAAGCTTTATTTTTTGGAAGGACATTTTTTCGTTATTGCTTCATGTTTTCAATTCTGTAGAATGAGAATGCTCCTATATTGGAAGATAGCTGTTTTTCAACAGAATTATTTATCTCTTCAGATTCTGCTGTTATGTACTTAGAATGTTCCTCTGTAACCTTTGGGATAAGAACAGAGACTAGGATGTGCCTTTTTTTTTTAATTTGAGCTAAACCATGATAGTCTAGATAAGATCTCATCAAGATACCTATCTTACCCTTCTTATCTCATGATCAGTGAAATACAACAAGTGGGAAACACCATTACAGTTTGTCATTTTTGGTGTGCACTCCCCAGGTCTGAATGTCCGTTTCAAATATTGACGCTTCCGATCATGAAATCAAAAGCACGTTGGGCTTATCATTCTTATTTGACTGTTCTATACAAGACAAATGGCATTGACTTTCAACTGGTTTTCTGGATTTAATCTATAAACTATGATTGTTATAGCATTTTGTTGATAAAACTGTGAAACTGAGTAAGAATATTTTCCTTATCAGTATGGCTCTGTGCCACCTGGTTTTCTGCCATCAACTCGTGGAGATGCATCTGTTGTTCCACTGGAAGGTGCAGGACCACATCAATTTCCACCCCCTCCTCCTCCACCGCTGCCTTCTAATGGAGCAATTCCACCACCACCGCCTCCCCCTCCTCCTCCTCCACTTCTGAGTGGCTTGAGAGCTCCTCTGGGCTTTGGTGGTGCTCCTCCACCACCACCTCTACCAGGCCTGCCTGGAATACAGTGGTCCCCGCCTTCATGTGCTTTGCCGTTTGGAATGAAGCCTAAAAAAGAATTCAGACCTGAGGTTACCATGAAAAGACTCAACTGGTCTAAGGTAGTGTTGATTAATGACAAATACTTGATGTAAAATCTGACATTGAACTTGAGGAAAATAGATTGTCAGAAGTAAGACTAGATAAGCAATTGATACATTGGTTAAAATTACGTAAGATATGAATGCCTTCTGTCTTTAGTTTTTCATTGTTTTGTGAAAACTGTGTTTCATTGACCCATGAATCATCTGGGCAAGTATCTGTTGACTTCATGGGATGCCTAGAAAAGTCAGTTCTGGTCTAGAATAAAACAACCTTGATAGCAGCATACTTCTTATGCTTCCTGGGAGGACCTGTTATGCCTTGTTTTTTATCAGACTCTTTATGTTGGATCAGTCACTGCACTCTACTTATAGCTATACAGTTTCCAAACAAGTGTCTTGCATCTATCTAGCCTGGACTGGAAAGAAGCGGTGCAGTCTCTCCATTTGTCCATAGTATAAATGTACTGACATAAATTTAATGACTGACAAAATATAGACTCAATTTGGGGTTTGGTTGGTTTTGGTTTTGTTTTTTTTCCCTTCTCCATTGTGACAAGATCAAGTATACTAGTCTACTGAGTGTGGAAACTATAGTTATTTAGATCAAAATAAGGCAGTAAAGAGATTTTCACAATTAATGAAGTAATCAAAGCTACATTCTGAAAAGTAAGGTACTTAGTATCTAGTCAAACCAGCTGTGTTCAAAGATTATTTGAAGTTTGCCCAAGTTTTAAATCTAGACCAAAGCTAATTTGCTCCATTTGGACCTTGGATAACAGAGTGTGTTGTCTGCATTGTTAAAATCTGTTTGTCCAAACCCACTTATTTTAAGAGTTATTATTTTCAATGAGAAATATATTAACAACTCTGAAGATGAGTTGTGTACTAAAAGTTCACACGTTTTACAGAGCTCTTAAATATTTAATGTGCTTTAGACTCTACAGACCACAGTTTCTGCATAATATCAACGTAATTAATAAAATTTTGTTTTGTCTCTTGCTTGTAGATCAGGCCTCAGGAGATGACAGAATCCTGTTTTTGGGTTAAGGCACAAGAGGACAAATATGAGAATGCTGACATGCTTTGCAAATTGGAGCTTACGTTTTGTTGTCAAAAAAGGGGTAAGTAGTTAATGGATTTAATTTTCAGCTTTTGGAGATACTTTTAAAATTCTTGGGACTTAAAGAAATATATGAAAAAACTTTCTGAATATAACATTAATATTCTTGTTTCTAAGTGGGATGTATGAAGAAAAAGGTCTGAAAATCCTACACTGCTTAAAGCAGTAATGTTGAACTGTTTTACTTAAGCATGATAAAAATTGTGTGACCTGTAGGAAAACCTCCCAGAAAAGAACCCAAGAAATTCTTCCGGAGAATACAGGTATTATTTATCACATTTTAAAAAAAAATTATAAAATTTTACCAGAATACCTTCATAAATTACTGAAACCTAACCTGGAGTCCAGAAGGTGATGTGTTTACCCTGAGAATTGGTATGATAATTGATGCGTGTTGGATCCCTGAAAGATGGTAGTCCTTAAGTGGTTTGTGTTTTTTTTTACTTCCTGATAAACCTACAGGAACATTAATATCCTTTGATATTTGCTTAGCTTTTTCAGCTTTTAAAGCACTGTGAAGGAACAAAGTATTTGAAAGTATTCCTGGCTTTAAAACTTTTGTCTCTTCCTTGGAAGTAAGTAGTTTCATTAGTAGTTTAGGTTATTCTGTCCCATATATAAAAGGCCTGTTACTTCTTGACACATTTTTTTTCCTCTCTCCTTTTTTCCTATCAGAGATATAGTACTTTAGAGCAGCCAAAGGGCTGTAATGTTTAATTTCTTTGCAAATTGAACAGGGGTTATTGTATTTTTACTTTGTTTTAAAAATTTTATTTTGATATTTTTATTAATACAGTGGCATGGCATTCTCAAATTTCTCCTTTTTTTTGGGTATGCTTTGGTGTGTATTATCCAATATTTTTTTTACCATAACCAAGAACTTTATTCCACTCTTGTCGAAGCATGATTTTTATGCCCTAGCAGTGTTTCTACTGATTTAAGTGTTATTGCTTCTGATACTTAATAATAGTAAGAATGTTGTACAAAGATAAAAAGGCAAGAAAACCTCACAGACCATAGACATGTTTGCTTGAATCTATTAAAATAAGTCTAGAAGCTAATTATGGTGCCTTTATAATGTTAGGAGAATTCCCAAGAATGTTCCCTGAATTAATAGTTTGGAAATTTTAAAAGCCACTGGAGGAAATAGTTTCCTATGTGTAATTAAACAGTAAAATTTGGGAGACAAGATGTTGTTCAGGCCAAACATGTTAATGGCTCAGAAGAGTATTGTGAGTCTCCATAGACAGCAAGAACATTAGAGTTAACAAGATTAACATCCCTCAATATTTAACTGAATGGACTGAATACATTGTTTTGACAAAACCCAATAGAAGAGAGTTACTGGATCTGCAGTTGGAAAGTCAGTGAAGTACACTTTTATACCAAACGTGTGTGTCTGTGTAGCAATTTAAAGACTGTGGTCTGCAGGGACAAATTTATTTCTTTTTTACAGGTGAGGCCTACTGCTTAATCTGTTTTATTTTTAAGTTTTCAAATCTCTCTCATCCCACATGGGTGATATAAGTGTGCCATCACCTTAATTTTTCAAGGGAAGTGGAGACACTAAAGATTTTATTTAGAACAGCAAGTAGGTGTTTAAAGGGCAACATGGAACTAAGTTTCATCTTTGTTCAACTGAGTGGTTTACAGAACTTTACATGAATGCTTAAGTATGTTAGTAGGCAGGACCAGATCTCAAGGTCTCTTGTTGACAGCATGAATTCCAGCACAGAGGACAGCAAAGCAACTGCTTGTGTTCTCATGACCGTGGACAAAGGGGATACTTCTTTATAGCTTATACTTAACTTACTGATTATAACAAAACTTACCAAAGAAATTAGAGACATACAGTTTTCTTCACAGTCTTGAGGAGATTTAGCATGAGGCTCTCTAAAGTAGAATCAGGAAGCTATTCACTACACTCAAATTGGGAACAGTCCTTGACTATTTCTAAAGCTTTGTCTCTAAAACCAGAAAGATGAGAAATTGAAAATGATTCTGTATCCAAATGATGGCATGCAAAGAATGAGCTGGTTTCAACTCTGCTGGAGGGTCTGCTTATGCACTCTTTTCATTAAAATCTTTGCATAAGAAGAGGTATCTAGTTGAGGAAGCAGGGATCAGAATATTCAATGATACTTGAAGTAAATTTTGTTCTCATTAAGTAAAATCAAATTGAGGTTCTCAAATATTCAGTTGGTGCATTTTGCCAGCTAATATGCCGAAAGTATATCAGTGTTGATCTAGAAAAGGAAGTCTTATGTCTATGTAAATAATCCACTGAGGAATTTTTGCTGGCAAAAGGAATATAGAACAGTATAGAATAGATTTGAAGATTCAGCAGATGTTTGTATAGGAGTTATAAATTACGTTGATTCTGAATGGGCATTGAAGCAATTGAAAAATGGAGGATGTTATGGAGGTATGAAAGAAATACTACTGCCATAATAAAAAAGTAAAAGAGGGCCTAGCTTCAGACTGTAGGAAACCTTTGTTGAGTATATCCAGAGACATTTCAGAGACATGAACCATGGAAGAAACCCCTGAAGGTCGTCTTGTCCAACAACTTTTTTTAAAGGGACCAGTCTAGTTCATGTTGCTCAGGACTTTCTCCACCTTAGTTTGAGACATTTGTAAAGATGGAGATGTAGGGACAGACAACCTTTTCCCGTGTTTGTCATTGTAGTAATTTTTTTTTTTCATAATATCTTTTGGAATATCTTTTGTTGCAACTTGTGCCTATTTCCTCTTGCTTTTTGTGCACCTCCAGGAATTCTCATTCCCTCTTATTTCCAGCCTTCTGTCACGTCATTTGAGACAACAAATAAGTGTTCCCTTGTCTTTTGCTATCCTTCTCAAGACTGACAACTCTTTCAACTTTATGTTTCAGCCCTCTGATCATCTTGATGATTTCTGCTGTACTCATTCTAAAATACCTATGTTTTTCTTGAAGTGAAAATCCATACAAGTCCAGATACTTCTCCCTGAGAGTGGGGAAGTATCTCCCTGAGAAGGGAGTAGAGGGAAATAACCACTTCTTTGACTTGCTGCTGGCAGCAGTCTTGGTACTTTACTGGAGGAAATGTTCTCACTGTGCTGGTGAGGATGATAATGGAAAGCCCACAGAGACTATGGGTGATAACAGGGTATTTTCTCCTCTTTTGCATGTTATAAAGCTGGTTTTGTCACTTTTCAACAGTTGAATCATTTTGTGAAAGCAACATGTTTTATAAAAATAAAACCTCAAGATGAGCACTGAGAAGTATGAAAGCATCAGTTGTTGATGGTATTCTGGTAGCAACTTTCTGAAGATGAAATGTGATTTTTTTTTTTTCATTGATTCCAAATTTAGTCAAGGGCATAATGGCAAAACAACTCCTTTGTCATAAAAGCCTGAGCGAGAGGCTCAGTGTGTGTCACTGCATGAGTGCGTGCTTTGTGTCATTGTTCCTGTCCATGTCGTGGCAATATCCCTGACTGGTACAGCGAACCCTTAACCTGCGAAATATCACTGGATTGTCATCACAGTTACCCTTGTTGTGGGTTTGTTTTAGTCATTGGTTTTGGTTGTGAGTTGGTTACCTGAGTGGAGTTGGTTTTGTGTATCTCTGACAGCTCCATGGCCATTCACTGGCTGGGGGAAAAGAAAAGTAATTGACAAGTTCTGAAAATAAGGTGATAGATGTGAATGGTTTGCATGAGTGATCTTTGGTTATCTGATATATTTTAAAGGCAAAAAGAAAGATTGGTACGAGGGGTGGTTAGAAGAGACATGAAAGACAAAGAAATAAAAAGAAATATCAAGAGTTTAAGAATTACCAATCAGGGTTATCCTCATGATCTCAGACCAGTGAAGAAAATCTGTGTAAAGCCTTTCTGGCAATAATAGTTTTAAAGGAATCTCTTACTATAATTTTTGGAAAACATTTAACTGAATATATGACTTAAAGTTAATTGATATGTGAAATACTGAATAGCAGAGCTGGAGCTTACATGTGCTTTTATATTATCTTAATCCTAAGAGATAAGATGAACAAACACAAATGCTTATTATTGAATGACAACTGGTTTGTAATGCACTGGAAGCCTGATGGAAGAATAGTCACTGGTCTATGCTGCTAACATGCTGCTAACTTTGCTGGAATTATTAGAAGTACAGACAGGGAAGTGACACTTTGTATAAAAGATAGCATGAGCTCTAGAATAATGAAAATCTTGTGGGGTAAAAGAAACCTCCTGTGCAAAACCTTGTGAATGGAAATTCCTTCTAATAATATTATATTGTATTATTAGCTCTTGGATCACATAATGTATATGATGAGAAAATGTTAAGATTAAATAAGCTGAAAATTTTGTGGGAGATTTAACTATATTCAAGATTTGAGTAAACTTTGTATTGTAATATAGAAAAATTGCCAGCAGCTAAAGCTATGGGCTAAAAAAAACTGCATGTGACTTGATAGGGAAGTTCAAGATAGTATTGCAAAAAAAAGGCATTAAAAATGTAAAAGTGTGAAGATAATGGGAAAACTCATTAAATATATCTAGATAAATGTAAACAGGATGTTCTTCACATACTAATTTTGAATCTTGAATTTCTTCTAAAGGACCCTTCAGCTAATTTTGAAGTGTGTATTTAATTTTTTGAAAATGAAGTTAGCTAAGGAATTGGTGGGACCACTTGGAGACAACTTCAAAAGTTCAGCAGGTTCAAAGAACATTAGAAAAATTCAGGGGTATATGGTCCAAAAGAAATAGGAAAGGTTGTATTTGTAGGAAGGAACTTTCTATTTTGCTAAGTGAGAAGAATGGATTATAAGAAGTGGTAAAGCTGGCATAATGTCTTTTCTAGGAACATCTGTTATTGCAGTTTTTGTTTTTTAATCATTGATATGAGTGCCAGGTTGCTTGCAGTAGCTTCAAACTATTATGTTTAAGACTTACAATACTGAAATAAGGTAAATTTTAATATGCAGACACTTGGTTTGTGGAGATACTTTGAAGAGTACTGGTGTGGAGAAGATTATAGCAGTAAGTTTCTGAAGCCTGAGAGTAAGTGTAATTAATGTAGTGAGACTGTAATGGTTAGGCATAATGTGGGATATGTGTTCAGGGTAACGAGAGAGAACCAGCTACATATTGCTTACAGTAATCCTTTGGGTGCTTGAAGTGATTTGCCAAGGTGATTCCAAGGCTTAGGAGGTTGTAGAGTACACAAGAAGGCAACCTCTAACCAAAAAAGAAATCTTGAAGCATTTCAATCCAAAATGACAACTTGGACATCTCATGTATACAAAATATAAGAAAACTAGTAGTTTCATGAAATATGTGCTTTATAATTAATGTGCCTTAAATATCCTACCAATAAGTTGATTTGACTTGATCCAAAGACTCTTATGTTTAAAGTGATAAAGTCCAAATGAGGATTAGAAATTCCACATCAAACATACAAGAAAGCATTTTTCAAATTCTTCATTATTTTTAGCAATATGCAGATAACTGCAGCTAATGGGAGATGGCATGAAAAAATTAGAAATGTACTCTTCTTTCTTTTCTAGATATCAAAGGGAACTGATCTGGTAAACTCAAGAGAGAAAGATTGCATGATCTCTCTCTATTTCTTTTTTTTTATCAACTAGGACAGATTTTCATCCTAATCTTATTGGAAATGGCAGTGGCTGATCCCATCACACCAGAGCTCCTGCCAGACTTGATTATTCAGAAATAAAGCACTTCTGTGGGATTACTATCTCTGTTGGCACTTGTCTTGAAAAGGTCAATATAGTTCCTCTAATTTTTTTTTTCTCCCCTGTATACTCTGTAAGAAAAATCAAGACCTAAGGTGCTATAGTGCCAATTAAGTCTCAAATATTTTAAAACAAGAAAGAGAGTAAAGGCTAGTGAGAATATCAAATTAGCAATATAAATCAGTTTAGTGCTGTGTTTGACACACCACAGCTACCTTGCATAAGCAAGAGAACATGCTGTCATCCATTTGAAAGGTTAGGTGGAGCCCACTATCCTTGTATTTTCCTCCTCTGGAGGAGAATTTATCAGAGGTGGCTACAAACCGTACTTCTTGTAGAATCTTATTATCACAAACCAGTAAGACTGCCACAATATAGTTTAGTAACTTCTGCTATAATACAGCACTGAGTAACCTGATTTACCTTTTAATGTAACTGTACAAGTAGAAGTAAGGCCTGCTATGCATTTGTTTGGCTGCCTTTCAGTATCATCCTAACTATCCTAAAAGCAAAATTTTTCAAAAAGATTGATTTGGGCATGTAAAATGAAATAAGGAAGAAAAGTTTCTTTCTGAAGAAGGCAAGAGTAACTTATGGGCATTTGCAAGGAACAGCAACCAAAGCACTGAAGTGTCAGTGGTATCTTGCAACTTGAGTATATCATCTTCACATGGAGAGAGCGGATGGTATATTTAGTGTTGCTTTGGTAGTAACTATATTAGTTGTTTCTGTTCTTAGCAAATAGAATGATATCTGCTCTTATTATTTTTAAATATTTGTACCAAATCATATTTGTTATGCAGAGATTGATGTATAAGAATCAGTGAGTGAATATACTTCTGTGGTGCATTGAGCTTGGCTGGCTGCCAGATGCCCACCCAACTGCTCTCTGATAAAATGGAAAAGTTTGTGCGTTAAATTAAAAACAGAGAGATCACTTACTAATTACTGTCACAGCAAAACAGACCCAATTTAGGGAAAATTAATTCAACTTAATTTACTTTTTTCCGATGTCCTGTCATAGACAGGAGAAGCATTCAGTTGTTCAGACCATTAAATGTATTTAAAGAAGTGGGATGTGAATAACTCGTAAAACCTGACTTTGGTATCCAGATAACTCCATGAATGTGTGGCAAACAAAAAGTAGAAAACCTGAAAAAAAATTAGCTTAGCAGTGGTTAAAATAGCCTGACAATAGCATTTTTTTTTGTAGTTTGATTCTTTTTGAAGCTAAAATTGTGGCATGTTTTCCCCTTTAATCTCCTTCTTTGACAATTTCTTAGGATTAAGTCTCCCTTGAATTAATTAATTATTGAATGACTGTGTCATCAGTGCCCTAATCTATGTCACAGGCATGCGTAACATCAGATCATTCTTCTGGTAGGACTGTAGAAAGGAGCCAGTGTGTCAGGAGATGTTGTAAATAGGATTAGAAAAACTTTTATTAGATAAGGTACTTTGATTTATTTTTTCAGTTAGGAACTACTTTGTCAGATAGTGAAAAGATATTATTGAAGAGTTTGTTACAGCATTTGTAAGCATCTACCTAAGCACAGTATTAACTATACCTTAATTTTAATTTATTTTACCTTTTTTTTTTCTGTCTGACAGAACTGTAGTATGTGCTGTTATTAAATGACTGTTTCTTACCTTCTACACACAGACCATTATTTCCTGTCAGCTCCAAACCAGATTGAGTGCTTGCCTTTTCTCCTCAGTGAAGTGCCTGGACAGAGTAGTTCTTTTAGTTCACCTTTACCTTTTTCTTTCAAACAGTTGGTTGTTTTTTTTTTTTTTAATAGTTGATTTCTACACAAAATACAGTATCAGTCTGCATTCACTTCATGTTTGATGAAAATATGACAATATATTCAGGGTAACAAAAGTACTCTACTCCCATTTCCCAACACTGTGGTAGGAAAAGCCTTTGAAGGCTTCATGTTTTAGAAGCAGTAAGAGTGTTCCTTTATTGTTTTCTACTAGGAAATGTTTCCACATTGTGAATGAGTAAGGTCAGAGGAGATAGATACTATTTTCATGTATACAGAGATCAAAAAAGTCTACTCAATTTCGTAAGGCCTAAACTATAAATACCAACAGAATAGAAAAATAGGTTTGGAACTTAAAATGTGAGTTATGGAAAGTCATCCGAGTGCCCCTGCTCAGTCTAATAATTTCTTTTAATGGAAAATACTCACTTTAAGAACTTAAATATAATTGTCACTATACTGGCAAGGATTCTGCATGAATTAATTTGCTAGTTTTGTATCACACAGGAGGTATAAAACTCTACACCTGGTACAAACCTGTTTTCATGGGTTTTTACACTAAGGGTTTTTTACATGTTTATACACTAAGTGCTTTTGATGAATTTGTAATCTAATGTTGCAAGCATTTGTATCTGACTAAAGGTAACACTATATCTGAGTGTAATAAAATCTTCATTGCAGCCCTGCTTTTATTGTAGCCTTTTTTCATTGTGAACTGAGCAAAATAATTTGCATGCAAGAAATGTATAACAAACCTTATTTGGCAAACCTTCATAGTCACTGTTGAGAAAAATTATTAACATTTAAATTTCCATGAGCACTAGTTTTTGTCCTTTAGAAAATCTATCATTTAGTTTTTCAGTGAATGGCTTTTTTCAGAGGAAATTCATTTCAAGGACAATTTTGAAAAACAAACAAAAAATCAAGGAGATTATGTGTTAATGGAGCAGTGATGTCCAATTAGGCAGCTGTTAGACAGTACTTGGGTACTGGTATGCCATGCAGACTTGAGCAGTATTATACTTGGCAGAGCATTTGATTCTGTTTGCATTAGATCAGGTTCAGCTGGAACAATATTTTAAGGTATTCATATGTAAAAAGTGGCTATAGACATTTTCTTTCCTTACCCACTAAGATTACATACTCTTCATTATCTACTAACTTTGTGTAAATATGATCTGGCCTTATCTAATACATAATTTATTTTCTTAATAAAGTGAGGTCTTAATTAAGAAAACAGTAAGTTGGGTACTTCATACAAACTTTTGTGAAACAGGCTTCCATTATGGGCTGCTGTTCTCTGCATGATCTCAACATGATAAATTTCTCATACAATTTCCTCATTCTAAATAGATTTTTCTAGTCTCTAAATATCTTACCATGATAGTTTGCTGACAGTTATTTTAACAGGGCTCTTTGAATATTTTTTCTGAAATACACATCAATACAATACCATGAAGCACTTTTGTAAATGTCCTGTAGATGATGTACCCCCTGTTAAGAGCAATCAGGTTCTGAAGGTTATGTAAGAATTGAGAGAATTTATTTCATTTGAAATTGTAGGATTTTTTGGTGGTTAAATCAGAGTTTTAACAAAGTACTCTTTTACATAGGATATAATCTAGTTCCACATTCTGAAAACTTTCATAATAGGGCAGGATTTGTTTGCAGTGTTGTAGTTGTTGGCTGGCACAATAGTTAAATACAGTGAAATAGTTGTGTTTTCACATACATTCTTCTTCTGGATCAGTTTGTTACATTCAAAGTCATTTAAACTTCAGCGAATGAGGGCATGGACAGCATATCCTGTAGCTTTTAACAGCTTCATATTTCTGTTTTATGGCTTTGCTGCTCCACTCTTCCTATTTTTACAAGTTAGTGGAACTCTTCTTTTTAACTCCCAAGATAGTTCTTCTACAACCTTACCTCTCACATCAGTTGAGTAATGAAACTTAGAAATTTCATCTGCTCTATTACTCAGCTTAACAGTTGTAAAGACTAAATGTTTCCTGCTGTGCAATCTGACTTGTCCTTTGATATAGAAATGCCTCTTTCTGAAATTGTAAATGCATATGTATAGCTGGCAAGGATAAGAAGCTAGAAAGAGCCTGCTTAGGGTAACTGCTTATCTTTGCAGTTCCTAGACTGTGCGGTGTAATGTCTTGTGGCACTTAAAATTTGGCTGCAATGTACTTGATATATATGAAACAGAATGTTTTTTTCTTGGTGCTGGCATTTCAGTATAAGATCTTGAGAAATACTGGGTCATCTATTTGAAACAACAAATCGATGTTCAGCAAGACTGTTAGAATAAAAGCTGCTAGCAAAGCTGACAAAATGGAAGGTAGCTATAGCTGGAACGCATGAAGAGAAACTGGGATTCAAGGCATGGTTGCACATTGCAGCAAAAATCTTGGCATCTGTAGTTCAGCAGATCTATAATGTTGCTGTGAAAAGAAACAAATATGGATAGATGTAGCTAAAACCAAACCAGGTTAGATCATCTTAACTGCAAAAAGCCAAAAGAGAAAGTTTATTTTCAGTACTAATCTAGTAGTGTGAACTGAATTGCTGTTTTAATGCTCTATAGAAGAGAAGCAGTAGTGATAAATGGACTTGGTCAAACTTTAAAAGGGGAAGATAGAATCCATTTGCTGCTAGCAGTTGGCTCTCAGAATGTACCTTGGATTCTTCCTTATTCAGCAGAATAAGGAAGAATCCGAGGTACATTCTGAGAGCCAACTGCTAGCAGCAGAATAAGGAAGAGGTAGTGATCTAGTGGGGACAAATGGTGAAGTAAGCTGAGCTGTGCAGATGCATGCTTTATAATAAATAGAAAGAATCTCAACCACTTCAACAAAAATAGGTTTTTGAGAACAGGATACTCATATGCACTGGAAGTAGACAGTTCTGATCTCCAGGTTTCTGTTGCTGAGAACCTGGGAGTATAGACCAAAACTCAAAGTAGGAAGCATATTTAGAACTCCATAAAGCCCTCCCGAAACTACAGTGGCAAAAATAAGTCAATATGAAAAGAATAAGAGAAATTAAGGATAAAGCATTCCTTGTGTCAAGTAGCTAATGTGCCTCTGATTTGTAAAAGAAAATAATGTGATTCATTTTGCTAGAACTCATGTTTGCTTTTAGAATGAAACGTAAATTGTATTACGCTTAACTTTCTTAAAAATAATAACAAAAATTATTAGTTTGTACCACTCTTGGTGTTTGTTCTGGCCTGTCTGTATAGCTCTTGGTACTTATGGCACACCAGACTCTGAAGCTAAGGCTTATTCTGTGTTCACCAGCTGGAGTTTTCTGTTTACTTGGGGTAATATTTGTATTCAGTCTTTTGTGGCAGGGGAGGGAGGGAAGTCATATGGATTTAATCAAATTATAATTCTGCTGCAGGAACCACATTTACATATAATGATATTCAGGTCAAATAGAATGAATACATTGTTGCTGTTTACTAGTAGAACTACTAAGTAATTTTTTTGCATCTAAGATTAGACTAATTCCTCAAAAGTATGCAAGGTCTAGTGACTAGGTAGTCAACTATTATGCATACATGAATATAACAGGAAGGGAGGGATAAAATCCTATTCTACAGCATTTGGAGATGCTAACTAAACAATATGAAAAAGACTCTAACAGGTATAAAACAGACTTATTTTTCCCTTTTTGTCTTTTTCCAGCATTTTGTGGCTAATACAAAGACGTGTGATGAGATAGTAAAGAAATACTATTACTGTTATTCTCATATGATAAATTTTAATTTTCTTCATTTAAAATGTGTTCAATAACCAAATCTGCATACTAGACTATGCAGAATCTCTGTAATAGAGACTACATCATCTTCAGTCTCATAGAACTCTAGCACAGACTTTGAGGAGCAGGAATTCAAGTAGCTTTAATTATACAAATTTTGTTTGCCTGAATTGCAGGAAGAATGAGAAGCTTTCTGGACAGAGGTTTAAATGCAGGCTGATTAGAATTAGCCTAAAGCTATATTCACAGTATATTTGTCTGATAATCCAACTTAGGTAGATACATTAGATTATCAAATATCTATTTTTAATGCAGAAATACATACCTTTTTAACATAAAATGAAGTTACACTCAGTTTTATAGTGTGATGTGGTATTAATGTGTTCTCTAGCCAACAAAGACAAGAATTCACTTGCAATTCCAGCATTTCTGTTGTTTAGCTTCTCTCAGTGTGTCAGGTAAAACAGCATTTCAATGAGAATGAATGCTGCAGATCTCTCCTGCGTGCTTTTTAATAAAATGTTCTAAAATGGTGAATATTCTTAAAGCTTGCTTGCAGTGGATGCCTTCTGAGTTTGAATCTTTCTCTGTTTATGATTGGCTTATCACTTCATTCCTTGATGTACCACAAGAGTGTCTCATAGTACAGTAAATGATCTGTATTACTGAGTAGCTATTACAGGTTTGGTGAAAGAGGAGAGAGAACTCAAAGAAATACAAATGTTGGAAATAATGTCAGTTGTACATCTGTAATAATGCAGAAGAAATGTGATTCTGTAATTGGAAGATGCATAGCCTTGCTTTTAAGTAGAAAACTCTTTTGCACTTTTTTGAATATATTTATTATTTATTATTATTATTTGGAATATATTTATCTATATTTAAATATTGCTAAGTACTTAGGCTGTGAATTAATGGGAAAGGTTCTTTTGTGGATTATAAGTCATGTACCTAAATTACTAAATTTACTTCACTCTTTGTATTTTTTTAATAGTAGTGATTAAAAGCTTTCAATGTGCAAATTGTGAAAACTGTTCTAAGATTAGAATGATGTGTCCTTGGAAAATTGTGCTGCAGATTACCATATAGTCTTCACTTATCCTCTCCAGTTCTGAGGAAAAGGTTAAGGTGATTTACACGTTTGGTGTGCATCTTGTTTTCTTTCCTACAGAAGTTGGAACTTTTTTGTCTCTTTCTAAATAATGTGTATGTTATAACTAAACAAATGGGTTATATTTCTGATTTGAAATAAATCCTCATATCCTGCTTCAGAGTTGAGAACTACATAACTCTTTACATTTTATTTTACTGCACATCTCATGCCACTGACTACAAGTAAATAACATGTGCCTTTTTGTAGAGTTTATGTGGCTCTAACTGTTAAGTGCAATCACAAAAAATACACTCTAAAGTATGAGGAAACTTATGCAAAGTACAGGATAAATGCAAACAAGAAAAGCAATTAAGTTACTTGGAAGTGTTTTTGCCAGGTAGTTTTGTATTGCTGAATACAAGTGAAGATAAGCAGTAGCTGAGAAAATCACATTATCTGGTATAAAGTTTTTTAATGTATATTTCTGGAAAGTGATAGGAGGAAGTAAGGACTGTTTGCACAAAATTAGCCTGTGGATATATGACAGCACTGCTAGGTTAAACTTCCTTTGAGAATGAAATACATGCTTTTGTTTCAATATCTTAGTTCTGGCACTGAAGTATAGCAGACTTGAAATAATCAAGCAAGTTTTACTGGTTTTAGTATATAACTGATTTTTCAATCTCATTTATTTGGAGGAAAAAAGATACAAACTGCTTGCATCTTTCAAAAAGTTGGATAGGTGCATCTCTATCAGAAACAGCACTGAGAACACTGTATGTTACTTTCCCCTTTTTCATTTTATTATTTTTAAAATCTGGAAAGAACAGATGTTGTTATTTACTGCAAGTAACCACATCAACCTAAAACCCTCTCTCTGTTTTACGTTCAGATATGCATTGATAAGTGTATTGATATGTATAAATCATGGTAGTTCTAATGGCTTGTTTTCCTTATAGATTGCTATTGAAAAATATTGGTTTATGGTACTTAATAAGTCTTCAACAATACGAAGCTATGACTTATTTACTGAGCATTACATATGAGAGTCTTTGTATCTCTAAGGAAAGAAAATAATCTGGTACCTAAATAATCTGGTGTCTAGAGGTGTGTGATGCAATTTCCTTGTACTGTAGATACCTTCATGAGTATATTATGAATAGAGCAATTTTACCTGTTTCTGATCAATTGACTTGTGGCTGCAATTCCTAGATGTTCCTTTCCATCTTTTTTGGCTTTGTTAGTGCCTTTCTCTTTCAAGGCTTATTTCAAGAGAAGCAGAACTTTAATCAACAGTGTATAAAGTAATAAAATAAATGATCATTGCCTCATTTTGTATCTTTTTCTCAATACTTTTTATTAGATTTTTTTCTGTATCAGACCTGTCCAAAATCAGTAGTTAAAATGGGCACTCTTCTGAACAGACTTGAATAATTTGCTTATTACAAGGTATATTAAAGCATATAATCTAAATAAAGGTATGCTCCATTTACCTTTATTTGCAGTCTCATTATGGCTTGAAACTATTAGAGTTTAGTGTTTAGTATGATGAGCACACATTCTTAGCAGTGTAACTCACGAGCTTAGAGGGAATACCCTGTAACAGTGTAATCTTTGCTTGACACACAATGTGTTGAAACTTCTAAAACCTCATTTACTATTCCTAATGTATTACTTTACTTACTTTTAATATACTGGACAACCCTTAAATGTGTCTAAAGCGATCTTACAATTTGATGTAAGCTGTAGAGTATTAAATAGAAACTTCTAATCTAGAATGTGTTGATAAATCCAGTTGTATCCAGCTTGAATGTGTGAGGTCAGTCAGATCTCTTGGCCTGTAGAAGACTCAGCAATGACTGGTTTCTTGGCTGTTAAACACCCCCTCCGAGAAAAAGAAAATAAAACAACCCCCCACAAATGACCTGCCTTTCCTTGTCCTCTGGAATACTTAATCTCTTTCACTAGTTAATTTTCTAATATTTTTTAAAGACGTACTTTAGAAGTAAGTTGAAATTGTTTATCAGACTTTTTAGCAAAAATTACTACAGAAATACTTAAGAATAATTTCTGATGTTTATGAGCTGAAGCCAGCATTAATTGTATGAGCTGGCATTTAATTTTAAAAACATTTCTTTTGATAACATTTTTAGCAATGTTAAGACACTGGAAAGAGTATGGAGGTCAAGGTGGGAAATAAGGTTTTCCCTTCTTAGCTACTTCTGCTGCGGTTCAGCATATTTTTCAGTATGAGTGACCTTGAATTCAAAGAACATATCACAAACTAGTTGTTAGTGTTTGGTCTGAAGTCCTCAGGCTGTTTTCAGAAAGCTACTTTTGATATTCATTGTATGACTGAAAGCCTAGTATTTGTGATAGTTAATAAATTCCTACTGCAAAGTATGTAAGGCTATTAATCTAGCTTATTGAGGAGTTGCAGTGAAGACTTATGCATGGTAGTTCTTTATTCTTAATTAACTCTTTTTCTACAGAACGTGGACTATGTTGTTTGTATTCATCTATTAACAAGTTAATTCTGTTGATAATACCTGGATTTATTTATTAAATATGGCAAGTCTAGCTACATGGAGATTTTATGTGACTTTGATTGATACTGGCTTTAGTTATAGAGCTCTGTAACTTGTTTATCATGCAAGTACTCCATTGTGCTCTGGAGATTTCGTGTTCAGCACAATTTGTTTATTACACTTAAACATGGATTAATTTGTTACTTGCTGGTTTCTGTTAGTTTGAAAAATACATTAATGCTGGTTTCAGTAAGTAGATCATCTGGTTTGTTCACATTTTTCTCAGAAACTATTTTGACATATTTTTATCAAGTGGAATGTTCCCTTGTGCAACTGAGAGCTCACTCACCTGTAACATGATTGGTAGGTATATATTAAGATTCAAATGCCAGGTTGAGTTTCTTCACAGAGACTTTTCTCGGAGAACTGTACATGCATGCAATTATAGTCTGTTTCAGAGAGAAAAGATACTCTCCTATTTCTTGGACATTCAAAACTAAGTCTCTAAGATGCTCATGGTACAGTAACTATGCATTTTGTGCATCTACATTGCAAACTGTCTGCTCACTCCAGTTTATATGTTGTCTGTTTCCACAGTGCTAAATAGTGTAGTTTAATTGAGGTGGAATGTAGCTTTCTTGTAGTGAGACAGATACGTGAGATATGGACATTCCCTTATTAGAGCAGACCAAACATTCTTACAACTGTAACTTCTGTTGTTCATCATAGTTTCCTTAATTCTAGTTCATTTTAAACCTCAATCTCTTACTTTGAGGACTTTACATATACTTGTAAGACTAGGTAGATCAGAATTATAGTTGTTGCTATTACTGCTGCTACTTGATGTGAAACTAATGTTTAAAAATGTTAGTTCAGTTGCTTAAGTATAAGATTATAAATTTTCTGAGTTTTAGCATCTTTAAATCTGCCAGATGTTTTAATGGCTGACATAATTTAAATTAAATAAACACTTCTGTCACCTTAGATCTCAAATGGTTTAAACTAAATCAAACACTCATTATTGAGTAATGATTATGTCATATGAATATAATATGATTTTAAAAAATTATGTAAGCAGCCTTTTTGTAATCAACAAGATTCTCTTTTAACAAAAACTTAATAATGATCACAAATTATACATCATTATTACATTATTATAAGAATTATACAATATTACATTTTTCTAGCAGAAATAGTAATGATCTGTTAAATGTCTGGCTCTGCACTGCTTTAGATTTCTCAGTAGGTTTTCAATCTATGTTTCTGTCTTTGTATATGTTTTTCTTTAGTTTTGCGTGTTTTATGTGAAATCACTGTAATGTTTTGTTACATTCTTGCACCACATCTTTTTGTTATGTATCCACATCTTTTTGTTATGTATCCAAACACTTTTTAGAAACTATTTATGCATGTCTTTTTTGACTTTCTGCTTCCTCCTGTCTTCACCATAGCAACTATATTCCTGAATCTTTTTTCAGCTTGTACTATGTCTTATATTACTTTGACCTTTCTACATGTACAAAAGATTCCAAACTTTAATCATCTTACATGCATACTAAAAACAGGTCTTAACATCATATTGGATAAGTTACTAATTTGTGTTTCTTTGTAAACCTTGCAACCTCTGCTTTTTTAATAAATAGATATGTATGCTATGGTTTTAGAGATTAGGAAGCAAAGAATCTTTTTTAAATTTTTCTTTCTTTTTGTGTTGCAGTTCAGAACTGATTTTTTAAAATATTTGGTTAAAAATATCATTTTTAGTATGTGTTGAAAATAATGGCTATGCAGCTTTAAGTATAGTGGTTTTTTTCCAGTCTGCAACAGTAGCAGTTTCTAAAATGTATTTTCTATTATAGTTATCTTGTAGATTTAAATATACCCATAGAGATTTACAAGAATACTACCTTTATTGTTTGTAATGAAGAAATGTCACCTTATACCAAAGTGTCAGTTTTTCTTGGAAAAGGCTTTTATCACAATAGATTTCAAGATAAAATCATGAAGTAATAGTTTGTAAATTTCTCTAATACATAAAAAGATAGTTTTTTTCTACCAGCATTCAGATAAAATACGGTCATAGCTTAGAAATAATTACACTTCTAAATATGTGCAATATTTTAGTGTAAATGTAAACAACAATAGCTTTCCATATTTATTGACAGGATTAAAATGATGTTTCTGAGTGCCATATATAGTCAGTCTAGATCTATGTGTTGATTTGAAGTTAAGTGGACACGAAAAAAGAATATTTTAAAAGTTGAACAGTTCTGTTACTATTTTTTGATTTGTAGCTTAGGTGGTTGCATTTTTTCTCAGAAATTAAATGCAAGAAGGCAATGCTGGATCACTTTTGTGTGAAATAGCTTTAGTAAGTAGAATTATTGTGCAGAGTCTCCGTGTGTACTACTGAAAACCTGGATGATAGTAAGGGAAATTGTAGCTGTCAAGTGCATGTCCCAATCACTTAATAATGAATTAGTTATGTTGGTACTGCTGATCATCAACAACAAAAATATCAACTTCATACAGCTAGAGTAAGCTCGTGTATTTTGTCATATTTTTGCAAGTGGATAGTGTAGAGAAACATCACTGGTTTTACTTGGTACTGAATAGAGTTATTTTTGGACTTTGCAATGGTACAAACTCAGTATTTGGAGACGTAACTGTTGAAACATTAGGCAATCTTTTTTACTTATTTGGTTTACTATTTCAAATATTTGAAGCAGTATGGAACGAAGAACAGCTAAAAGAGACTGGAAAGCTTTAGAAGCAGAATTTTGCATTTCTTCATTGTCTAATGAAGTCTTCATTATTTACTGTGTTAGTGTGAGCAGTTTTAAAGTGGTCATGAAAAATGGAAGGCTCTACTTGGAAGTGGGAAGCTGCTGTATAACCTCCCTTCTTATAGAGCAATATAAATACAGCCACATTTTTCTTCAGGTTGACTGGGTAAAAGGCATTTTGGGTTCAACTGCTGAATAATTTCAAAAAGACAACTGCTTCCTATTTTCTTTCTGAGGAACAAAGGCTTAATTTTTTAGAGTGGATAAAAAAGATACAAGTTGGAATTACTGTCCTGATTTTGAATATTGATCAAACCGGTTCTTCTTAAACCCCCCACCTCAGTTATAAAACATGACATTATGAGTATATTGTTATGCCACAGTATCTCTTTATCTCTTCTTAGCCTGATTTTAAAATCACTAAGCCAAGTTTTGTAAAGTGTATTATAAAAAAGGAAATGAAAAAGAGAACCTTTGCTTCAGAGGTTCATGAACTGAAGTATGAGCATCTCCACCCTGCATAATGAAGGCAGATCATTGTATTTGGCTATGGACAGAGCTCAGACTACTTCCTTTCCTGGAGGTGTTCGGTGTTTGTACCTCTGATAAGGGAAAAGAGGGAGAGGAGGGCAGGAGCATAGCTGACAAAGAAGCTTCAGTGGTGATTGCATAATATTTAGAAGTCTTGATTTCTGAAGGCAAAAACCAGAAGACGCTCCCTATGAATTTTTGGTATTTTCCCATTCTTGTACTTAATTTTGGGTAAAATTAAGCTGCTATATCGATGTTGCCATGACACTTGTTTTTGTTTTTACATGTGCAGAAGTGGTTTTTTTTTTTTACAGAAACGTTTATCCATCCAGAATGCACAGAAATTATATATTTATTTCTTTTTGGCAGTGGTTTTTTTTCTGCTGTAGGTTTTTGGGTGAAATTCCCTTCCCAAAGTTTATCCATCTAAAATTGTAGTGGGTATGTGTCTTTGCATCTTTGGATGCACTTGAGGTCCAGTGGAGCCCTAGGAGAGAAAATAAATGGGTAGATAGAATTGCATCCACCTTCTCTTTTTCCATAAAGTGCTTCCATAAAGCACTGTTAGCTTTGACCTGTTCATAATACTGTTTTCCAGAGTAAGTATGGGAAGTCCAAGAGCTTTTTGTACTTACTCTTTCCAGACTAAGTGTTGAAAGTGTGAGAACTATAGACAAACAATGCTTAAGTAGATAGTAAAATGTTTATAAAGGACAATTTTGGGAAATCAAAATTACCACCACCTGCCCACCAGCCCTCCCAAAAAAAAAAAAAGCCAGAGGAGAAACACAACCAACAGCTCCAACAGCTTTCTCTTCATTCTTGCCTTACGTTGGTCTAGTTAAACCAAAACAAAACATCATGTTTGCAACCCATCTGTTGTGTGTCAAATTCTGTATTGTAGAGGCCCCAAAAGACTTCATTTGCAGATGCATCAGGCATTGTTACAAGGCAAATGGGTGGGATTTAGGATGAATAAGCATTGATTGCTATATGGAGAGAACTTTATGATAATAGTGTGGTTGTTGGTTGCTTCAAGTGCATTTATGATTTTACCAGCTACTCTCTTGCTGATATCTCTAAGCATCATATTGCTTTTAAAAGAATGATATTTATTCTGTAAACTCCAGGATGCTGTTCCAGGTGTGTGAGTAGAGCATAGTATCAATGCCTGGATACACAACTCTTAGAGAGAGATTGCTTGCTTGTCAGTGACTGGAGTTCACTGGGGCATGTTATCCATGTGTACAGATGTAACTTTTTCTATTTTGAATATATGAGGTTGAAGGTAAAGTTCCTGCGCCATGTTTGTTTGGGAACATCCCCAGCTTTGGGGAAGACCATGACTTAATGTATGCCTTAAGAAATGGCAGTGGCTCAAAGACTGTGGTGTACTTGTGCCCTTACGCAAGAAACTATAACTGCATTTTTCTGCAGTGCTGCCTTTGGGAGGTAGGTGCTACAGAAAACAATTAATTGATTAACAGCTTGTTTTAAACTGTACCTGAAGTCTTTCCTGCTTCCTGAAGGCTCCTTGCTTGTTTGATGCAGAGAAGTAAGTCTTGCACTATCTTTTGTTGTTTGTAATGATGCTTGTCCAGCATTCTGTTTGGAATAGACGCAGTGGTCTGTCTCCACACTGTCATTATGTGTGGTCTTTTCCTAAGGAAGTGGAAAATTTTAATGTAAGTCTGGGTTTTTTTTAATTGAAATTTTTTTCCCTTACACAATTGCCTTCTATATAAAATGACATCACTAGCTGTTGCTGGAAGCCCATGTATTTACTTGTTTCAAATTGAAGAATTTGGTTAGGATATAGGTTTCTAATGGATCTTCAATGCAGTTTCTTTTCTGCATCTAAAGTCAGACTTTCTGTTGAAAATCTGCTTTCATTTTTATAGCTCTTCTTTTATCACCAAACTTTTCTTTTTAGCCTAGTAAAAAGAGTAAATAATTTCTGCAGATATCTGTCATTTAATAATAACAACAGTAAAAACAAAACTCATTTTTATTATGAAGGCAGCCTTCTAACTATGAATAATTTTTAAGAAATAATGTTTCTCTAGTCATGGAGATTTTTCTGTTGCTGAAATGGAACACTTTCATTTCAACAATTTCCTGGGAAGCTAGAGATAAATGTAGAGGAAGCTATCCCTCTGACTTCCAAAAAGGTTGAGTTTTGGGGCAGCAAAAGCAAGAGATAATGCAGCATTGATGTGATTCTTCTAGAAGAGACAGGGAACATTATCAGCACATAGCAGTTTATTAAGAGAGTTAGACATCTGAAAGATTTTTTAACATTATTTTATAAGTAATCTTGTTAGGTTTTGTGGTGTGGGTTTTTGTTTGTTTTTTGTTTTACTATCAGTACATTATAATAACCATAGATTAGGTAGAGATATAGTATTTTGTTGCAGAAAGGCATATGTATTCTGGATTTTTCATGGATATATTTCCTTTTTCAGTTACAGCAAATCGTATTTGGAATTTTGGGTGAGACTGGAAGATTAGGGGATAGCTTTTTTCTTACTCAAGAGAAAGAACAATATTAAGAAAACTAAGCTCTATTTTCCTTTAGCTTGTTATGGAATACAATTACATAACTCTATATGCAGTTGTTGTCCTTAGTTATTTGTACTTGATCTGAATTGTTTTGTTATATTCCTAAATATGACACTGATCTTCTTGCCAAGTAGTACAGTCAAGTTATCATCAGAGTTTTGTAAAGGTGGTTTGTGATTTGGGAGTTGTATAAATTATTCTTGTTATTTTATTATCATTTGAATTAATGAATGACAAGCTAAGCTTCAGTTTATGTCACATGACAATTTGATAAATACTACTGAGCTGTGAGCTCATATATTTCGATATTTGTCATGTGTTCTGGAGAGATTTCTATCTTAGAAAATACAAGGCAACTGGGTCATTAAAGCGTAAAATACGCTAGGATTTCTTTAGTTCCTAATGAAATGTCTTGAAAGCTGCTGGACAGGACAGATGACTTTTAAAACTAATTGTAATTCACTGAGGCACACTATAATCTATAGGAAAGTTCACCTCTGCACTGTTCCTGTCCAGTTGTTGTCTCAAACAATTATCAGCAAGTTATTGTTGTGGTATGAACCATGTCATGCTTGAAAGTGAGATGAAAAAAATTAATGAGGGAGCATGAATGCTTGTTAAGTAGATACAGTTATGCTCAGTTATGCTCTCAACATTCTTCACTATGGCAGTTGAGATTGAGGCAATGTACACTAATGAGACCACTCGAACAAATGTGCTGATTGACAGCTCTTGCTTCAGCAATAAAAAATGTTGGCTAAATTCATATTTTGTTTCAGTGTAATCCTTGCAGTGCTTGTGCACATAAGGACCTTTAATTTAACTTATACTGTGGACCATTATTTTTTTTTCTTTATTCAATTATGTAAATCCATTTCATTGTTTTTATTAGAAACAGTGTATATGATTTTTAGTGATGATTGCAAAGGAATCATGCATCATTTAGTGGTTATAGCAAGGGAATACTGAGGGGGTTATATTTATTTTTGCTGGGAAAAGAAGACAGTACCTTTTCTATAAGTTAATTTCAAAAATGACAGAGGACTTTGTTTCATAGCTTCATTACTCCATTATCAATGATATGCAGAAACACTGAACAGTTTTTCTACAAAATTATAATCAAAGACAGAGGTAGATTAAAAAAAAGGAGAGTGAAGTGTGTGTCAGATTCAGCATGTGAAAAGTAAATTATGCTAGACAGTTAATAAAACTTTTTAGTTTATTTTAGTTCTTTTGAGAAGATGAGAGTTTTTCTAAGCAAAATAAACATGATCAGTTTAACCTCTGGACTGCAGTAGGATTGCCATTGTACCAGTATTAACGAAAAATGGGATTAGCTGCAGACTTGTAAAACAGGTAATTTTAAGAGGATGTGGGGAATATCGAAAAAGGATGCATTGGACTATGAGGCTATTAGTAGAGTTTCTGAAGGATCAGTTTTGGGAATAAATATTTAATAAATAGTCCTCAATGATTTGTTGCCTATGTTCAGAAAAGGCTGAACTTTGTGATAGCAGGGTTTGGAAGCATTTTTAAATTCAAGAAGGGTAAGATGTTACAGAAGCTGGATGAGTAGAAGAAAGACGAATTTGAGAACAAAGCCAAATACTTAAGAATGACGGGCAAATTTTATGTTATTTTTAAGTCCTGTTGATTCTGAAAGAGCTTGTTCTATTCAAGTAATCTCAGGACACTTACACTACATGCAGGATCTACAAAATAAGAACCATAGGACTTCTTTCATACAAACTCTTTAACTGTAACTTCACTTGTTTGTATTTAAACAGAACTTTTCTTACATAACAAAGAAATTTCAACATATCCAGTCCCTTGTTCACGTTGCTAAGTGCTGCTATATTTGCCTAACTGGTATTTACCAGCATGTTACTGAGGCGCCAGTGTGTATGCACACAGAAGTTTGCAGGGGGGCCATTACAGAGCGCAGGATAGGAAGATAGGTAGCAGGCACTAAAAAGTTTGTTACTAGCTTTGTGGGGCCTTGCTGGCATTCATCTGTTAATAGTGGGTTATCAAGACCTAGAGTAGCTGACTGACTACTTACAAGGTGGCAGAGTATTGGTGGTGTTTGGGAATGGAGAGTGTGAGGGCAAGTGGAGCTTTATCAGAAGAAAGCAAAGAAACCTGGTAATTAAACACTTGAGAAAGAATCAGTCTGAAACAAGCTAACACTTCTCCAGTCCGTTCTGATGCATTCAATATTGTGTAAGAGCATGGCATAGACTTGCCTTCCGCTGTGGTCAGGGAATCAGAACTTAATGGAGGTGCTCATGCCTGAAATTTAACAGTGTGAACACAAACTTCGGGTTAGCACTAGAATCTGTGATTTTTACTTCAGTTTATGAACATATGGATGTTTATATATAAATGTATTGGTTGTTTACAAAAAAAAGTATATAAAGGTAAGGGAAGAAGAGCAGAACAAATCCTGGATTTCACAGAATTGTTTCCAGTAGGGAAGCATTGTTGCTAATAAGTTTACAAGTCACGCTTTGTAATGTGACTTTCAGTTCTACTGTCCCAGACTCAAGGCAGATTAAATCACAGATGCATAGAAGCTGCTGGTATCATCAGGTGAAGAGACTAAATGGATTCAAAATATTTAATTAAAAAAAAGGAAAGATCATATTGTAGTGCTAAGATATTTTCTTATTCTTTAAGAAGAGTGTTTGAAAGGAAAAAGAACTGTTTCAACCAAGAGAAATAAGTAAAAACTAGTCATGAATAAATTTAAACTGCAGATTGGTTCCAGACAAGCAGTTCAGAGAGATTCAGGCACACTTACCTTGTGAACGCCTCTTTAAGAAAAAGACCTCAATATTTTGAATGTAGGCCTAACAAAAATATGAAAAATGTATATGCTGTGCTTTGTTTTAGGAGTGACCTGAACTTTGGACCATGAGTTCCTATTTTACGTTTAATAGATGACACAGTAGTTGGTATTATTGTTGCAAAAACTTACAAGTAAGGAATAGATTTGCATTCCTTTATCTTCTCTCCCCCGCTCTCATATACCACATAAGGTAAATGTTTATAAGCAGCAGGTTTATAAGAGGTGTGTGAGGAAGAGAGTGGGTTGCAGGATGGGAAATACACAGTGATTTGTCTGTTTTTTGGCTTGCCTCCCCAATTTTCTAGCCCCTAGAGATTGTAACAGGGGGTAAGCAGTCTCACTCTGAAGGTTCAAACCCAAGCATTTGACCTGCAAGGCCACTGCTATTTTGAGGCTGCCACTCATCTAATGCCATCATCCTGGAGATCTAGTCACACTGCCTGGTTATATACTGTTTTTTCCTGTCTTAGGTTGGGAGAAGTATCCCATCCTGATCTCCAGACATGCTTCAGATGCTTTGAGGTACTTCAGGGGCTGGTGTGGGAGTGCTGTTTATTATCTCTGATACGCTTGGTCTCTTGCTGCCTTTGTAACTTGGCAGTCCACTGCTGACCGTGGCTCCTCATTCAGTTTGTCAGGATACACCTGCTCCTCCCTAGTAATACTGGTTTGCTATTCTCATCCATTTGCCCTTTCAGTTTGGAGTCCCGTGTACTGCTGTTCTTTGTCACAAGTTAATGATCAGTCCTTTGTCAGGTTGGTACTGCCCCCGCCTTTGTGGTTTGTGAGGCACTGACAGTGCTGTGAGGTGACAGTGGTAGCTTAGTAAGTTTTTTCTCCCTCTTATGTCAGATCATTCATTGCTGCCCTTGCACTACCCCATCTATTTTACTTCCATGTCTTGGTGGTTTTTTGTATAGTCACTCAAAGAATTAGGTTGAAAGCCTGATCCAATGTTCCCTTAATTTTAAATTAATATCAGAGTTTAATAAAAGAATTAAAAATAACATCAGAATACATAGAGTACCCTTTATAAAACTGTTCAGCAAAAGTACTTACAGATTAATAATGTATAGTGTAATATGTGTTCTGCAATGAAATTACTTCTACATAATAACTAATAAAAGTTGTCTTAATTGTGAATTGAGGTATTGTTCATCTGTAAGGATATTTAGTAAAACCGATTTTGAGAGCTGGGTGCTGGTAAGACTATACAACACTATTTCACACAAGGGAAATAAACCCTGTAGTTTAAAGGAAGGAGATGAGATCTTGATGGAATAATTTTTCTGTCAGAAATGCATCTTCAACCTATGTGTACATTCAGATGAAACTTGTAAACTTTAAATCTTACAATAGTGAAGATCTGCTGGCCACACTGCTTTTGCTGCAGCCCAGGATGTGGATGGATTTCTGGGCCACAAGTGCACATTGCCAGATCATGTCCAGTCATTTATCTACCAGCAGCCCCAAGTCCTTCTCCAAAGGTGAAAAAAGTTGAATTATTATATGTTCAAAGACTTCTTGTCTTTGAAACTCAAGGGCTGGAAACATCTGTATTAAATTGAAAGTTAAGATTATGATGAAACAATTTTGGCAGTGTCGTGAATTAAGGTATAGAAAGGAAAGATACTTCTACTTATTCATGTACATAAGTAATAAATACCAACGTTTTCAAAACTTGCACAGTAAGAAGAACTAAAATTAGCTTGTACACTGGACTTTGGTCCAGAAACAAGCCATGTCCAGCTTCTAGAAGCTATTTAGTGAAGTTTAAAGAGTTTTGATGTCAAACAAAGTAACGAATTCTTCATTAAAATATTAAAGAAGTTTAACTAGTAGACTCATCTGAAAAAAACCCAGAGCATAGTTAAGGAAATACAGAGACTGCAGCATATTAAACATATTTAACAGATGCTACATAAAATCTATAAGCAGCAGAAGCCATGTCTTTGAGTGACTCTTTTTCAGGCAGGTTTCACGTAAGAGTATATGCTTGTATTTTAATTCTGAGGACTTGAGTAGGTTTCTGATTGTAACTGCTTTGCTGATTTAGACCTAAGGTGTTAAAATTTTCATACTATTGAATTTTGAGCATGGATAAAGATGTAATAAAAATGCTATACAAAAGTATAATTTACTGCTTCATACCTGCTATCTAAAGAAAAAAAAAAAAAAAAAGAGTAACACCCCTTTTTTCCTGCTTCCAAATGCTGAAGCTCTGAATTATTTCTGTTTGACCACTAATGAACCTACCTCCAAGCTGGACTTTGGGGGGATACCACACTGGAGCAAGAAACACAACTTGAATGGTGAGTAGAGGAATCTTTAGAATAGGTCAATAAAATGGACAGTAACAGATTGCTAAGACCAGCTGGCATTCACCATGGACTTCTAAGGGAACTGAAGGATGAAACAACTGAGCTATGAACTGTGCTGTGTAAACTATTACTTGAACTTATGCCAACATCAGAGGAAAGGAAGCAAGGTGACAAATGTGATGACTGTTTTTAAAAAGGCTTGAATATCTACAATTGTCCAACTTAATACCAGTGGTGGACATATTATAGATAATCATTGATAAATGGCAGAATTAGTTAACAATTAAATAAATTACTGATACACTGGCAAAATAGGTTTTTGGGAACTGTTAGGAAAGGAAAACAAAATAATAAATAAAAATGTTGCTGTGAAAGTTCAAGCTGTGCCCACATCCCACATACTTTGTGTGGTTTCCTTTCCTCTTACTCATAAAAAGTACAGTAGAGGTACAGCAAAACTGATAAGATTATAAAAATAAAGTCTTTGTACAATGCGTAATTAAGAATTGGAACTTTGAGCTGAAGGACTTAATATTTAAAATTTATTCGGTTTAAAAAGCGATTACACAAATGTGTGGAAGAACAATTCGTCTAGGATTATTAAATGAAAAGATTTTGCTCTGGAATTTGACAACATCCGAAAGACAATTACTGGACACCAAATAGTGGAGGTGAAGAGCTGCCATTCCAATTTACAATCAGTAATGTTGTGGTGTTTCTTGAATCAACTATGCTCACTTCAGGTACAAGTGCACTCAGTTCTGTTATTCAGCTTTTGATGCCTTTGACAAGTGATGGATCAGTTTTGTAAGGCCCAAACAGCTAAAGCTTGATGGTAGGAAGCTTCCTGGTCTTTCAGGGTTCAAGTATTCTTCCTACTTCTTCTGGCTATGCCTGGTAACCTCACTTTATCCTTGTTTTAATAAAAAAAAAAAGAAAGGAAGTATTTTCAATGATATTGCAGGATGACTTAGATGTAGTTCACAATTGCTTTCGTATTTTAAAGCAGATTGTCACAAATAACTCTGCTGGTGAACAAATCAATATGAAATGTGCAAGTGGAGCTGATGGCTCCTGTGTAGTGTCATGGTCTAGGTAATAGGCTTGCAGGTAGCCTTTTTATTTTTTTTTTATTTTTTTTTTTCTTTTGAGACTAAAGGTTTGCTTTTTTTTGCTGCATGTCATACTATGGTATGGTAGTCATGAAGCTGTTAAAACAATCCAAGTCTTCAAAAGTTTCTGTCCTGTCAGTCAAAAGACACATATTCCTTGTCCAGCCTTTGATTTCAACACTGGTGAGGCCACACCCGGAATACTGTGTCCAGCTCGAGGCTCCCTAGTAAAAGAGAGACATGGACATACTGGGATAAGTCCAGCAAAGGGTCATGAAGATGGTGAAGAGACTGAAGCCTCCCTCCTGTGTGGAAAGGCTGAGAGAGCCATGAATGTTTAACATGGAGAAGGGAAGGCTCCAGAGGGTCTTGCCAGTTTACATAAATACCTGAAGGGAGAGTGCAAGGAGCATGAAGCCAGACACTTTTCAGTAGTGCCCAGTGACGGGACAAGAGGAAGTGGGCGTGAACTGAAACACAGATGGTTCTTCCTGAACATCACAAGCTACTTTTTTATTACTGTGAGGGAGACTGAGCACTGGCAGAGGGTGCCCACAGAGGTTTTGGACTCTCTCTCCATCCCTGGGGATATTCAAAAGCCACCTGAATACAGTGCTGGGCACCTGGCTGTTGATAGCCCTGTGTGAGTAAGGGGATTGGACCAAATGACTTCCAGAAGTCACTTCCAACCTCAATAGTGGTTGATACCAAGGTACTTCACATTTTAGCTTTGAATAACTAAGAAGTTCTGCAGAATTTGTTATTTAGCTACAACCTCATTTTCTGTTAAAAATCTTTTCCTTTGATTCCAGGTAACTTCTAGGAGATAAAGACTGCAGGTTTTTCACTTGAGTACCCTGCTATATGGGACACAAGATATCATTTACTTTTAAGAATTAGACTTCTATACAGATGAAGTAGGCATCTACTTTCATAATGACACTCGGTATGGGTACATCCTTTGAGTCCATGACCCCAGGCTTGTTCTTTCATTTTTCAGTGAAGAGAGAATGCAAGATGACTGTTGTCTTAGCTGAGAGGCTAGGAAAAGTGTAAGGTCGTCTGTAATCTTCTGTAGGCTCTGTTACTTAGTGACAAAATAACTCCCCTTAGTGATGAAGTAACTCCACTGAGTGTTCTGTGTAATGTAGTTTTCAAGTTTCACCTGAAAGAGGAATTCAGATTTTTAAAAATAAATGTTCAGATCTAAATGTTCGGATATATTCCTTTTGAAGCTTGTATTTCAAGGGTATTTTGTTTTGTTTTGTTTCACTAGGATGATGTATTTTAGAAGATTTTTTTTTCTTTAGCATACAGATGCACAGACATGATTTTTCTTAAAAAGATTGTGGGTAGCAGATTATATCAAGACCTGTGGCAGAAATAGAAATGTGTATTGCAAATCATGAATGTAGATTATTTCAGTGGCGCCTACCAAGAATGTAATTGTTTCAGAGTTCTACAGAATAGCTCCATAGGATCCAGTCCACAATTTTATGAAGTGCTATTCTGTAGGCTTCCAACTGTAATATTTGTAAAACAGTCCTGTCACCACTCTTTTCAGGACCCTAATTTCAGTCAGGTCATTGCCACAGATGGAGGTAGTTGACTACATTTGAATGTGTATATGGATCTGAATTTGAAGGAGACAGTAAAAGCAATCTGCCCAGTATCTAAAACTCCTTTGAGGTATTTGTGTGTGTGTATGTTGGCAACCACATCTGTTTATTTTAGAGTCTTGTTAATAAGGATGTGGGGTGTGAAGAGGAACTGCTAAGGGTGGGAGGTGCATTTTTGGTGTTTCAAAGTGCTCTAGCACTTTGTTTCTCAGCCTGAGAGGGCAGAACAGGAGCATCAGATGAGGTACTACTGAAGAAATACTGTCCAGCTCCGGATGCTAGGGCCATGTGTATGTCCTGCAGTGGGATAGATTTAGCATATAGACAAAACTTTAAAGGGTGTGTGGTTTTCTGTTGAATAATAGCTTAAAAAAAATGTAATTTTGAAAAAGTTAATGGTTTAGTAAGATCAAACGTCTGGAGCCGTGAGAACTGTCTGTGTATTTTGTGATCCCCTGGTTTGAGTCTTCTCTCATTAGCATGGTAACATCTCACATCTATTTCCTTCAGTAGTCTCCTCCTTTCTTGCAGCAGCTGCCCGCTCCCACTAGGCTGCTTTCTTTTTTTCCACTGTAAGCAGGTGTTCCAGTTTTCTCTCTTCTGTATACTTTCCCCTCTATTCCAGTGCTCTCTACAAATGAAAATGTAACTGCTTATTTTCTTTGGTTTCCTTTTAGTCTAGATTCTTACTTCACCTGTTCAGATATTTCTATTCATTCCCCTCTGCTGTGGGATTTTTTCCATTTTTTCTTGATGGAAATAGGGAATAGTTATGTTTCTTGGGATTTTGGGGGCTTTTTTTTTTTTTTGCCACCTGTCATGGTTTAGGAGCGGCACTCCCTCGTTTAGTGCCCCTCTGCCACCTTCAATGGGAGATAAAAAACACAGAGATTATGGGTTGAGATAAAAGAAATTTGGTGGAAACCGGAGTGAGATAAGAACAGTAGCAGCAACAATACTAATAACAAAAGTTTGCGAAAAGATTTGCAGGTAAAAATTGCTCACTGACTGGGACAGTGAACAAAATGGTGGACAGACTATCTGCCCCCATGTTTTTCCCCCAAGCCCAAGACAATGAAAAACATGGCAGACAGACCATCCGGCCGGGACCAGTGTTACCCCACCATTCTGTTTGTTGCTTGGTCCCCTGGAAAAGGAATGCCCCCTCTTTTCCAGGAAGCAAGAGAGAGACCCATTTCTCTCCTCCCTGGCCATGAGGTGAGATGGAATTGAATAGCACAGTGTCTTGGCCATGCCCACACGGCCCAAGCCTCCACTCCCTCATGGCTCCTGTGAAAAATTATTGTTGTCCTTGACCGAAACCAGGACATTAGCAAAGGAGGTAAAAGTTTCTAGGGGCAGTAGGAGGTATCAGAGTTTTCAGTGGGAAGCGCAACATTTCAAACCAGCAAGAAAAGTAATATGTGTCCTCTACTTCTTATTGCTGCCAACTACATAAGGACGTGACCTGAATTCTGCTGAAGAAGTATCATGTAAGTTTGCAGTAATTTAGTTTGTTGCATAATTGTAGAACTCTGCATACAATTCCTGCATGAGTTTCCTAGAGTAGATACGTTCTATGCTTATATGTTTTTCCTTAGTGTTGCGACGCCTTAAGTAGTGATATGTAACATTGTGCATAACCTCCTCCTGGGTGAAAATTCATGAGGCTATTAGCCAGTTCATTTGCAGCATTGTTTCTTGATTTAAGTAGGGAATGAAGTGGTGCATGTTTAACTGTTAATTTTCTTTTTTGCATGTTTGTGTATCTGTGTATTATCTCTAAGACTTGTAATGAATAAATTTTGCTTTCTAGTGCTGGAAGAGGCAAACTTTTTTTTTTCCTATTTCTGCCCCTATTAGTGTCCAGTTTGAGGCTGTCAGGACAAGTTTAAGCAAATTAATAAATTTAGATAATTTAACTTCTTTTTATTCTGACTACAAAGGAAATTATTTTCTTTCTTGTAAAGTTTTTGCAAAGTTCCAAGGTAGCCATAAAGCATTTTCTTGTATCTTCATTAACGCATGAAAATTGCTTGAATGTGCTACAGGAATCTACAGGTCTTCTAGTGGAATCTACAATTATAGCTTTGACAAGACTTTGAGGCAACTCAAAAGTCATGTTTTTAAGAGTCACTGTTTTCAGTGTGTAGCTGAAAAAGTTAAGAAATTTGAGAGGTCTGTTAAAATGTGTAACTGCTGGAGAAAATGCACATGTGATTCTGGGATCTGTAGCCCCTTGACATACCCTTCTGGGTTCAGTAAGGGCTCTTCTTCAAGCATAATCAGAAAAAGTGAACCTTTAGTGGTAACCTTATCCAGTAGCTTTAATGTCATTCTATTCCTTTGGAACCTGGGCTATAGAGTTCTCACATTGGTGGTGAAAACCTACTTTTGCTGTCACATGTGGAGTAAGCAGGGTGTGTAGTTTTTTCCTGGTACAGGAGAGTGCTAACCATTCTGTTACGTCTGTGCTAAAAGAAATTCAAGGCCAAGCAGTTTTGTGGGTATAGTGGGAACAGACAAAAGAAGAGGATTGTGGCCTTGTAACCCATTTTCCAGGACCCTGGATATCAGTCCTTCTTCTAAGGACTGCTTTATGTCTTAGCTTAGTGATTTCATTTTTGCAGAATACAGGTTGTTTTCTGCACTGTGGCATGTCCTCAGGAGCATCATGCTGCCTCACAGATGTAGAGTATCAAAAGTGATTTAGGAGATGATTCAAATTTGTGTTTCCACCTACTTGGAAGGGACTGGAATCTGGTTCCTTCAATCCCTACGTGAAGTCTTGAAGTCCTTATCTCTTTAGTTGTATCCTAGACAACAAAGCTCAAAGACCTCAAGAGGTCATTTAGTCTGTGTCCTAATCTAACGCGGGGCTCCACGGAGGGTTGTGGGGTGGAATGGAGTCGCTGCGATATGACCAAAAGCGCCTCTGGCAGGGGATCGCTTCGGCTTGTGCAGCCTGGCACTAGCAAGTCGACTTCCGCACCCGTGCCAATGGCAGGCACTGAGCACACACCCCCACCCTAGCTGGGATAGCCCACGTTTTACCAGAGACAAAGAATCAGGAGGGCTCCCTGTGTGGAGTTCTGAAGGGCTTTTATTTCATCTTCAAAGGTGTCCAGGGACAAAGAGGTCGAGCCCAGGTCGGGTGCAGGCTTACATAGGGTTACAGGGCCAATGATCTGAGGGCACAGGGGCGGAGTGGGGGACCAGGCCAGCCAGCCAGACCAAGTTAGCATACAGCACACTGGCAGGTGGGTGAGGTAGTTTTCCTTGTGCCCTGAGTCGGGTGAGTTATTTATATTTCGCTAACCCACCAGCAAGCGGTCTCACCAGAGCTCTCTGGTCCTTCGACCCTCACTACAACACTAATCCTTAGCAAAATTTATTGTTCTTAGAAAAACATTTTTAAAGAATGACGTAGCTCTTAAATATCTCTCTTAACATTTTCAGAATTAATTTCAGCTTAGGGAAATCCTCTTGATAATTCATGCTTATGTCTAGTTTTGTCAAGGATCATCACTGAGCTAGAAATTTTAATCCTATGTCTCCTTGACAGGACTTCTCATTTATATCTATCTCCGTCGGAAGTCAGTAGCACATTATATTATTGTAGCATATTTTCTACTCTCAAATATTTGAAGCATGTATAACTTAATTTGGAACAATCATACTGTAAAAGCTTGGAAACTAATTTCATTTGTGAAATAGTATACAGAATTAGATAAACAGTAGCAATACATTTGGTAAATAACATTTGACAGTGAAGATTTGTGCTGGGGGAAGGAAGAAGGAAAAGTTAAAGAAAGAGTACAACCAGATCGTATTTAAGGAAAGATTTGTGTGGTTTTCGCTTCTTAGTTTGTTTGCATAATAATTCCTGCTAACACCCTATCAAGCCTATGTTGCTATTTTAAGTGAAATTCTTATGACAATGTATGAATAATGAGAAATAAATTCAGCTTACACAATGTATTCAAGAGATCCTATTTGTATGAATTATTTTCTGAAAAGAGAGAATAAGCCAAAATCTCCAGCAATGTTAATATATGTTTATAAAATCACTTTTTCTTTGTGGTATTTTCTAATAATGTGATTACATCACATATTTAAAAATACATCTTTTTGAGGGGAGAAGGAAAATAGATTTATATATATATCTTTGTGCTATATAGGTATATAACAACTCATCTATATTCCAAGGTAATGTTAATTTTTTAATAAGCCAATGGTCTTTGATAATTTTGGTGCATATAGTTAGACAAAAGCAATCACAAAAATAGATAAATGTCTCAGTGTTGAGATGTATTCCCATGTTTTTTAAGATTTGTTATTGTTAAAATCCATTTCATAGTCCTAGCCTGGCCAGGGTAACCAGAGCATGTTACATGATATTTTAAATACGACTGAATTTGTACAATTAACATTAGCATGTTTATTCAGGTCCTATATATTAAAAAAAAAAAAATCTAGAAGGCTAACAAGTTGACAAATTTGACTGAAGAGCAAAAGTTTTGGAATACAAGCAATACATGCAAAACCTCTCTCTTTTTTGACTGTGTTTTCTATCATCTTTTCTCTGCGAATTGACTATGCTTGATGGCAAATATGCTTTCTGAATTCATGAATGTTTCCTCTTAATGTTAAGAATTAACCATGATTGTATTTGTGTTTACTTTGACAGTAAAAAGAGAGGAGGAGGATTTTGAAGAAAAGAAATCCATTAAGAAACGAATCAAAGAATTAAAAGTTTTGGATTCTAAGATTGCACAGAACCTGTGTAAGTAGATTCTGTTGGGGTTTTTTTTCCCGCAAAGTGTTGTATAAACGTTACCTAAAAATGCCTTTCTCTATTGTCTGATTGCCTGGTAACCACTTCTTGTTTAGAATGTGTTTAAATATGTGCGTGTTGTTTTTAAGCCCAAGCATGTGAGTTGATGCAGCTGAAGCACTTAAAAAGACCCCAAAAGCAGTTAAAGATTATTCCTGTTCAAGGCTGTATGTATTGAAGTGTGAGCATACAGCTATGTGTCTAATCTATTTGTATTTTCAATATATTCATCAAGGAATACTGGCTGTCCCCCTTTCCCTGCATTTCCCCACCCCCTGTCAAAAGAAGGATGATAATGTCTGCGGGATGTCTGGCCATCTCATGAACTTTATAGAAAGTAGGCGATACTCGGTATTACAGAATAATATGCAAACAAAGAAGATAAAGTTTTGATGGAGAGGAGTGCTAGGAAGAATAGATTCCTAAATGCCATCAGAGATTAAATAAGAAATAATTGGATTATGGTGAATAAATAAAAAGTGCTTATAAGACCATTTTGTTTTCTGGTTCTATGGTTTTGGTTTTTCATGGTGCTTCTTCAAGAGAAAGCTCTGACAAGACCGTTGAAAAAAATTATAATTGTCACCTCAGCATAAATACTGTAATAGCAGCGATTCTTCTGCAGAGTAGACTTTTCTCTGACCACTTATGGAAGTTTTCTGTGATGCTGGATGTTGTACATAACAAATGGATATGGAAAGGCTGGAATTGAAAGAGAACAGTAATTAAAAATATGTTAAAAATTATTATCTCTTACCTGTATTACTTGACATAGTGTTTGTTAATCTGGAGATGGTATGACCTGTTTTGCTGGTGTTTTTTAAGTGGAAGCAAGGTAGTTGTTGTCTTGCTTTCTTCATTATTTGTGAAATCTTTGTTTTAGCAATTTTCCTTGGATCTTTCCGAGTGCCTTATGAAGAAATCAAATTGATGATACTGGAAGTAGATGAAACACAGCTCTCAGAGTCCATGATTCAGGTAACAAAAATGACACTTAAAATCTCAGTATTTCGAGAGAAGCTTCTCAGTAAATAGAAACCCGTAGCTAAAAGAACCTCTTAATGTAAACTTTTGGCTAATGAATCACTGCAAGAATCTTCTTTTTCTGTGAACAGTAGATTTTTTAAAATTTGTAATGCTAATACTTTTATGAAAGCAGCTTGTATTGTTTTTGGCTGGGATAGAGTTAACTTTTTTCACAGTGGCTGGCATGGGGCTGTGTTTTGGATTTGTGCTGAACACAGGATTGATAATACAGAGATGTTTTTGTTATTATCAAGCAAGGCTTACACAGAGCCAAGGCCTTTTCTGCTGTTCATACTGCCCTGCTGGCGAGGGGGCTGGGGGTGCCTGGGAGGTTGGGAGGGGACACAGACAGGACAGTTGACCAAAACTGACCAAAGGGACATTTCAGACCATATGGCCTAATGCGGAGAATATAAACTGGGGGGAACAAGAAGGAAGGGGGATGGAGTGGTGGTGTTTATCTTTTCAAGTCACTATTACACATGATGGGGCCCTGATCTGCTGAAGATGGCAGAAAATACCTCCCTGCCCATGGGAACCAGTGAATTAATTCCTTGCTTTGCTTTGCTTGTGTGTATGGTTTTGTCTCAACCCATGAGTTTTCTGGCTTTTACCCTTCCAATCTCTTCTTGATCCCACTGCGGGGAGAGTGAGGGAGTTGCTGCTTGGGGCTTAGTTGCTGGATGGGATTAAACTATGACACAGCTGAATTTATATTCTCAATTTTCCTTATTGTCCACAACTAGAGACATTTTCTTGGGTAGATACGATGTTTTGTTTCTTCCCTACTTACCAATTTTTTCTTTGCCTTGTTTTTACCTCTATCTTATCTGCACAAATCTCTGTTTTGTTTGTTTGGTTTGGGTGTTTTTCTGTTTGTTAGAGCTGTAACAATCCAATATCTTGCCCTAGGGCATTTACAGCTTTCACCACTTCTCTTCCGTGGAGTTTATTTAGGTAGTGTCTTCCCTTTCAACAACAAAAATACTGTTTTTTTAAAACACAAAGCCAGTATGACTCTATGTGGAGCCAAAAGAAAATGGAAGTTCTTCTATATACAGTGATATTTTAGGGTTGAAAAGATGAGGATTTAATGAAATAAATACAAATGAATCATTTTAGAACCATGGGAAAAACAATTTGGAAGGGGTGTCTTGAAGTCATTTGAGCCAAGGCTCTGCTCAAAGCCAGGTCAACTAGAGCAGTTTGATCAGGGCCTTTTCCATCAGATTTTTAGAATCTTCAAGGCTGGAGACCCCATAGGCTTTCTGGACACCTTTTCCAATATTGAACACTGGTGGAAGTGTGGTGGAAGATGTTTCTTTATCTAAGTGTAATCTTTATTGTTGCAACTTGTGGCCTTGGTATTCTATTGCACAACTCCAAGAGGAACTTAATTGCACCTTCGTTGTACTCTCTAGTTGGGTATCTACACCCATTTAAGTGCCCGTGAGGCTTGCTTTCCTGGAGTTCAACAAACTGACTTCTCTCAGTCTGTCCTTGCCTGTCATGTGCCCTGTTCCTGAGTCATCTTGATGGGCATCAGTAAATTTGAAAAGATCTGTCTTTAGAAAAATTATCTGTCTTTTGGACAGGACTCTGGCATACTGTGATGGACTTCAAATTATTGCTATTGTGGCTCATAATGTCAAAGCATTATATATCAGTAATTGATAATTACTATCTCTCTACTAGTAATGTGGTGGAGGTTTTAGATAGCTAATCTCTTCAGCGTACTCAAAAATGTTTTACAGACATGGGTACCAGTCCCTATTGAAACATGAAAGAAAGTTGAAGGTAGATTGTTTTTTTAGAAACATACTCTTTTGCAGGGATTTTGATTAGTTAAAACAAGTACAGGTATTAGGGTCATAAAATTATGTTTACATTAAGGCTTACTGAAATTCAGATGTGGCTTGTACTGCAACGCATAGCAACTCGTATTCAGAGGTCAAAAAAAGTAAAATCTGTATTTGTATGGTTTTCCTGCAAAATAAATTTCCACCATATTTGAATGTCAAAACAACATCCTACTGAGGAGGCTGTGCAATGCTCAGCATGCCCTTTTTCTTCCTGCATGCAGTTTTGCCCTCTCTTCTTGTCACTTGGATTTCAAAGGTATTTAATCTCTCTTCAGCTATTTCAACTTCACTTTCCCTTCCTCATTGAAGAATGAGATGTTTCTCTTAAATATTTGAAGGAGCAAGCATGTCATCTCCAGTGACAGTATATATAGTCATTGTATAATTCTCATTCTTTTGTTCAATGATGCAGTTAATATTGGCGCTGAAACTATTACTTTATATTAGGATGAACAGAGTTTACACTTCTAAATTGTTTTTTTTAGTCTAGTTTGCACTTAGATCACTTTTTCAAGGTTTTCTTCATGCTCAGGAGCAGCGTGATGTGTATCTTTATTTTATTTTATTTGGTATAATAGTAGAAATTCTCTACGGTAGCATGAAAAACTGAGAGATGGAATATGCTCTGCTGTTACATTCAGCTTGAACTCTGTCTCAGATAGTCCATGCTTGCTCTGAGACTCTCTCGTGCTATCTGATCTTGAACTGTTTTTCAACAGTTCAAATTTAGCTTGTCAGAAAAATTAGGTCCTCTACAAGAATAGGAAGCAACCTGTATAAATAAATACTATATATCAAGATTATGAAAAACTGTCATTTTGATAATTTCTGTGTGTATTATTTAAAGAAGGCAAAACTTATTTTTGCATTTAGGCTCCGGGGAAAAAAAATCATCAAACCATTAATGGGTAGTTAATTAATGGTTGTTAATTAACTTGTATGTGAAGTTGCAGTAAGCTGAGAAAATTTATTTTCATGGATAATTTTTTTGCTTTTCTATCATTATTTCTAATTTCTTCTGTGGACTATTATTTTCATTACGATTGTATATGCCTTGGGATAAAGAATGCCTCATTTTCTATATATTTAAAGCATCTAATACACCCTAGCCCCACTGGAGCTATGCAGTAACAATATAATAGGAGATAACTTTTCGACACTATGCTGATGGTCTTTTGGCTCTATTAATTGCTATTAACAGTAAAGTATGTTGAAAGATCAGTGTATCCAGTTGTGATATACTTCGCCTCTTTCCTTCCTAAATGTCTGTTCTCCCCATACTGTCCTACCTTCCCCACCCCTAGTCCTGGTCACTCCCTCGGGTTTTTCCTATTGGTTCCGGTACCCCAACTCCACCCATTACTGCCCTCAAGCCCAGAGACCATTCTCTCCGCCCCCTCGTCCCCACAGAAAAGTAAGCTGCGGCCACGTGGTTTTGCTCTCTGCATGGGTAACTGGTGTGGCACCATGTGAGATTAAAGCTCTCATGTCCCCCATGTGGGAGCCTCTTCTCTGCCTCCTTTACCACCGCTGTGTTGCAGAGCTGACAGCTCGCCGGAGCGAGGACGCGGGGCCGCCTAAAGGCTGCGGGAAGCGGCTGCCGCTCTCCCTGCCATAGCCCCGCTGCACTCTCCGGGAAGGCTGCAGTGCGCCATACCAACGCAATAACAACAAACTGCAACATCCAGTAACCTCTCTATGTAGCTGGCATCAAAATTGAGTCCAAAGTGCTTTTGACAGTGGTTGAGCCCTTTTGTGTTTGCTTTTGGAGGGAACAATTTTATTTAAGAAAAGGGTAAGAGAAGTTGAAGAGCCAAAAGTGAGAAATTATATCCTACAAGCGTTCAGTAACATTAGCAGCTGCCGTGATTGTGTAAAAGTCAGTAGAATGGAATACAAATGATTATGCTCACAATATGTATGAGCACAGGCATATCAATCACTCAGGAATATAGACAGCATTTTTTTTGCCAAGCGATTAATCACTTGAAGACCTAAATCAGGTAGAAAGTTCAGTAGAACTTAGGCTTCAAATTTAGTTTGCAAGTTCAGATGTAATAATATTTATGAAATGGTTTCATCCAAGTTGCTTGTTTCTGGGTAAAACACCCCTATAATAACTCTGAAAAAGGGAATATCTGAGTTCAAACTTGAAAAGGACTTAAGACACTCATCTTTCTTTGAAAGTGGTAGAACAATGTGCCTTGTTTCTTCAAAAAGTTGGTGTCCACCTTCATATACACTTAGGTTACTAAATAAATTTAAGTATCCAGCTGTATGTCTCTATTTTTACCTTCAAAATCCTTTTCAAGTATGCATTATGGCCATGCTATGAAAATGTGTTCTGTGTATTTCATCATTCTGAGAAGAGAGAAAGTATACATAGTTTGCAACCATATGGCTATTTTTCTTCATTCATATAAGTTACTGCAGACAGTATGGTACTTCTCCTTTCTAGGAATTTATTGCTTTCAGCAGGTTTTCTTGTTGAGCTGTAAGTGTTGTTCAGTGTGTCCTAATATCACTGTTTCTGAAGTTGGAAATTTGTCCTTAATCCAACTCTTGTTATGCTTAAGAAATAAAATGTATTTTCTCTCCATCTGTCTCCATCTCTCTCCTCCCACCCTGCTTCAGTTAGAAATTAAATGTAGTGCTGAAAAATGTAAAAACTCCAAAAGTCGTGTTGTAATCCAAAAACTCATTGACTAATTACTGCAATGTTTCCTGTGACTTAGTCCAAATTCTTTCTCCTGCTTATTCTCTGTTTGATACTCAAAATGTGTTTCATCTGTAGCTGTTCAAAACCTTTATCTGAATACCATAAAAGCTGCTTTGATATCATCTGCTCCTTCATTTTTGGTTGCTTTTTTTTTTTTTGTTTTCTGGTGCTCAATATTGAAAATATTCATCCAACACTTGACTGTTTTTGTTTTTTGAAAGTTTTGTGGGCAGCTTTTCTACATAGGAAAACTATTTCCACATCAAACAATAACATTTTAATTTCTGTAAAGATTAAGGAATCGTATTATGTTTAGAGCTGTTTATGTGAATGTTGGATAACAAAAATAGAAATAGGTGTATTATGAATTTCTAATTTAAAATGTATCTTTTTACACTTTGTACGCTTTCATTTTTGCTCAGTGTTACTGATTTAGTGCCGGATAGTTTCATCCATAATTAATAAATGTAGTCTTTTTAACAAAAATATTTTCCAAATGTAATAGTGGTAAGGATACATATGACTGCTGTTCTGCTAAAAATCAGAAAAATATGTGTCCAACTGCCCCATATGGACTTCTGAATTCAGCTGAAGCTGAATCTCACCTCTGATTTACTACTTCTAGCAAGTTTTCAGGCTAAGTAGTAGTGTAAGCAAGTAAGTGTAATGAGTTTAAACTTTTGTTTTGAAATGCTAGAAAATAGATTACTCTTTTTCAAAATACTTTTCATCTAGCATTAGTAATTCTTGCCATCCTTTGGATGGTTATGTTACTCTTGAAATTCTTATTCTGTTTGCTTCAAAGTGTTCTCTTTGCATAGTGCCTATCAAGCATATTTTCTTCAAAAAAAGTTTAAAAAAAAGACTACAAGAAGTGTCTGTAGAATCAGTGTCAGGTGCTGGCAGTATTGTATCACTTGCCTTTTACACTCTCAGTTACTTTAATTTGTATGTTGCTATGTACATTCTGCTGTCTTCAGGGAAGAGTGTTGTCTTTGCAGTGTATGGTAATGATGAATATGTAAACCCATTTGTTTACAATACTACAAGCAGCATAGAATCTGAGATTTCTAAGGCTGTTTTATTTTTCTTTATAGAATTTAATAAAACACCTCCCTGAACCAGAACAATTGAATGCATTGTCCAAGTTCAAGAATGAGTATAACAATTTGTCTGAGCCAGAGCAGTTTGGAGTTGTGGTAAGTTCTGTTTTATTATCACCTTTTGCTTTGGTCCTTTCTTGAAATACAGTTTTAATATAATATTATAGAAAAAAATTGACAGTTCCTTCTTCTTAAAAGTGAATGGGTTCCAGGCCAGGAGAAGAGTACAAGTGCTGCCTTTCAATTGGACTTTTATTGGACATATCCATGGATGTGGAAGGCCTGATTATTGAAATATTGCTGCTGGAATGATTTTGGATTCTCTTTGTTTAAAAAAGTAATTTACATTTACAAAAGAAATGAAACTGAAACCATAAAAACTTCGGTATTTTCTGTGGCAAAGTTTCACTGGGAGATACAGAGCTATATTTGAATTTCCATAGCTAAAATAGCTTGGCCTTACTTTTGTTTGCATTAATAAATCTTAACTTTTTCACTGAAGTTTTCTACACTAATATTTTTCTTTCTGTTCTCATTCTGTAAATGACAAGAAAATAATGTCATAGCGATCATGTTAACCTATTCTGCTTCTTGCCTCCTGTGTTTTATACCAAATGTTCTGTCAAGAGTACACATAATCACTTTTTCCCTTCCGACTGGGAAGATATGTTCGTAATATCTTCCAGGTTGAATTCACAAAGGAAGACTGGAAGTGAAAAAAAAGAAAATGCTGATTCAGTGCTGGCAGTTGATGCTTTTTGTGGAAATAACAGTTTGCATATAATTTCTTTATAGCTCATAATTCATAACTGGTAGTTACTTCATCCAGACAAACTCAGAGTAATGCTATATAGTTTCCTAGTGCATATATCTCTACAGTTCTTTGATTTTTCTTGTCCATTCCTGGAGATTCAACCTAAGGTGGTTAGTGCTAAGATTAGCTTATCCGAGGGAATTTCCCGTGAGGGAATAATACTTACTCAGTGGAATGGAACTGCCAGTTGATGAGAAGAGCTGGACCAGTAACAGTGTAGGTAGACTTTTGCTGTGTGTAGCCCAACTTTTCTGACAAATTTATTCTTAAAAAGTTGAGGCAATGTGGTAACTCAGAAAAATAAAATAAACAGACAAAATAATAAGAGTTCTTATATCTCAAAAGTTTGTGGAGCTTCTTTCCTGAAGAAACAACCAGTTTCCCGCTGGAAAGTGCAAGTCCATGCTTCTCCTGGTTTTCTATGCAAAACACTGGAAAACAAAGTCCACAAACAGGACCAAACCCCATCACTAAGCACAGTTTCTCTCCTGTCACACCTTCTATGCGTGTAGTAGAGCAGACTTCAGAGAACAAGCTACAATGGTTATTATATGAAACATTTTTCATTTCTGTTCAAGGGGGAAAATTTGAATAAGTCACTTTTTTTACTTCTTGAATATGGAATCCTATCCATTTGCTTCTCATCAAAGTTGTTCAAGCTCCATATGGCTCTCTTGTATCTTTTCTTTTATTGTTGGCCAGGGAGCGGGATGAGAAATTCTGCTCATTTCTTTAGAAGCCACTGTTGCTGCTAATGTGAATCTTCACATTATTGCTGGTTTTGTTGGTTTTGTTTATTTTTTTTTAAAAATGTTGGTTTATCCCTCATTTTTTGCTGTCTGTTTTAAATGAGGAGAATCAAACTTAAATATGAAATACAAGACTTAAAGTCTTTTAGATGAGTAGTGTTTTATAGTTATGGTTTTTCAGAGAATTAGGAGATTCCATGTTAATTTGCTCTAAAGTTGTGATTAAAGGAACAATTGAACTACTTGACTCCTAAGGAAGAACCTAAATAGTGAATAAATGGCTAATTGCTACTTCTGTGATAAATTTTTTTTTTAACATGGAGACCCATTATCTTTCAGGCTTTGTATTGAAGGTCAAGGTTTGATACTCTGAAAGAAACAGCAAGACACTTAGTGAAATAATGGCTTGCTGTGACTGTTACAGTATTGTGTGTTTCAAGCAAAGTTAATTCACTTTTGTTGTTGGCTTAAAGACATTGAGTGCGTGACTCTAATCGGTTCAGATTCCTTTCATGAGTGTGGCTTATGGTTTTGGGGTTTTGTTTAGGTTTTTATCTTACGGTTGTGAGGATTTGTTTTCTTTGTATTGACTCTATGAGTTGTTTTTGTGGTTTCTGCCTTCTCTTTTTTAAAGTTATTTATCATTTTTGTGTTTTCTGTTCATTCAGCAGTTAGTATAAAATAAATCCTTTATTGCCCTTATCTTGTCTTCCAGACTTTGGATTTTCTTTAGATAAACTACTTTATTTTCCTCTAGGTTCTTTCTTTCACTTACTCCAGGCTGATGTCTCAGAGCACAGATATTATCACCTATTACTGTGGAGTTTGTTTTTTGTTTTAGGGTTGTGGGTTTTTTGGGGGGGGAGGGGGAAGGGGGCAGAGAGGGGCTTGCAGAGATTCATTAACTATTCTATTAAATTACATTAATTCTGTTCATCTTATTAAAAACTTAGCTTACTATTGTTAACTTGATGTTATATTGAATGTTGTATTTTCTTGGTCACATTCTTGATGAAGTATGCTTGTGCTTGGCAAAAAAGAAATACTCGATTCATTTTGTTTTACCATAGTTCTTGTTTTATACTTGGTTTTACTTACTGCAATAAACTTCCTCTGAAAGTTTTTTTAAACTTCCTTAACCTTCATATTATTTTCTTGGCGGTTTCATTGATTACTACAGAATCACAGAATATTCTCAGTTGGAAGGGACCCACAAGGATCACCAAGTCCAACTCTTAAGGGACTAGCCCATAAAGGGATTGAACCCATAACCTCGTCATTACTAGCACCATGCAGAATCTTCTATAAAACTTGTTAAGGATGAAGATTGTCTTTGTGTTTAGAAATGAGTAGTCCTGTGACAGCACACTTGCGATATGAAACCCACTGGGAATGAATTGAGTTTCATCTAGATGTTTACCTCAGTGACTGTTGACAGAAGGTTGTGTTTTGGTGGTTTTTAAATTTTTTACCTGGTGCTTTCTTCAACAGACAGTACAAATACTATGTTGCTTTAGGACTTTTAGCAATGTTGATTTGTTTTGTGGGTAGTTCTTTCCTACTAAGAAAAGAGTAGTGTTTTAGAGACTATATTTTCCTCATTTTTGGTGTAGTGTCTGTTATCATATCAAAGAAATGTTTAAGGAGTACATCATTTAGAAATGTTAACCTCATTTGTTTTCAGTGAAGTTGATCATTAGTACTAGTTAGATTTATTGATCAATTTATTGATTTATTGAGTGCAGTAATCTGTTTAATGGATTTTCATTGAACTATTACCATACCACTGGTCAATATATTATTCATAAGGAAGTTGTGTACAAGCATCTTTCAGCTGTTCAGAACTTGAATGTTGTGAATTTTCATAGAATTCCATACTATGATTTGATGTACGCTTGTCAGTGCCTGTAATTCTTTGTGGTGTAAAATGGTCCTGGACCATATTAAATTTATTATATTGTTTGAAATCCATAAATGCAATTTCATTTAAGAAATTACAATTTTGATGTTTTTTATAAACACTTCTGATGTAAAAAGTTTCTAATACTTGACAGGATGCTATTAGTAGACATTTGACCTCAGGTGTAGGCAAGTGTACCAACATTCTGACATGAGAATACTGTCTCAAGAGCCACATGTGCTAGCTGCTGCTATATTTCTTTTCTTATAACCTGAGACATTTGGAAAGATGTTCTCATATTGTCTGGTAGTAAAAAAAGAGGAAACAGATTTTTCCTTGATCACTTATATTTGCTCAAAGATAAAATTGAGGGAATTACAAAATATTGTTTCAGAAATAATTAATGCTTGGATCTTGTGAAATTCACTGACAGCTAACCCAAATAGAATTTGGCAAGCAATCCTCATGTGGCTTCACAGCTTGTTCATTGATGGATGTGTTTTTAATGAGTTCGTACCAAAGGAAAAGATTTCACTAGAGTAAATTGAAGATTAGAGTGAGGCCTGATGAAGGCTAGTTTGTCTTAAATAATTCAGCAGACACTTAAATTGATCAATTCCATATTCAGCTGATAGTTTCACCTGTGTGTTCTCATTGAGGATAACTCAAAATGTATTAATGTTTTTTCACTGTTGTCTGGAAAATATCATACTATCACTATTTCTGCAGAGGTGTACTCTGCCTTTCATAATACTTGATGCTTGGACACAGCAATACCTAGTGACATTTCAGTCTGTTTAAAATTCTGAAGTGTTGTGGTGCATCTGGGCTGTGAGATATTTTGATTGTGTTAATTCCTATCTGCAAACGTTGTCTTCTGTGTCTTCTAGATGTCATGTGTATCTGCTGCTCTGCCTTGTCAGTGTTCTGTATCAGTATTTCCAGCCTTTCCAGGAGTGTTGCCGAAGATTAACTTTCTATTATATGCCATCTGTGAGAGTTAAAAAATCTTTATGACAAATTGCAGTCAAGTTACCTATGTTGTTGAGAAGGAGAACATCCTTAACTCCTGTAATGTTGATGTATTTCAAACTTTGAACCTGGGTAAGGGTGGAGAACAAAGCTCCAGAAATACCTTCTGGAAGTGGCCATCATGATCTGCACTGATCTGACTATTTGCAATTGCCATTGGATTGGCTTCTGTTACTTCCTTTCTGCCAGTGAAATATTGTGGTGCCACATTATAGATGAGTGCTTCTGCAAATGCTTCAGTACCAGCAGGTGTTACTCTTATCTCTGTTTAGTTCCAGTAAAACCATTTTGGGTTGTTAATCTAAAGAACAGTTTAAAAAAATTTGTCTTGCTGTTGACTGGTGTTCATTCAGGTGGCTAGAAGTGGGTGGTTGTTGTTTGTTCTAGCAGACGCATAGGCTATCTCAGTTTTCTTCTTGGTAGATATCTCTACAGCTTCAGATCAGGAATGTTATTTCTCTGGAAGGTCCCCATCTTTTGCTCCCAGCCATTCACTTTGTAAATTCTTGTAAATGTTTCAAGAGCCTGTCCTGAATCTGATTTGATGTTTTTCTTCACTCGTAATGTAAGCAACCCTGTAATGTTCATGTCATGCTTTACACATCATAAGGAAAACACTTCTGTTTTGAGTAAGGACCATGATCCTAGCATTTTAATTCAGCAGCTTCAAGGGTTTCTTGGAATTTAGTCACCTAAATTGAGTGAGATATCCAAATGACTGGCTAGTGTAGGGCAGCTGTGCTGAAAGAACCTTGAGGCTGATTAGTACCTCTTAAATCCGTAGAGCTTGAAATTACTATGCAGATATTTCACCTGTTCCAGCTTCAAACTTTAGAGCTCAGTGGAGCTCCAAGTGCTTTAGGATTTGCTTTCCCTGTGATCATTTTGTAGAACTGAGGAACCTTTATCCAAGACATGCAAGCTGTCTCCTACAGCATTCACTTATGTGACATTTCATGTCAGACTGTTTTTGCCACAGATTAACTTTGATTCCAAATACACCAAATAACCATATGGATAAAAATTCCCCAGTCATTACTGAATTTGCTATTGACAGGACTACAGAAGCTCTACAAGGGAATGTTTTTTCCTTACCAGTACTGTCATCATCATAGACACATACCTTCTTTCTTAGGAAATTACCCGGGACACACCTTGTTGGGTCAGTAGAGAAGATGATACCAGATATGAATTGCTGGAGGCCTGAGCTTTTTTGAAATGGGTCATGTCTGTCTCATCAAAGACATTAGAATCAGCTGCTAGCTATGTAACATCAAATTTCACTTTTATGTGGGAGTTGTTAATGTGGTTCAACCTGATAGAAAGTACTAAACTTGCTGTCATGGTTTTGAGACATTCTCATCCAGACCTTGATCATGTGTCTGTATCTTCATGACCTCTATTTTGGGATATTCCTTATAGTAGACTTACTTTTCATTAGGAGATGGATTTCTGGTAGTAGCCAGACAGAAAATGAGGCATTTATTTTAAAGTTAGGCTTACCAGATTTTTCTATCTGGAATACAGTTACATCTGATTTACTTTTAAAAACTTACCTCCATTGGGTTTATATTATATTATTTGATTTTAAATACCTCAATGACATCTGCCCTTGACTTCTGGTGTTAATTTATTTATTTTTGATACCCGTATAAATTAGAGGTTTTACAGAGGATTTTTACCTATATTAAACTCTTGACTTGGTTTCCCACGAGGAAAGCTTTTCAGTCTAGTAGCATCTGCTCCATATGTGTCTTTTAATGAAAATAGCCTTTCAGACATCTGTTAGGTCTGCTAAAAATAGAATAATTTGGGAAATTTGGACCCCCTGCTTCTTGGAAGATTCCTTTTTAGGAAAATATCATTGTCCAGTTTCAACTTGGAAGAACAGAAACTGTCTGCATTCCATACTGATCAAGTTGTCAGTACATCTCATTGTATTTTTTGGATAAGGCAAAAAACAAAAGACTACTTTCTTTTCACAGAACTTACCTTTCTGTGAGTTTCAGCATGAAGACTGTAAGCTCAGCTTATTTTGACAGCTGTGTTGTAGCCCCCATTGGCAATTCTGAGATCTGCTCACTGACCTTGCTGGTCCATCTTTGTAGAACATAATGCAATCCAAAACAGTACCAGGGATTTTCTGCGCTGTGAATCAGTGCACTGTCATCCACAAGACAAAAGAAGGCTGCCTGTGTGCAGCTAGGAGGTAATTGATAGGTGTTGTCCCTATATCACGTACAATACGCTGCCTTCTATTCTGACCTGAATATCCTTTAGGAAAATCTTGGATTTGCAAGAAACTTAGTCAGTAGTGCAAATTCAAGCTGTTTATAATTCAGGCTGGAGAAACAGAGTAACAAGATGTGCTCTCTATCACTGCTAATAAGGCTGAAAAGTCATTAGTTCAATTGTTTGTATGTATACATATATACATATATATATGGATGTGTATATATATATGTAAATAAAGACTTGATTTCTCTTAAGTAATTTTCATTTTGTGTTGGCAGTTCTTGGCTTTATTATCATTTCCTTGAGGAAAAAGAGTGTGTCAAAGGTGGAGAAAGATGTACTATTTCCACATATCCATAAAACCATTTCAAGAAAAACACGGGGTTTTTATTGTGAATTGACCTCCCATACTGTGAAATAATGTTTGATCTTTCCAGAATGCTGCTGTTTCTCACTAAGATTTAGACATGTTGGCTGTGCTTTTCAAATTGAGCAGAATATTCTTTTATCTTCTTTAAACATGATAAAATGTCTGTTAAGGTATCAGTCCTTCCTTATTTGATTTCTTTTTCTGCTTTTCAAGTGCCTGGGTCTAAAGATAAGTGTCAGGAATTCCTCCATTTTACCTCTGCACTCTTTAGAGTTCACTGATGCTGCATTGGTGAAAGCCATACATTATCCACAGGGAATGGTGTTCCAGTTTGCTCTCTTTAGTCAGCTTGGCTGTAGCTGTTATTTTACTTTTTTGGATGGGAACATTTTCAGGTGGTCTGACAGCTTCAGCATTGTTGCTCCTTTTAAAGAAGGTATGAAACTGAAGTGCTTGCAGTGTTTTTCTCTATGAGCTTGTGACATGAATGAGTCCCCTTCAGTGATCAAAATGTAGTGTCAGTGGAACTTCTGAGATGCTTTCCTTTACTTGACATCAACAAAAAAGATAGTGAAGGTACACATATATCAGATTGCACATTCTTGTAGTTGCCTTGTGATTTATGCTGTATTTGAGAGAAAAACCTGTCTTTGCTGTTGGATGTGAGATCTGTGAGAGCTACTACCGGGTAGCTCAACTCATAAGTCAGTTCCCATTTAGACATGCTTGTAGTGAGACTCTTCTTGTGGACTATTACTTAAAAAGTAGAACAATTCATTACCTGTATGCTGAGTTCTCTGACATGTATAGGTTTCTACTTCAACTTCTCGTTTTAGTTATTTGGATTGTTTGTTTTTAGAATTCCACTATCAAGACTGAAGTAACCTTATGTTCTTATACGCTGATTATAAAAAAATAAAGGATGTTAACTGGTCAGCATTGCAACCCTTAAATTCTTAGCATCTCAGGTGGTAGGGTCTATGGATTTTACAGTTTGAATATAACTGTGGACTACATGTCACAAAGAAAGCCATATATTACTAAGGGAACTCTGTCTCTTCCCTTCTCAATTATTGACTTAGCAAACAGGTAAAGAAATAATACCAACAACATGTATTGTGCATAGATTTCAGAGCGTTTTGAACAACAACAACAATAATAATAGTAATAACAATAATAACAATCCCAGTGGCATTTCTCTTGTGTTTCTGGTGTGTGTTCCTGTTTCTAATTTTTTAGATTACATATTTCTGCATTCATCCTTAAGAATTACATGCTTACATACCGGACATCTTAATTTCTTAGTTTCAAGGATCTGCCTGTCTGAAAAGCCAAGAGTCAATAAATGATACATCTTCTTGTGATTCTGCAGTATCTTGAGTTTAGTACCATTTAAAACCAATGCAACTTACACTGCATTTTTTTAGTTTCTATGATTTAATATTAATGATCATCTCTATTGCATCCGGAGTAGGGTATTAAATACTAAAAATCTGGATCATTTCAATGGAGTGTTGTGATTTTTTTTTCCTAGTCTAGTCTCAAATTTTTCCTGGCTAACTTTAGGACAAAACTTAAAATTAAAAACATTGTTCTCAAGATGCTGGGAAGTAGTAGTACATTTACAAATTTAGTAAGATAATTGAGGAAAAGGAGTTAATAGTGATTATTCCTGATAGAGCTAGGAGAATGAATTTCTAACACTAGCCTCTGTCCACTACCTTAACTTTCTTTTAAGTAGTTATTCTTAAATTAGGTATAAAGTTGTAAGAATACTATGTTAATTTCATGTGGAATTTAGGTATTTGTATTTTGCTGTGAAATGCCCTGTTCAAATTCAAGTTCCATTATCCTTATTTACCCATTCTTAAGTAAGAACTTTACCACACTTGTTGGATGCTATTTCATGTAGGATAAGAACAGAATATCTGCCTACAGTTGGTACTGAGCTAATAATGTTCAAATCGTACATTTTAAGTGTTTTACTTGAGGACCAGGCTGGAGGCAGTCTGTGGACTAAAGTGCAACCATTGATTTTCAGCCTAGTTTAGTCTGAAAGACATCCTGATTATGTGCTCTGCTTAATGATGAAAACCAAAGTATGGTTAGTGGAAAGGATTTCTTATTTTATGTCAAGATTTCTTACCTGAACTAAAATGCAAATGGTATGTTTACTTCAATGAGACATCATTGGGTGGCTGCACAGCTATGCAAGCGTTTCTGAAATGGCCTAGTAACATAAAATGGTAACTCTACCTGATTTTATTTTCTTCTACTGTCACGGTAAAACCAATAAAATGTATTGTAAATTCCATCCTCTTCTGCTTCTATATTAAACCCTTTGGATTAGACAGCCTTCAGTTTCACTTTACACTGAAAATGGGTGGAGTGTCACCATTATCCTTTACACTGAGTCTCTTGGGATAATCAGTACCATATGACTTACGAGTGTTGCACTGTCAGAGGAATTTTCACACTGAAAGACTAGATCTGTGTTGAGAAATACTTTATAAAACCTTAGGTATCACTGTGGTTTGGAGGGAGATATGTCCAATTTAAAGGCAAAAGTTTAAGGCCACTATATGAAGCCTACTGCTTTGTAGGAGAAATGCCGATATGGCTTCTTTCTTGCATTGAGAAGTACTGATAGCTGGAAACAATAGTGTGTTCCTTATTAAGAAAAAAAACCCAAAAACCCAAACTTAGTTTAAAATTTTGGAAATTGTCAAGGGATTACTGTCTCGAATCTTGCCTTGAGAAAGAAGAAGACAAGGATGAGGAAGGAGATCGTATGGAATTCATGAAATCGATGAGAAAACAGGGATAGGGAAAAATAAGATAAGCAGCTCATGGTATAATTTTTTAGTGTTTCTAGTGTGGGTGTAGTAAACAATGTGCAAAGTATGTCTGGAGTGAGAATTCAGTGACTTAGTATTTAAGAAGATCAAAATTTCTGTTGAAAAGACATGATCAGTAAACCATAGAAAAAGCCAAGTCTTTTGTATATGATCTACTGAAGCTGTTTTCCTGGGAGCATTCAGCTGCACTTAATTAACTCTATTAGGTTAGTATACAGCAGTGTAGGGGGTATGAATATTGGTATATATTAATGTATGCTATATTAAGTGTTTCATAGCTGAGATTTTTCTCAAACTGTTATTTTCCTGCAAGTTTATAATAAGCTCTTATTGTCGTCAGCTTTCAAATATTTGCACCAGAAAATGAGATTTGTCTTGTTTTGCTACATCCAGAGTTAGACAAAATTTGTGAACTACTTTCATTCCCTTGCAACTACTGGGTCATAAACTTGGATTAGTTTTATAGGATTTGGTATGTGAGTTGACAGATGTGATATATGATGACACTTTATCTTTTATTGCTTACACATACTAGTTATTTGGAAAGGATAGGGGCAGTTCCTATTAACCACAAGATGGGATTTCAGTTGCTTACCCAGGTGTCTCTCATTCATTCATTCATTTGCTATCAGTTATAGCAGATATATTGCTTCTTCAAGCCTGTCACACCAATAAATCATTTCAAAGCGTATGCATTTGTATAGTGCCAAAGTGTACCATGAATTTTAAAGGAAATCTTCTATTTTTCTTTTCCATCAGATGAGCAACGTGAAGAGACTACGGCCACGGCTCAGTGCTATCCTTTTTAAGCTTCAGTTTGAGGAGCAGGTGAACAACATCAAACCTGACATCATGGCTGTCAGTGCTGCCTGTGAAGAGATAAAGAAGAGTAAAAGCTTTAGCAAGCTGCTGGAACTAGTATTGTTAATGGGAAACTACATGAATGCGGGTTCTCGGAATGCACAGACCTTTGGATATAATCTCAGCTCGTTATGTAAAGTGAGTTTTAAAATGTCCATGTTGAGTATTACATACACTTTTTTTTTTTAATTATGCTACTTAAATACTCTGGTTTTGATGTTTTTCCTGAAGTTAATTATTTGCTTACTATTTTTTTTCATTGTTATTAACATTAGTTGGTAGTTTGAACAGTACAGCTAATCCATGAACAGTCATCTTGAGACTGTCTTGCATTTAATCACTTTTAAGTAATTCTATTTGGAGGGAATAATAAAAAACCCAAACTAAATAAGGTTATGTAAGGACCTTATCACTGTGATCATAGTAGTTTTGTAATTTTAACATATGTGAGCACTTCTAAGACATCTGTCACATTTTAGTACGTTTTAATACAGTTACATTTTCTCTTGGACATGAATTTGCTCCTTAAGTGATTCTCTTCTTATGTTGCCAAGTTTCATCAGTTTCTTGCTTCTTTTAATTTTTCATAAATTTTCATTCTTTCAACTTTTGTATAAGGTATATACAAGAAAGTGTCTATACTTTTCTGAGTGTTAATTTATAATCCATTCTACTGCTAATTACCTTTCCATATTTAGTGTTGTTATTTTTTTCCTGTGCTCTCTGGGAGGTTACTGCAACATCTTCAGAGTGCACATATAGTTCTTACAAGCAAGGAATTATTTGAAATTTTGTACGTAGTCTTTGTCTTTCTGTTTCTTTATCTTTTTGCACAGGAGAAAATACAGTTTGTTAACTTCTACATTCATGAAACTAATCACCCTTACTCTGCTATATTTCAGAAGTTCTTTCACTGTGGTTTTTGAGTGTTGAATGTGATTCCTGTGACATAAATATTCATAGAGAATAAGTTGTATACTTTCCCTAGTCTAAAGTAAACATTAAGCATGAGTCATCTACCTAGAGTTAATAGATTGTAGATGAAGTGATTGAGTTAAAAATACAACTTGTTGAGAAATATATTCAGAAGGAAGATACTAAAGGTTCTTTCTCCAATTAGGTGCATTTACTTAAGTGATTTTACAAGAATCTGTCCTAGGTCTGGTTATATTCTCATTTTTTTTAATGCACAGGACAAAAAATACATTTATGAAAACAATGTGAAGGTAATTGATAGAAGCACTTTGCAGAGCAGGATCAAAAGTCAGAATTTATCTTGGAGAAATAATTTATTAATATCTAGAATGTGAAGATTTTGAAGATAGCTGTGGAGTACTAGATAAAGGAGAAAGAATTGATGAAAATACGGAATGAATGACTGTAATAGTTCTTCTACATCACAGAGCAGCCATGAGTATTCTCCGAAGAGAGATACGATATTGATATGCTAATACTCAATCATTCATTAAATACTGAAGTATTAAAATTATATGCATGTTTATTAACACAGGTTCATATTTATAGCTGATTTCTGTTATGTATCACAGTATATCACATGTATCACAGTGTCACATTGTAGAAATTTTTTTGGTGTTATTGAGACATCTTTCACTGAGATTCCCACTACAGTGGAAGTAACATAGTTTATAACATTGCATACAGTAAGTGTCCTGGAATATATTTTTGGTTTTTTTTATATATGTGTTCCGTTTTCTGTTTATTTGGAAAACTGTGTTTCACATTATTATTAATCCACTTGTCTGAAGGAAAACATGCACGTCCTGGAAGAGTATATTTCATCATAGTAGCATTTTGATCTATGAAAACAAACCAGACTTTATTTGCAGTTAATTATGACATATCAATACTGTGTTAAGGACTTTGTGCCTTAATATTTGGATGTACAGAAGTCTTTGTGCAATTGTGGCAGCCCTTTTTGTACTCACGCTTACTTTGTGCCTACATGCTTGTATACTTTTTCCTGCTAAGTTTCTTTATATAGAAATAGTTCTTAAGTACTGAAGAATGTGATAGTTTCATACGTGATATCATTTTTTATTTCTAAAAATCTGTTTTATTTAAAAAAATGGCTCAGTTGAAAGACAACAGAAGTGTTTGTCAGTTGTTAGCATTTTTACGTGAGTAGCTGCAAGTTTTAAAGTGGTCAGGCTTGAAAATAATTATAAAGAGTCCAGAAAGAAAGGTTTATGCTTAAGAATTATTGAAGTCAACTTTTTTAAACAGTGAGACCTATGAACTCTTATTTACTGTATTGAGAATTGATAACTAGAAGAACTTGTGTACACTGAGGTTGTGTAGGTTCCACTACGTAAATATTTTTAGGCTAGAGTTGATTTCATACATAAGGAAGGAAGTCATGTAATGCAGTGGATACGTGCATTATGTATAGTTAGATTTTGCTGATTTAACTTTGATTTTTTTTTTACACTTTCATGTGCTTATTCACAGTTTTGCAAATATTCCTATGTTGTTAAAATAATTACATTTTTGAAAGAAATATGTGTACTGTTTTTGAATACTGAACGCAAATATTGCATAGTATGAAAAAATATTTAGTGTGATCTTTCTAGGGATTTTTAGCAAAGGGGGAAATAAAATAGCCCATTGCTGTCTTTAAAAAACATGTACTACTTTAACAGTTTGTTCTTTCCTTTCTTGGATGAAGCATTACTAATATTTATTAATTATTAAAAAGGTCAGAAATAAAATTTTTCTCAGTGTTTTTACATTTCTTTTTTTTTTTTCCTGGCCAGCTGAAGGACACAAAGTCGGCAGACCAGAAAACAACATTGCTCCATTTTCTCGTAGAAGTGTGTGAAGAAAGCTATCAGGATGTCCTGAATTTTGTTGAGGATTTTCAGCATTTAGATAAAGCTAGTAAAGGTCTGTGTGACTAACTAAAAGTTTTGATTTTGACACATTACAATGTGTTGTGTGTGAGATGATGCTTACTTTTTACTAACAATATTTAAAAATAGATATTAATAGTCAATATTACAGATCAGTAATTTGAGCTGCTGTGAATAGTCTTGAAGATACTTACTGTTTGGTCCTCTAACATTTACTACAGGACTTCTCATTACATTTCTTCTAACATATTTTCTAGAACCATTTTCCAAACTGGATTTCTTTTAAAAGTACTTTTCTGCTAACAGATCTTAATTCCAGTTTTCAATCTTTTATACGGTAAGTGTATCACTCACTGTCTTCTAATTCAGACATGCAGGAAGGGTGTAATGGCATCACTTTGTTTTATTTTTTTCAAAACATGGAATAGTTTTGTCTTCCCTCCATTTATGTTTTTCATGCAACAGTAGCATTGGAAGTCTGGAAAAATTTATACTGTTTCATCATGCAATGCAGAATATGGGAAATCTCCGTATGAACAGCAGCGGAGATTTTTGCAATTAATTTCTTAATTATAAAAGTGCCTTTTCCATATTTTATCAGTTTAAGTAATTTAAACAGACTAAGCATGGAGGTAGAAATTGGTGCTATCTCAGAACTATGCTACTCTTGCAGGAAAAAAATGATGGGATGGTCTGTATCAGTTAAAAATTTTTTATTTTGAAAAATATCACAGTTTATCTATAGTGCTTTGTAGAGTGTCACTCTCATGCCTCAAGTCAGTCTCCCTGCCACAAATTACAGCTTTGCAAAACCTGCCTCTGATAGAGAACTTGAGATAGTGGTCCCTTACATAGAGTTCACTTTCTGGTTCTTAATGTTTCCAGTTTTACTTGGTGCATTATAACCCATACAATTTCAGTTATTTTTAAATAGCTGTCAAATGCTTCAAGCCCTTCACCTAGCTGTTTGTACTGGTAATAGAAACAGTTTATATGTATAAATTTGGTGTGTTTAGCATTATTTTCAGTGTTAACTGGTCACTGATTTTTTTTCATTAGTAATATATTGTTGTCTGTATTGTGGTTGAGTTTTTTATATCCTTATTAAAAGGCACTCTTTTCAGTGTAGACAGTCTTCTTATCTGACACTGCTGACTGTTTTCTGGAAAAATTCTGAGATCTAAATCACTGACCATTCAGAGTAGCCAGTAAAATTATCAGTTAGCCCAGGCTTTCTGTTCTGTTTTAGCCATCTGCTAATGGCTAGTTGAGTCTTTGATCTCACTCACTATGAGGTACGATGGAAATCAATGATCACGTTTTCAAGTTTTTATATTGTATTTACTACAGTGTATTATGAGATGCGTTTTGCATTTCAGTTTTACTATATGAAAAAGACAAAGGCTTAGGACACCTTTAACAGATTTGTCTATCAGTGTTTGTTTATACTTGTTTCCCTACCTGGAAAACTCCATTCTGTTTTTGAAAGATTCCTGCTGCACTGGAATTTCGGGAAACCCAGTAGATCACAAAAACTGTAGCTCATGGTGGTTTTTTGAACCTTTTAGTAGTCCTGCAAAAGTACATTTTTATGAAGCGAGTTGATTGTTTATGCACCAACTTTTGTACAGTAAATTTTTAATGAAGTGGCTATTTTTGCTTGAGTTTACCAAAAGGTCAGTTAAAAAGAAAGTCTGTGCATCTATTCAGTCACATCCACCATAATGGTCTCATGTAACTTACTGATAGGCTGATGAAATGTAACAAGTTGACCAAGATAGCTGGGAAATCATAGCAGATACTACAAGCAATCATTATGGCTACTAAGAACAGTGATAGAGGGGAAGTCATCAAAAATCTTTTATATAGTCAAATATGTGTATTCCAGAAAAAAATACTTGTTGTGGTAGAACAGAACTTTGGTACTGAGGGTTTAGAGCATTTCCCAAGTTACTGTAAGTTAGGGTTTAGCAGAAATAATCCATCCTAGTTTACGTTTCAGGGAGGCAATTTACACTTCTAGTAAATCTGGAAAATCACTGGATCCAAATGTTATATCTAAGGGTTACAGGCTGCTGATAGCACAGAAGGGAGGAAGTCAGCCTGGGTTTCTCCTGTCATCCAATAGAAAGGTTCTGTTCACAAATATGCTGCTTTGTTCCTCAAAGTTGTTAGGTGAGGAGACATCACTCTTTTCTGCTTTTGTTATCATATTAATAAAATGTTCAATTTTTCCCTGAACCACAGAGGTTATATTTTGTTCCAGTACTTGTTTTTAAATCATTTTCTCTAGCTTTTGTCCTGGCAAAGGTTAGGGCCTTGTACAGGTGGTGGAATTAAATTCCCTGCATGGTTTTACTGAACATTGTTTTCTGAAGTAATTTTTAAAGTAATTCCCAAGAATAAATCAATGAAGTTGCATAAGAATATTTTATTCTCCTATATCTTTGTTAAAAGCTGGTTTTTATTGAGCTAGTTTTATTACCTGTCTGCATGTTCGTGTCTTCAGATACAATAATTTCACATTTTACATCTGACATGGAAGTATTATTTGCAGGTGTCCTTTAAATTATAAATCAAAATTAATGTGGTAGAAAGATGTGTAAATGCCACTTGAACAATATTAACAGAAAACTTGAAGTTGAACATATACTGTGCACTTGCTGGTTTTGGCTTGATCACCTTCAAGTAACTGTTGAGTCTTCACGGGTTTCTCAGAACCAGCTACTTAAAGGATGCTTTTTTTTAGAATTCCTCCTCGACATGATTGTCCTTGTATCACCCAGACCATTTGTAGCATGCCTTGTATCTTTTTTGTTTTGTACTTGCTCATTCTTAAAACTTCTCTTTCAAGTTATTTCTTATTCAAAATGGTGAACATTAGAACATTACAATGTTCAGCAACTTGTTTTCTTTTTATCTTTTTCAGAAGAAACATTCTTGCTTCTTTCATTTCATTAAATATTGTCCAGTGATCGTACAGTAAGCTGTTAAAATAGCTTGTAAGACTTCAAGAGTAGTGACAAGTGACTGCACCAAGTTAATGGTGAAGCTAACATATTTTCTAGTATTTTATAAATGACTAAATATTTACAATATGTAAATTAATTGTTGTAGGAAAAATATTTTTAAAATCTAACTTTGAGAGGCAGACATTAAGGGACATGTGACCTGTGCAACTGAAGTTTGTTTCAAGGTATTTAATTTGTGGGGGTTTTTTTTCCATTGTGTGCTGAAGTTTTAGTTTTTACTTTTGTAATAGTAGAAGTAGATTTAATTCACTGTTACAGTACATGAATTAAAGATACCTTTTTACTTTGAAGTATAACAAATTCTGTTTTCTAAGTGCTCTTAGATCAGCAGGAGGAACTTTCATGGCAGCTAATGAGCTTACAGATATGACAGTTCCTGAAGATTTATGTAATTAAAGCTGTCTTTTCTTTTAAACATAATGACTTTCCTGCTTTTCTGTTAGTATTCCTGACAAGAAATATTTTGGTAATTCAGTACAATTTACTAATTTCTTATTTTATGGTTTTATAAAGATTTATATTGCATTTATCCAGGCTGCTGTTTTACTTGATTGACTCTAATTTACGAAGACCTTACAGGTAATAGTGTATCAAGTCTTTCATATTGTAATAACACTATAAAGCTGCAGATTTTCCTTTCTGTAAGAGACATTAACTTATCACAGCTTTACAAGTAACATATCCATTTTCACTTTTTTGAAACTTCATTAGTTTTTTTCCATAGATAATTAATTTCACTTCAAAATAAAAAAAGCTAGGAACCAAATTGAAAATGTGAAGTTTAAACTATATTAATGAAAAATAGGACACCCCCACCTATAACACTTAAAAACATTAGGACAGCATGAGAGAAAAATATTAATATATACGCCACGAGCATTCTATATGTCATAAGGAAAGGGTTTTTTTCTTATAAGAGATTTCTAAGTCAATGGCAAATTTCTCAGTACTATTAAATGATGTATTTATGCTATGCATTACTTGGGTTTTTGTTTTGATTTGGGTCACAAATTCACAGGCTCTTATTTTCAGGCTGTCAGGATTGTTGTGTTTGTTTGGGTTGCTTTTTCTATGCTTTCAGAAAGCATTGCACACTTCATGAGTTACTCCATACTCTATTATAATCAATCAGCACCAAAATCAATAGATAGTTTCACTATCTTGCAGATGACACTGATTTCTAAGTTCCTATAGCAGACTTATAGTGTGAAATAGACTCATTGCAGAAGCTGAAAGCAGGGATTGAGAGAACAAAGAACCACCCCTTGTTCTTGTGACTGGGCTCACAACCATTTAAGGAACCTTGAAGATGTGCAAGTTGGTGGGACCTGATGATGTACATGCATGGGTCCTGAGGGAACTGGCCAAGGAAGTGGGTAAGCCACTGTCCATCATATTTGAGAATTCATGGCAGTCTGGTGATGTTCCCACTGATTGGAAAAGAGGAAACATAACCCTCATATTTAGAAAGGCAAATAGGGAAGACCCAGGCAACTACAGTCTGTTGACTCTCACCTCAGTGCCTGGCAGAATAATGGAGCTGATCCATCTGGAAACTAGGCTAAAGCACATGGAAAATAATGAAGTGTTTGGTAACAAACAACATGGCTTCAGTAAAGGCAAATCGTGTCTGAAAACGTCAGTGGCCGCCTATGATGGGGTTACAGCAGTGGTGGATGAGGGAAGGACAAAAGATGTCATCTACTTGGTCTTTTCAAAGCATTTGACTACTGTCCTGCACAATGTCCTTATCTATAAACTGGAAAGACATGGGTTTCATAGATAGACCAGTCAGTGGATAGAAAATTGGCTCAGTGGGCGCACTAAGAGAGATTCAGTCCACGGCTCAAGATCCAAGTGGAGACCAGTGAATGACGAATGGTATTCCTTAGGGAACTGGTATTGGGACGGGCGCTGTTTAACATCTTTGTTGATGACATGAATGGTGGGATCAAGTGTGCCCTCAGTAACTTGGCCAACAGCATTAAGCTCTGTGGTGCAGTTGACGCAGTGGAGGGAAGGGACACTACCCACAGGAACCTGGACAAGCTTGAGAGGTGGGCCTGTGCAAACCTTATGAAGTTCAACAAGGCCAAGTACAAGGTCATGAACCTGGGTCAGGGTAATACCAACCACAAGGTGTAAGCTGAGCTGCATCAAAAGAGGTGTGGTGGGCAGGTCAAGGGAGGTGTTTCTGCTGTTCTAGTCTGCTTTTGTGAGACCCCGCCTGGAATTCTGTGTCCAGCTCCGAGGCCTCCAACATAAGAACATGGACCTATTGGAGTGAGTCCAGAGGAGGACCATGAAGATGATCACAGGGCTGGAGTACCTCTCTTTGTGAAGACAGGCTGAGGGTTGTTCAGCCTGGAGGAGAGAAGGTTCCAAGAGAGACTTTTATTGCACCTTCCTCTACCTAAAGTGGTCTCCAACAAGAGAGTTGGAGAGGGAATTTTGACGAGTGCATGTAGTGGTAGGACAAGGAGGAATGGCCTTAATCTGAAAGGGAGCAGGTTTAGATTAGATATTAGGAAGAAATTCTTCACAGTGAGGCTTATGACTCGCTGGAACAGATTGCACGGAGAGGTTGTGGACTCTGCATTCCCAGAGGTGTTAAAGATCAGTCTGGATGGAGCTTTGAGCAGCCTGATCTAGTGGAATGTGTCCCTGCCCATGGCAGGGGGGTTGAATCTAGAAGATCTAAGGTCCCTTCAAACCCAAACTATTCTATGATTCTATAGAATGGTAGCCCATTCAGAAATCTACCTCAAAAAATGTTTGGAGCTAACAGGGAAACGGTTTTATCTTAGGGTTTTTTTTTTTTTCCTTTGAGAATTCCTTTTTTAAAATGCAAAGGTAATTTCCCATTTTTTTAATGTTATATCTGGGATTTCTCTACCTCAAATGATAGTTTTCAAGAAAGATGGCTATGAATTATAATCAAGAGTCTTACTACCAAACCAGAAGTCCATTTTGAGAAGTCTGCCGAGTGGAAAATCACTTTATTAAGTTGCAGCTTTGAGAACTTTTAGTTTCTTGACCTCTAAGCCAAGGGCTATGCCACTTGGCTGCATATCAAGACACCACCCAAGAAAAGTATCAAATGTATCTTATGCCTTCCTTTATATGGTAAGAAGCCAGTGTATATTTTCCTTAGCTATTGAATACTCTTGTAAGTTAGTCTAGAGGCAGCTAAACAAAGTAAGCATCCTTACAACAAATGAAAAAAAAGTGTTTTCCTTTGTGGGAAAAAAAGCAACCGTATTCTTAAAGGCAGAGATAGATTGTTCATAACGATGACTACATAAATGATGCTCAAAATGGAAAACACAAAATTTTATGTCTTAAGAGTAATAGGAGTTGAAGTTTTGAGTTGATTTGGCTTTCAAACAAAAGAAATATTAACAGTAAAGCCTTAAAATAAATACTGAAGCATAGCAAAGTAATGACAAAGAATTCCATATGGAAAAAGAGGGTTGAGATACAGCTTCTTAAAAGGAAGAAAAAGTTTTTAAAAGTCATCTCTTTTTCTTGCTGTTTGATGTCAAGACTGAGAAAGTATGTAATGGTTTTAGCCACTAATTTTGCAATATGGTAGAGTACTAAGCAATAGAGAAAGTTGCGAAGTAAATATTTGTCCATTAATGCAATTCTTAGGTTAGAAGTCTATTTCAAGCTCTAAGTTGTGTGAGATTCTTTCACAAGACTGAAAAAGCTTGTTATTTTGTGGCTACTGGTTTTTTTTATTATTATTTGAAAATGAATTGGCTTTTAACCTTGAAAATCTTAGGCTAAAAATTTGTATCTATTTACCTGAAATGTGCCATTTAAGACAAAAATGTGCCACTTCACTATTTAAGATAGCATACTAGGAGCATTGAATATTTGAAAAGTGAAATTCATGGTGATATAGTTTAAAGTAAATCTTTAAATATTTCTGCAATTTTTTATTTATTCATGTTTTTTTGCACGGCTGTCTATACTTGTAATGGATCAGCAACTCTTGCTCTATTGGGACACAAGTCCTATATCAGCACACTGCAGATTTGACATATTCTTACATATTCTAATTTGAACCATTTTATAATAAATTTAACTTACTGAAAATGAGTAGTTAAACACATTTCCTTGTACCTTGTCTGTTATTTTGGGGGTTTTTTTGGTAAGTGCATTTCATAATATTAAAAAACTGGCTTTAAGAGCCAATGGAACATATGCAATACTGTTACGTTTTGCAAATAATCTCTTTAATGTTTGTGGCTATAAGTTATGCGCGGTAGTGTTATGTGACAAGTAATTTTAAGATCTGATTATGCCATGAACAACTAAAAAGTGAGTGAAATACTCTGTTTCTTTATGGCATAGAAATAGATGCATGTTTTACAAGCATTAATTAGCAAATCAAATTCCAAGCAAGACTTTGAGTATTTGCACATTTTTACCAAAATGGTCCTTCAGTTTCTAATATGATATTGAAGTATGTCAGTAGTCTGTGCAAGTAGCTTGCTTTCTCTATCATACTGTTATCTTGTGGTGATCCTGTTAAGTGGTGGATCATAGCCAATACCTGGTGCAGTCCTTGAGTCATGTGTTATTTAAGCATGGTGTAGACAGATATGTAAACAGTTCAGGATTCAGATAAAGCTGTTCAGTACTTTTAATTTCATACTCAGTCAACTGGGTATAAATGTCTGGATGTTAATGAAAGATTTCATTGATGTTTTAAGTGATAGTGAGAATAAGGCAAAATTATATACTTTCTAGGGGAAAAACGTGGATATCTGCTGAAAGACAAAAAATATCAAATGGGTTACGCAGATATCAATTGCAAGAGGAACCTTAAAATGGTGGAAAAGGCAATTAAAAAAACAGGCTGAATGCATTTCACAGATGTATAGACACTTGAAGGTGAGAAAGCTTAATTTTAATGAGTAGGAGGGTGCTGAAAGTGCATTTAGATGTACATGTAGACTTGTATCTTGCTACCTATATACCTCAGGGAGTTAGATCTTAGCGTGATGAGATTGAGTAGAAGACTGATAAATATGGACACTTTTAAACTTTTATTTTTAAGACTACTAGACTGATATTCATTGCCATTTCATGCTAATAATTCATTCTGAATCATTATTAACCACTCTCACTGCATATTCAAAGCAGTTAGTTGTAAACAGTTGTACCCTAAATTATCTCCAAGTGTACAACACACTGCAGTCAGCTGAGCACTTTGTGGTCTGAGTCCCCAAGGAAGCAGGTGGAGAGGCTCTAGAAGTCTTCAGCAAGGGAAGCTGCAACTGATGCAAAGGTCTTCTTTCTGCTCCCTCCTCTGGATTTCATTTCTTCTTTTATAAGATGGTTTTGTTTCTTGACAGATCTTGGTCCACCACTGTATCATGTCGCTGTGTGCTGTGCAACAGTGGGGGACCTTGACCCCTGTGCTCGGGGCTGGTGCCATATCCTGTTGCTTGGACATTTTTTCCTGCTTGCCTTAGCAGCTGCTTCTTTCTTTCAGTAGCAGCTCAGTGATGAGTAACTGACAATCAGTGAATTGTCATTCAGATGTTTCTGTTTTCAGCTGTTTCCCATATTTACAAATTCTGAGCTTAAACTATACATTATAAAAAGAGTTGTCATGTCAGACTGCATTTCACCCAAGAGGTTCTTGAAGTTTCTAACAAGTCCAGCAGGCCGGGGCTCTTGTGGAGGTAGTATAGGGCATAGCTGCTGTAAGATCTGAGGTCTATTACTATTGATGATAGTAATATTATTACTGGTGAACTGAGTACAAAAATGCTTCCACATTGTTTACCAATTACACTACATTAGTGTGCTTATATTTGAATTCAAAATAGGAGACAAAAGTCCTGCTTAGCTGCTTTTTTTTCATGTGTGCAACTGAAGTCTCCTCTGGCTACAGAAGGGAAAGTCTGAGTGCTAAAGAGCTAGTGGCATTGTCAGAGCTTTGGGGGAAAAAAGATCTCAAAAAGAGTGTTGTATGCATCTTAGGCACACACATACACAAAGAAGAAAGGGGAAGAAAAGGCAAGAAAGCCAGGAAATGGCTACAGAGACAAGGGAAATCATTATTTTGGAAGAAAAAAAGCATAAATACTGTATTTTTCAGTGCTGTGTGACACTGAGTATATGTGAGTAGATCTTACGCTACTCTTAAAGGATATTTCAAACCTTTGCTAGTGTTTACAGAAACCCTCAATATTTTACCTCTGTAATATTTCTTTGTTAGTGCTCTAAATCCACCTGAAAAAAATGGGTAAGGCTTTTCTTGTTGGTTATTGGGCTTTTTTGGGCTATATTTTCTCATTTAGCTTCACTTTTATATGCTGCATTAATAATATGATGACAATTTTAGAGAATTATTCAGTAAACTCAATCAGTCCAGTGTGATTTTTACATGGCGAAACCAATAGTGTATTTCCAGAATTTTTAAAAATAATATGGTATAATTTTCTGTATCAGGCTAGAGGTCAGTTTGTCACTCTCTCGGAATAAAGGGGCCATAATAGCACAAGGGAAGCAAAGTACCTGTAGGCAAGAGGAAGAGCATCATGATAAGGAGATGGCAACAGCCAAGCAAATTGTCATACAGGGTGGGCACATAAGATGTCTGAAATACCGACTGATGCAAAAAGTAGCAAAAAGTTTGCAGCAATAGAAATGAAAGACCATGTGAGTATTGCTTCATTTTGGAGAATTATTTCTAGTATTTCAGATTAAACAGGTATAATTTCAAAGCTAGTGAAATATTATTTTAATTTTAAGCAAAAATAATAATCTGGGGATGGGGGAGAGGAGAGCAAAGTCTCCACAGAAAATTGTTGAAAGAAAAAAAATCAAGAGTGCTGTATTCTCATACTGTAAACACCAGTTTCATATTCTGCATCCTGAGGTAACTGAGATAAAACCAGAAGTTTAGTAAGTACATTTTTTACCAAGTTTGCTGTGGCTGTAGTAATGTTGTGTTACTATAGAATATTTAAGAAAGTGAAAAAAGAGTGATTTTAGTAATTCCGTATCTCTTTATCTGGCTTTATTGATACAAAGTTATATATAGTAAAGTTATAGAGGAAAGAACAATCCACAATAGAGGTTAATGATAGTAGCATAAAATGAAAATGAATTTATTGCTATCTTTGGTTATTAGTTTTTTTCTTTTTTTTCAATCCCATGAAATCCATGTTGACTTCAGTAAAGCACTTGATATTATGTACAATGGGAGACTATTCATTAAAATAAAAAGTAGAAGAAACAAAGAACTGTCTTAGAAGGAATATGGCCAAAAAAATATATAAAATTGTGGTATTGCACCAATGAGCGTGTCTGACACAGGGTTAGATAGTTTGCCAGATGAGAGGGGGTATTGGGTTGTCATCACTGAGTGATCCTGAGGAAGCAGAACAAAAGGAAGGAAAATCAATAGCATGAAGTACAAGATCATGCTTCTTGATACTGTAATAAGGGCTTTGGTCAAGAAAAAAAAGGATATTTTATTGTAATTTAATCAGATAAGGTATTCCTAGAAGAACTGGAGAAATTGTAATGCAGAAATTAAAAGGCTGGTGAGTCATCACCTGAAATACTGTGCAGAAATATTTGAAAACAGAAGCAGTTGAAGAGGCTTCCAGAATAATTGTGGTATTAGAAAACCAGATTCAGAAGATGAAGCCCTAAGAATGAAGTTGTGTTAACCATAAAAAGCAGATGGTGGAAAATCTAATTACTGCTTACAAAAATAGCAGCAGCCATTTTGGAAGAGAGCTTTGAGAGTTTAGGGAGGATGATCGGGTATAAGTAGGAGATTGTTTAGGCACACATGCATTGTATTCAGTGAACAACTTGATTTTGTGGGCTCACTAACATTCAAAACCTGAAGGTTTGACTTCGTTTTTTAACTAGTGTATGAGTTGTGTACTTCAGCTTGGCTTGGGTTTATCTCTGAATCCTTCCAGGATTAGGGGTTAAAGTTGAGTTTATTTCCCTTTTCTGCCATTCCTCTATATCCCTTCAGATTTTATACCATGCCTTTCAGAGAGACACAAGAAAAGGTTGGCAAGTATTTTATATGATCTTTTTTTGGAAGAGCTGATTATATTTAGAGGTTTGATTTTTTTTTTTTTTTTAAATCTGTTTTTACTAAATTGAAACCTCCAAAGACAACAGTACCAAACTTAATAGCAGCCTATTATGAACTAGCCTTTAGGCTATCATTAGAAATACAGTCGTAAAGGAAAATATATCTAATAGTTTTACACTGCTAAAAGCAAAGATTTGCTGAAGTCTTAAGTTCAAAAACAATCTGAGATCATGACAGACGAAAAAAAACTCTTCAGGACAAAATAGAGATATGAAGATTCTTGATCAAATATGTAAATGTCAAAAAACCTGAAGTACGTGTGTGAAAAACTGGCTTTACTGGAAGCAAGAGCTTGAAAATCTCTGTTAATCACAGAAAAACCTGTTAATCAGCTCTAGGCACTGAGTTATTTTGCTGGGTTTCTCATCTGGGTAAAATAGTGTAGCTGTTACTCAGCTGCTACCTGCAATTGGTGTAGAGGATTTTTTGGTGGGTTGAGCTTTTGTATTGTTTTTAAATCTGTGTTACTTGCCAGCTCTCATGATTTTGACATTATGTACTATATGTACTATATGTACTATATGTATATGTCACACTAATTTATACTGTGAACTCTTGATGCAATGGTCTTGTGAAGAGTCCTATCAATAATTACATTAGGCACTAGTTGTTGTAATTGTGTTCCACTGCAGCTAAGTAAATCAATGACTTAAAATGGTGTGTGCCTAACCCTCAGATGCTTCTCATGACAGCAGAAGTATGTCTTTCTTTTAAAATCAGGTTTGTTTCTGGGACCAGTGAAGACTGAAACACATCTTAGTCAATATTGTCAGCTTCTAAATTTAGCTATGCTCCCCAAACAAAGCAGTTTTTTAGCTACCGAAGCCAACTGACCTAGCTGGTGATGATTTGGGCTTACCAATTGCTGAGTGAAAATCTGCAAGTCTAACATACAATTGAGAAACTGTTTTTTGAGTAACCAGAGGCTTATAAAAATGGTGATTATGAAGCAATTTATCACATTGCCATGGATCATTTTAGAGTTATGTTAACCTTTCTGCTATGAATGGGATTGTAGTTGCTATGCAGCATTTTACTCTGGTCATTTTCGGGACTCTGTCCGGCTTTTATCAGAGAAGGATGTGTTTATTCTATGTATTTTATATTTTCTCTCACATAACTATTTGGTAGATGAAATTATGGATCCACTAACAGATCCTAGTAACACAGGGACACATACTTTCTCCAAGGAGTTTTTTTTAAGATGAAGATAACTATACCTTTACAGATATAGTATATTATAAATGAAATAAATAATTAAAAAGAAAAAAAAACTCATTAGACTAGAATTCACAGTATGTTCTTACGTCTTTATATATTGCTCCTGTTGAACTTAACTAAAGTTGACTTAATAAATAATCAGAAGTAAGTTTTAGCTGATGGCAATAATATAGATCTAAGATAGAATACATGCTAACAAGTTATACTCAGATTACTCTGGTTGTCTTGATATTTCAATCAACTATTTGCAGATCAAACTTTCAACTTTACATGCATTGCTTCAGGTGGATGAAAGTTGTATTTCTCTTTTCCTGGCAAAGAAAATTTGCACTTTCTCTACATCCTTCTATAAATCCTTGATGTTTCAGTTCCACTCCTTTCTTTCTCCTAAGTCCACGTGTTGCTCTCTTGTACCCTTTCAAGTGCTTGGCAAGCACTTTTGCTCCGACAAATTCTGTTGTGTTTTTTACCACACATAGTGCTTTTAAACTAGAGAATTGAGGTTTAGGTTTCATGCATAGGTGTTTTAATAGCCCCATTTTCTGTGTTTGAGAATCTTATTTTCTTTATGATCTTCCATACAAATGTTTGTATTTTCTGTTTTAACAGAATGAGATGGCAAAAAGCTTTGTGGTTCTTTTGAGTATCTTGAAAACTTGTCCTTTGGTTAATCAGGGGGGACAGACTGGCATATGTATATCTCAGGTTATTTAAAACAGAGCATTAATTGCAATGCAAAACCTTGGGCATAAAAACAAATGAAAATACAGCATTCAAACAGCATACATCTAATCAGAATAAGGAATCTGCCTAAGTGGGGGGAGCTGAACATTGTAGAGTGACCTCCTCATCTTGCATTGTAATTTTTTCAGGGTGCTTTTATTTCAGAATTAACGATGTAGTATGCTGACTTTAACTCGTGTATTTTGAAAACAATGGTTTTTGTTTAGCGTGTTAACAGAATGAATGTTGTGTATTTTAGTCTCAGCAGAAAACCTGGAGAAGAGCCTTAAGCATATGGAGAGGCAACTTCAACAGCTTGAGAAGGATTTGCAGACTTTTCCAGTTCCTGAAGATAAGCACGATAAGTTTGTAACAAAAATGTCAATATCCTTTAGAGCACTCTTAAAAAAAACAAAAGAAAAATCCCTAAGTAATTTAACTGCATTGCTTTAAATTTTAAATTTATTTGCATAACTTCTGTCTGGTTTGTAGCATGTATTTTTGAAAAATATAACTTGTTTTTCCTCTCAAAAACTAAATACATGAGCAGTCCAATTAAAGGGTTCCTCTGAAGTGGAATGAATGAGGAAAAAAATGCTTACTGTTGGGTTTTACACTGTGTATGAGTTTCTTAATTTAGTGAAAAGAAGTTAAAATAAGAATGTTAAGCACTCTAGTGTTACATGGTATTTTTATGTCAGAGTCTCTTAAAAAAATATGTCTGTCACCTTGTGTCTCTTTGTTTTCTGGTGTATGCATTACCATTGTGAATGTTTTTATACCTGGAACCACAGAACCAGAAAATTTCTCTTGTTTCAGAAATGAGATTCATAGCCCACGAAAACTGTTTTCTGGTGTTATTTTTGCCAAAATTCCTTTTCTCACAATTTAGTCCAAATCATGCAGCCAACTTTGCTGCTTGTCTTTCATAAGAACACCTAGTGACATGAAGATAATTAATTAAACAGGAAAAAAACCATTCTTCTAGCAAATGTTGGCCATATACGCTTGGCACCAAGACTAATCTGGAAGCAGAAATATGAGCAGACAGGTTGAAATTTGCTCTGCAGGCATGGTTAGGTTGTTACCTATCTGGAAGACTGCTGTGTTATGTACAAAGGCTGGGGGACTCAGGACACGGTCCTCTTGATTCATCTCATCCTGTTACACAAGACATGGCAAGTGACCCTGAGGCTGAGTGGATGTACGGGTTCTTCCTGTGTTAGGGCCAGTTCTGTCTTCATTGGATTTGCTGCAACCTAAGTGTCTGCAACTTAGCTTCAGGCCTTCTCTGGCCACTGTGGGTTATCTTAACCTTCCAGTGTCATTACTAATTTTTTATAAGGTTGGGTATTTTGTTGTTGAGGTTGTTCTGTTTATTGTTGGTGGTAATGCCTTTTTCTCCCAGCTCAATGTGTTTTTGGGAGATATATTGCACCACCAGCATAGTGTGTCTACACTACAAAATGTAAGTTTGGTCCCTGAAGAAACTAATAGCTTAACAGGAGAACTAGGAGATGGGTCCTGAAGGCAAGAGATAAAATATTGCCAGAAAGTTAAAGGAAAATGTATCCATGAGAGCTTTTGGACAATATTGCTAGGACTTACAAAGTCTGTGCTTTATTTGGAAAATTATATTTAGTCTAGGAAGTTAGGAATGGGAAGCATTTTACAAAAATCTAAATTATGAAAAAGGACAGGCCCTTCTTAATCTGTTAGAATAAAATAGACTATTTCAGTTGGAAGGGACCTACAACAATCTAAAATAGTCATGATGCAGGCACTTTGAATACCCTTTTAACTTTTTGCATTTTTTAGCTAAGGACTAGATTTTGAAGGAACAGATAGTATACAGCCTTCCTTGGATATGTAGTTATAAAAAAGAAATAAATTAGCAAAATTCAGTTGAGAATGAGTGAATCCTCACAAAAATTTAAGAAGGAGAGCAAGACAAAAGTTGATGAATAAAGATGTACTTATATGCTAATACCAAACATCTAAAATCCAAACATGATTATGCAGGATGCCTCATTTCCCTTTGTGTTACTGACATTTTGGACATTTATGAAACTTCCTGGCAGGAGTGAGTGGAATACTGTGATAAAAGGTTATAAATTGTATTTAAGACAGAGTAAGTAGGCACACCTTGTCAGTAAACAGCATAACTTTTTCAGGGATTGAAATTCCATCCCCATATATGAAGACCATTAGAGGAGTTTACTGATCACTTAAAAAGGATCGTGATCATCTTAGTAAATGCAAAGGTGAATCTACACTTGGTCTTTTTCAGTCATCTCAAAAGCTCTAATTCTGCCGGAGAAGACAGGGATTATCAATGTCGATAGAATGAAGATAAGTCATACCCGTAAAGTTAAATTTGTTCTTTGCATCAGTTTTCTCTAGAAGGAACTTCAGTTGACCCTACTGTGTAATATTTTAAATGGAAGGATGATGTTAAATGAAGGAATCAGTAGAATTCTTTTTCTTAATATAAAATAAATAGCAATAAATCCCCAGGAGTAAACAGTGGTCACAAAACACTTGAAAAAAATTCAAAATTAACTCAAGTATAAACTTAATGGACTACAAATTCTTACATGAACTAAGCTAGCTGAAGACACACGTCAATCATAAAATTGAGGAATCGTAGAATAATTTGGGTTGGAAGGAACCTCAAGGATCATCTGGCTTCAACCCCCCTTCTGTGGGCAGGAGCACTTTTCACTAGACCAGGTCAAAGCTGAAAAGAAGCCCACGCGTTTTTTAGAAGGGCTACAAGAAGGGTCTGCAAGTCATGCTTCTCTACCAAGAAAACTGATGAAGACTAAATACAAAATGAACATGTATTTATTGGAGATAAAATGTGATGGAGGAGAGTAATTGTGTGTTTTGTAAAGAGAAACCATCCTTTGCAGGTCTATTGCAACATGCAGATAAATGTAAGAAGTCAGTAGAACATAACTGAATTTCCATCCATGTTTCAACAAGGTGTTTTAACAAAGACTTTAAAGGAAAGAAATTTCTTAGGTTAAAAAGTGGTTTGATTACTTTTTTTTCTGGATTAATATCTTTGAAAAAAATCCTCTTGTCAAAGGGAGATAATGGCAGATGCTGACAAAGCAGCAAGTGAACTTCAGCGATTATAGAGTAATAGATCTGAAGGAGAAACACTGTATTAGAACGATCGAGAACAAATGCAGTTGAGAGCAAGCAGAAAACATAAACGAAAAGATACTATAAAAATCAGCAGTACTCTTACATCATCAGTTCTTCCATTACCCCATCTCAGAAAGTGTAGTGTATACCTACTGATGTGGCAGAGAATTGTGGCAATGAGCAGCAATTGGCAGTAGGTTATGCATATGGGATGTTTTAATAGAGTAATACTCTGATGGTGGAAAATCGAAAAAGTTAAGACAATACAGTAAAAATACTTGTAATTTTGTCTCCCCTACGGAAGGAAAGAGAGGAATATATTCTTTGTGTCTTTAAATAACCATGGGTTCATCCCATGTGAAATATTGTCCAGCGGGTTAAAACATACTAACAGAAATGTTTTCTTGGACAACAAACAATTAAACTGGTCCAGAGTAGCTTTAGCTCAGAAGAAGGACTAACATGCAGACTGCTAGAAACTGAATACTACATCACTTGAATTATCATGCTATGTTTGCCAGGTTTCCTTTCATTTCCTCCTTGTTTTCCCTAATTGTTGGGTATTGACTGCTGTCAGAAACAGGCAAAATAAATATTTGGTCTTACTTAAATAATAAATCAGTACAGGTAAAAACAACTGTTAAGATCCGATTAGTGACCTCAGACCATATGCTGAAGTCAATAATACACATTTTATTTAACAGTAAATGAGGGTGGATGGGGGGGAAAGAGAGGGAGATGTAAAGCAGGAGATAGTCTCCACATGTGGATCCAGTGGCACGCTGTTGGTCTTTCTTCACCCTGGGCTTCTTGGTGGTGGTATGTCCTGAGGTGGTTCAAAACTCTTTGCTATTTTTACATTTTAGCAAACAAAGGAATTAATGCTCATTGGCTACACAGTTTTCTTACTGTATTGATTAAATGATTCCTTTGCTTCTGTGCTAGTTAGTCCTGTGCTCAGTCTTTCTCCTTTGAGTCGATGTGTTTCTTGGTTCAGTGGGTTGTGATCCTCCCCTGCCAGAATTACCTTTTACCCAGTCAGAGCTGATTTCAGCACAGTTGCTGAGTTGGATTTCCTCGTGGACCATAAATTCTGCATTCTCTGTGTCAATTACCAGTGATCCATTCTTCTCCCCCAGCTCTGTTAACCCACTCCTAGGTCTGAGATAACACCCAGACAATAGTACCACCTTTATCTTACCTTGAGTTCCTGTCACAGTGGCTAAATTTATTAATCTCTAGGAGGCATATTTGGGGAGGGGCTTCTTCAGTGCTCACAGTTGCCCATCTCTCTCATAACTTGGGGTGATCTTTGTTTGGCCAATGATACGTGTATTTGCAGTTGGTTCTTTACACAGTTTGCCACAGTGGGAATTTTTTTCTGGATGTGTTAACCAGGATGTGCTACCCAGATCTGACTTCTGGCAGGCCTGGAGTTAGAAACATCCTGTCTCTCCTTTCTGTGCTTATCTCATGTCCTTCTGTGGCCTAAAGAGTGTTTGAGACAGGCAGCTATGCTCTATTAGTCCTTACACCAGCCGTACTATATATTTCATTGTATTAGACTATTCAAATACAGTATTTTGAATAGTAAATGTTACGAACAAAGTCGTTTGCCCTCACCTAATACCTGACCCAGCAGACAGACGGAAATTTCTAAACAGCATAGTTGCATATGGTTTCTAGTCATGTCTGTGAACAGACTAATTAAAGCAGCTCACTTTTAGAAAAACAGGAACTTCAATAAATTACGAAGCAGAAAAGGTTTGATGTAAAGGTTAGATAATCTTGCACAGCATGATGAAACCTGGACCTGTCTTTACTTTTATTCCTATGACAAGGAAATTTGAATGGTGTTGATGTCTTGAAAAGCATGCAACTCATGAAAAGAGACCAGCAGGAAATCTGAAAAAGGAAGGATAGTGCTTTGCTGAAAATAATTTTTCATCCTGAGTACAATTAAGCTCCATGGACAAGCAGGCTATTACATCCTGTCGCTAAATATCACAACCCAAAGCCCCCTAATGAACTGATTAGCATTCTTGTTTCTTTAGGAAGTCAGAGATATGCACAGTTGGTTCACTCTTTTATTGACAAAGTCTGTAATTATGAATATTTCTCCTATATATTACACTGTGTTAATTTGTGAGCCATCATGTGTATGCTAGCTGAAAAGAAATAGTTATTATCGCAATTCTTCTGTTTCCTTTAATTAAGAAAGTCAAAGAATATTGAATTGATATTGATCTAACATATTAAATCTATCGAGTGAAATGTTCCATAAAAAGCACAGTGAACAAAATACACTTGTATGTTCAAAATAAAAATTTAGTGGGTTTATGGAGAGTATTTAAATTGCATATTAAAAGTTTAATTAAGTGATTTAGTCAACATGCTCTTTATCAGTACAACTCCCATCTTGTGATTTTCCAAGCAGCAGCTGAGAAAGTTTGAGCTTACTGATAAAAGTAGTGTTGATTATGTTCTTTTACAGAAACCTATGGAACTAATACTTGAGAGACAATCCGTTGATTGCTGCCTTTCAGCTAAGAAAAAAGTCCTATCTTTTGATCAATTCACTGTTCCTTTGCCATTTAATTTGATTTGTTGACATTGCGGAAAGGGAAGGAAGAAATGGCACTTAAATGAGTCAGAGCCTTCACTAGCAAATGAGGTAGAAGAAACCCATTTCAGCTGCAGGGAAGGGACTACTTACTACCTCCAAACAGTTGGTTACTTAATTGACCTCATAGTTTGAAGTTCCCCCTGTGCAACATAGACTGAATCTGTAAGATGTCCTTGCATCCTAAGGACTTTGAAGATTACAGGACCTGAGCTCTTCAGGTAAAAAAAGGTTGTCTGCTGCTCTTTGAGAGAGCATCAAGATGTTAAGTGTGTGGACAGGTAATGAGATAGGGCTTTGGCAGCCAATGTAAATTTAATTAAAGTCTATAATTCTTTTAGTATCTGGTCTGGTCTTAAGGCTTGTAATATAGCTAGCACTGGTTTTACTTGTAATATATGATATATACACAGTGAATGCAGCAGCTTTGTGTGATACAAATACCTGCCAATTTGTTTTAGTATTATAACACAGATAAGTAGGAGTGAATCAAAGAAAAGGTATTATTTGACAAGTACTCTTCAGAAGGTACTAATTTAAAAAACTAAACATTTCTATGTGTTTCTTGAACTATTATATTCAGATGCAGAATTTTTCTGTTGAACCTTGGTATATGTATATAAAAAGAAGTCTCTCTGACATGTGTTTTTCAGACAATTGCAACTATTTTCCCAAGATGTGGGAAATCCTTAACAGAGTCCTACAGCATTCACACCGCTTGCTCTTAATAGAAAATCATTTGTTGAAATGGTTTGAAGTAACCTCAAAGTCTTTTTGCATCAGTCTTCAAAAGGTTTGCCATGTTTTGTGGAGACTGTTGTCATCTAGTATAGTGGCAGTCTTAGTTCCCTTTTGAAGATTCTGCTAAAAAAAGAAGTGGTGAATATTGGGGTCTTTTAAGGAAATGTTCGGAAGAGATTAACATTATTCATTATCTTTTCTAGGGTAACAGCTGCTTTTACTTGGCTTAATATGCTGCACTATATTAATATTTTATATACCACAGTATATTAAAATCAGTATAAACTTCAGACAAGCAATTCACTCTGAAGAGAGCTGCCAGAATATGCAAGACCAAACATACAGCAGTTAGAAATTTTGCCACAGATCTTAAACTTGTCTCAGCTGTGCACTGCTTTCCTGTTACATGAATCAGCTGAATGATCTGTAGTCCAGTGATTCCAAAAAGGCAGTCCATGAAGTGAAGCCACTTCAGAAAAAGTTAACAAATACCAAACTTCTTGATTTCATTTTCTTCCCATCTATGTTGCAGCTCAGCTGTACTTCTGTCTTCATTCATCCAAAACCAATGAATTGTGTAGTTGATAATGCATATGTATCAACCTGTTCATAATAATTACAGTTGGGATTGCTGTACTCAGTAGTATTCCCTGTTGTTTCCAGTTTAGCTAGAGCTGGCTAACAAAAGCCATATTTAAGGAGAAAAGGAAGAGGAGTTATTAAAAATACCTAAATTGAAGCACAGTCTCAGTAGAATGCCAAGCGCTTAGGGGTATCCCATAATGCACCAGATGGAAAATAAAAATCTCAGGATTCATTGTGTCTGGCATTGAAATACTAGATAGCAAAACATCTTGCCAGAGTACTGCATTTTGTGTTTAAAATTATGCATCAGATATTCAAAGGGAGTCAGTTTTTAACAGTATAAAATTAACCAGCTTATATGGACTCTATTAACATAGCTGTAATTCAGCTGTGTCTTGAAGAATATCAGAAATTTTCTCTCACCTCCCCCGCTCCCCAAGTTTTCTTTTCAGGATATTGTCTGGAATTCACAAGACGAAGTCTACATTTTGCTGATAATTTCATCCTTTTTTTTTTCTTTGTTTTTGCTTCCTAGAACACTGAAAATACTAGAATGTTTATATTTGGCATTTATACATAGAGACAGCAAAACCAATTCATTAATTTTCCTTTACCCTTCACTCTATAGAAATAAGCAGCCTCATAATTGCAAAAAACTGTTTTTTCATAAGATCTGTTAATAATCTAAGAATCACAAATAGTAAGTATCCTAAATTTTAGGATCCAAAGTAAACGAGATGCAGGAATTATTTTTTCTAGTTTCATTCTTTTTTGTTGTTTTGGCTTGTTTGTGTTTTTGTGAACTGCTGACATATATTTTGATGGTCTTAGCTTGTATTTGTCATGTCTCTCTTCTCATAATCCTTTTTTATATAGTACTTGTGCAGCATTTATAGACAAACCACTCATCAACTTTCTTTGCTTTCCTACCAATAGCTTTTTAAGAGTTTTAATAATTTTTAAGAATCTCAAACCTAAAGATCAGTTTTCTGTGTGCAATGCTCATCTTGGGAGCTAAGTAAAGGAGATTCAAATTGATGCAGAAGAAAAGAGGGCTGGCAGCATCAGTTCTCTTTGAGCTGTTGCCAGCCAGTCAGCACAGGCAGTCTGAAGCTGCTTACAAGCTGCATCTTGTGAAGTTACTAAAAGCATGAAAGGAAGCTTGTACCAGCAAAAGAGCCATGTTAAGAAAGTCTGAAATTAGGTGGTTGAGGGGTGATGGAAGATGTATCTTTGTAAATTGTTGAAATCTGGACTTTTGTTAGTCCTTTTTTACAAGACTGTCATAGTGGAGGCTGTTCTGCACTTACAGAATCAGCTAGTAGCCATTAGTGACTAATTAGAATATTGTGAAAGTGCATTATTCTCCCTTCCTGCACATATGTGAGATCATTATTGTGTGAATTTCTGGCCTGGATTCTAAATCACAAAAAGAAAACCATGAACTTCTTACTTGCTATTTTTAAAGCGACCTTAACAAACCAGAAGGACACTTAATAGTGAAACTGAAGTGGAATTCAGCCTCTAAACAAAACTGAAAAAAGAAGTGCATTGCAAAAAACCTGAAGAGTGAAAGCAGTCATCCAGCAGTAAATTGTTAATATGTACTGATCACTAGTGGAGTTCCCCAGGGCTTAGTACTGGGGCCTGTCCTGTTCAGCATCATTGTTGATGGTCTGGACAATGGGATTGAGTGCACCTTCCAACAAGTTCGCCAGTGACACCAAGTTGGGTGGGAGTGTTGATCTGCTGGTGATAGAAAGGCTCTGCAGAGGGATTTGTGCAGCCTGGGACGGTGGACTAAGGCCAGTGGTGTGAGGTTCCTTAAGAAAAAGTGCCAGGTCCTGTGCTAGTCTCTTGGTCTAGATTTTCATGCACTTGATTAAAAATTCTGTGCTTCATAAAAGAACTGTAGTGTATTTAATCTGTAGTAGAAAGTGTACAAACACAGTAAATCCTCTTTTGCAGTAGTTGAGGTGGACAATTAAAATGGCTATTTTTTGTCTTTTGTAGTGTGTACTACAGCAGGAAAACAATGGAACATAAATATTTGTTTAGCTACCCTTCCATTAAAGTACACACACCCTGAAGTTGCCCAACATAAGGAAATGGCTATGTAGAATATTTTGTCTTTGACCTTCTTTGGCAAACTACATTATCGGAAGTCCTGAATAAACATAGGGGTTTTTATTTCATCTGCATTATGCAATATTTTGATTCTGTTTATAAACGGTTTATCTTTTATATAAATAGTTTTCTTGTTTTCACCTCTAATTTAATTAAGTTGTATTAACATTGTAAATAGCCTTAGAAAAAGCATAAATACATGATGTAGCCTCCAGAAACAGAAGTAAATGCATTGCTGTTATGATGAGGTTTTTTATCTTTCATGGTTTTTACTTTTAATACTGTTTATCAATATTTCTATTTTTACTTTAATTTTAGTAGGAACGATAGTATTTATTGATAAAGTATTCAGGTTAATTATTGGTATCTGTACCTAAATTCCCTGGAAATTGTAATTTATATACCTAGGTGTTTAGCTTCAATAAGGAGACAGTGATATTAAATAAACTACATGGGTGCTTGAAGTTAGATTAGTTACATACATTTAATTTAATTTAATTTCATAAGAAATTATTTAGTAATTGAATAATCTTTAAATTTAAAGTGGTTGAGATATTTTAGTGGAAGTGTCTGGATTCATTCATAGGCCTAGTATACACAGTAAATACTAGGAAGCATATACAACATGGAAAGAATTCTTTTGGTCCTTATTTGATGAAATAAAAATGTGTATGACATACAAATCCATGTTAAGTAAAAGCAGTGTGTTTGACTGGATTCACTGAGTATTCTTGCAGCCTTAACACCAGTATACAGCTTCCTAGTTCATGCCAAAGAAGATTTTCAGAAACTTTCACGGATGCATGAGAACATGGAAAAGCTCTATCAGAACGTGATGGGGTATTATGCCATTGACCTGAAGAAAGTTTCGGTGGAGGAGTTTTTAACGGACTTAAACAACTTCAGGATGATGTTCATGGTACAATATGTTTATTTTATGCCTAGTGTTTCTTAAAGTTATATTTTGTAGCCTTACCTATATGTATGTATTTGGATAATAAGTTGATTTGTGTCGCATCTGGCTTCTTATGATTACATAACTTACTGACTACACCCCTGCAGGAATATTGTATGAGCATGAGTTTTGTGACAAAATCTGGAGGAGTGATCCAGCTAATGCCTATAGATCTGTAGAAAGATTCACTTAGTCATTTTGCTGCCTATTCCTCATTGCAGCCTGACACTTATCATTACAACACACTTATTTAGGTTTCTTGCATGTTTCCCAGTCTTGTTTGGTTTTACTTGGTTGGTTGGGTTTTTTAATGATTTCAGACAGATCTGAAGATATAGGTAGGGCAAATGACTTCTTTCACAGATACTGAGAAACAATTTGAAATTCATATGTCCATCACTTTTGAGGAAAGGATTTAAACTGGAACCCATATTTAACAACCATTTGGAACATGTAATGATTACTAAGCCTTTGCTACTTCAGAGTTTTAACAACTAAAAGCCTAGAAATTATTCAATTGCAATAATTTTTCTTGGCAAGTTACATATGCTAGATTTTTAAACAGGGGCATTGATTGTGTTTTCCTAACTCGATCAGTGCCTAATATGAAACTCAGTAGTCTAATTTTCAGAATTAATAAATATTATAAAATAGTTGTATTACTTTAATTTCTGATGTTTAAACCATACCTCCCATGTAAATGTTGTAGAATTCTAAATGCTTAGGTTCATGTTGAGTTGGAGGTTCTAAGGAAGTGGTTATGCTTTGCATCAGTTTTCCCATATTTCTTCTCTGTGTCTGTAGAATTAGCACTGATGCTAGCCTCTACTTCACAGCAGTGTCATAAAGATAGATTAATTAATGCTTCAAAACAGGTATTATTGATGAGCATGATAGAAGAAACCTTGAGGAAAATTAATAATGCTGTCTTGCAGAGCACAGTTTGAAGGCTATATGAAAAAGTTCTGTAGATAAGGCATGAAACCCCCTATCACTCAATGACACTAACCAAAATCTTGAGTAGCTGCTCAGTTTTGAGACTTTTCAGAAAAGATTTTTGAGATGCCTAGCATGAGACAAATGAGCTGATTTTCAGGATTGTTTAGTATTGGTCATAATTACTGACAGAAACTGAAGGTGGTTATTATCTTAGAAAATTTAGTTCAGAAGACTTGTAAATTTAGTGCTGAAAAATCATTGGATTATTAAGAAGCCCAAACTAAAAGACCACTCGTCACCAGTAGGTGTGGGAGATTGAAGTTCAGTCAACTTGTTGTTGTGCAAAGTTGATGGTCTACATTAAGTATTTTCCTACTTATAATTTTTTTTTTTTTTTATTCTTAATTAATGAAAATGTATTAAAAAGTTCAAAAAATCGCTGTGTTTAAATCTGGAGCCCTAGACTTCAGTTTCATAGCTAACTTGGAACTGCACTTCGTATTTCAGTGTTATTTGGTAGCTGTGACAACTATTATTTGCACTTCGTGAGCACCAAATTTAGAGTACAATTAGTTGGCCAGATCCAAAAAAAGGGGTGAAGCAACTTGCCTTCAGTGCTTTATCTTCTGAAGCCAAATTCCTGGTACACTCAGTGGAACATCTTAGGTATCAGATATGTCTGTTAACCTCCCTCTGTACTTTCACAGCATCATGGGTACTGCTAACAAGCTCATTCCTTTCCTTGGAAGGATAGTTTTCATGTTAAAGAAATTGTCTAATGGTTAGAATTTTCCTCCAGTTGTAGGAAAGGGAGTGAAGACACCGTGAGGCAACAGCTCTTCTGTCCAAGAGTAGACTAGTTAGGCTGATCATAGGATACAGAAACCCCTTGCTCCTATTGGTACTAGGTAGCTCTGCAGCAGAGACATAACTTCAAGAACCAGAAGAAGAGCAACCAGGGGTTCCCTAGACTCTATTTTTCCTTAATATGATGCAAATACTTAAATAAAAATTAGAAACTACCCTGGAAATCACAAGGGAGAACCCAAGAATGCCTCCAGCTTGGAAAATCTAGGTCTTGGCGTTTCACTTACCTTTCGTGTTGAAAATACATGGGACATGTAGGATAGAATTTGGCCTTAGGGCATATCTGTATGTGAGTTTGAGTGTCTAATCTTGTGTTTTAGTCAAGGGAGATGTATATTTAATTCATTTAGTGGAATTTGGAGAGCTGCCTACCTGATGTCTCAAAGGAGACAGAACAACAGAAGCACCTAGTATCCTGGAGAAGTGTCTTAAATAGTGCCAAAGACATCGTCTGCCTGAAATTTTAAGCTGTGACATAGAATTTGTGGAAAATCACTTTCCTGTTACAGAAAGGCTGAGGGCAAGGTTCAATACTACAAAGCAAACAATTCACACTGCCTATGAAGGTGTGAGCTATTAAGTCAGGCCCACTTGTTCAGTGTGATAGGAAAGAATAGACACCTGCATTTGAATGACTGCAGTCTGAGGCTGAGTCCTACTGATACTGTTTTTGGGGAAATAGTAGGTGCAAAGTAGAAATTTCCTTGGTCACTCTGTTAGGAAAGTGTGTAATTTCTGCCAGTATTGTACTTGTCAAGTCCCATTTGAATTTTATCCAGTAGTTTATTCTACAGAATGCCCAGTCTGAAAATCAGCAAATAATTTGTTAAAATTAATTCAATCAAACATTTTAGCACTTTGTTGGAAGCATCTACCCTCCTCCCCCTGTATCAAGAAAATTGACAGAGGTGACTTTGGAGTAGTTACTGTGAAAGTAAATTTTGCTTTTTATAAAAAATCCATTTCATCGTCATTTTTTCATGATGGAAAGCTTATTCTTCTTCAGTTATCCAAGACAAGTATTTCTTCATAAGCTTTATGTGATATTTTTCTTTCCTCTTCTTTTGGTCACTCTCCATGACAGTGATGCTACAAACACTGCCTGTGCAAGTTTTGCTGTAATCCACATTTGTCTGTACTATTTAAAACTTGTCAGTCCGTTTTTTGGGTTTTTTTTGAGTGCAACCTGGGTATTTTCCCGCTAAAAACAAATGAGACATTAATTATCCCTGCAAACTTGCAGCTTTTGCCTCAGACCTTGTGAAGATGTTAGTCATTATGTAAGAGGGGACACTAATATATTATGAAAGACAGGGTTTTGTGTAACTGTTCTTAAAAAGGAAACTTCCTGCAATGAAGAATAGGTGCACTTTACATTTAATGCAAATGTAAATTCTCAGAGCACTGATAATTTACCAGCGTACATAGCTAACATTAAATAATGAAAATGTAATCCTAAAATACTTTTGTTAAGAATGTATGGAATGTGATACAGTTCTTTTGATTAATGTCTGAAAATGCAAAATTTTTATTTCAAAACTCTGAAACTCATTGTTCTGTTTTAGCTTCATTGGAAGTTTTGGAGTACATATTTATAATTCAAAATAATCAATATTGTACAGAAATTAACCAGAAGACAAGAATTTATAAACCCAGTGAATTAATGCATGTGTTAATAAGAATAAAAAAAATGCAACACCGTTACCCAGGCAGCCTTGTTTTGCTTGGTGTAGTGGCAGCATGAGAAAGATGTAAGTGTTGAAATTATTTTAGAACTACAAATGTTAACATACAATTTTGTAGAACAAGGTGGTTTAGACATTTTGAATTCTTCCTACATTAACGTGTATTCTTAAGATGTATTTCTTGCTGAATTTATAATCCTCATTTGAGGGCAATTAGTATGCTTTTTACTGTATTTATTCTGAATTTGCTTACTCTTCTGAATAAAATGTACTAAATGTGGAATGTAAAATACTTACTTGATTTGATAAATTAAGGTTAGGGGATATGGTTTGAAAGCTTTTTTCCTTTGTTTTTAAGGTTCAGCTTTGTTTTTGCTAAGACTTCCATTTTAATGGAACTCTATTACTTTCTTTCATAGCAAGCAGTAAAAGAAAATATGAGAAGAAGGGAAGCAGAAGAAAAACAGAGACGTGCTAAAATAGCTAAGGAGAAGGCAGAAAAAGAAAAACTAGAGAGGCAACAAAAGAAAAAACGCTTGTTAGAAATGAAAACAGGTAAGTGATGTAGAAAACACATTTTACCAAGCGTTTTACTGGAAATAAAGCTGCTATTTTTTCATTCTCTGAATGTGCTATGAGAAAGAAACAAAATAGATAAATGACTTTTCACTGATTAAAGTTTTCAGCAAAGAGGTTTTTAAATTTTGGGGTTTTTTAATGAGCTTTCCTAATTGCCTGGGGTTTTGAGTTATAAAATAACTCAAATTGCTGCTTTTTATTTTCCATTGGAATATCTTGAACCTTGTGTGACCAAGTGTAATTTCAGTTATGCTCAGAACCCCTTATGTCACTTGAGAAAAGACATTTTCCAAATCACAAAGCCATTTTCTTTAACTAAGGTTATATACTCATTTTTTTTATAAGACTAAGCCGTTCCTGAAATACTTTGTATTTTTCTTTGAGTATGTCAATTGTTATTTCAACAGGTCCCTATTGAAACACCTCGAAAACCCCCTCAGCCATGCATTTTAAAAGTTACTGGTGCTATATTGTCTTTTGTACCAAAAGAGATGGCAGATGCTGTGAGTTCTCTGTTACTAAAAGAGGTGTCTGATGCTCCTCTATACACCTGTATTTTATCCTCGACTGAGCTTCTGTAGTCCTTCCGAATGATACATGACTTACTGTGTAAATTGCCATGAGCTACTCTTTTTTTTTTGCTGAGCAGATCTTGTTAAACAGTTCCCTACCTAAATCCTGGTTGGCATCTTTGGCATGATTATCTGTCTCTTCCAGTTTTCACTAATAGCCAGAGTAGGTGTGTTTCGTTTCAGAGATGCTTCAGACCAAAAGTCTTTGATTTATTTTTATAAGACTATCCATGTTTTGAGGTGTGAGTCTAAAGCTTTCTCATAAGGTGGAAAATCAGGCAGCTGCTCTCCAAACACAGCATTTCTAATTCTTTAGAAGGACAATTCAAGACCCAGTCAGAAAACCACCAGTGACAATCTTTTCAAAGCTTGTAGAATTTAGAGGAGGCTGTAGAAGACTAGGAAGGTGTAAAAGTGGTGTCTGTATTTATGCATGGTTGGAAGTGTTTCAGGAGAGATTTCTCTCAGACATGTTGTATGTATGACTGATAGCATTTTGGATGGAAAACTGATAGTCTTTTAGTCAAAGTTAAGTCCTGTTCTTCGTAATGTCATGTTCAGAACATATTCCCAGAATACAGGTGCCAGTGTTGGACACATTACTTATGTGTCATATATACGTATACGTAGGCCTGTGGTAGTGAACCAGACCACTTCAGCTAACATGGCAGGGAACTAAGTACTTGTCCTCTACTTGTCTTTAAGTAGCCTGGGGTTTTGATATCATGCAAGTGTACAGAAAGATATTTCTTGTCTTGTGAGTCACTTAAGGTTCCATTTGGAATGACTGATCTAAACAGCAGATAGTAAAAGATGATGTTAGGATCACCTCAAGCTACAAATGTCTTGAGTCTGATATTCACTAAATTGGCCACTGATGAGTTGTAAGGTTACTTGTGCCTGTTTGCAACATATTTTTAAGTCTACTAGAAAACTCGAATTCTGAGAGTGGAAGGGAAAGCACGTGGTGTAGATTTGTTTGTCAGGGAGAACAACAACAAATACATGAAAAGTGGGGTTGTTTGTTTTGGTTTTTTAATGATGATTATTGTTATTGTTATTTTGACAGTCTTACTAAAATTGTATTTACAGTATTTAATTGGAGGCATAACGTTGCTCTGATTTTTTTTGGAGTTACATAGGCAATCAAAAACCCATTTTTTTTCCTTTTTCCTCTTTTTTTTCCCTAGCTATAACATGTTCATCGAAAGGCTGTCTTCTTGTTAAGACTCTGTAAATCAGACACAAAATGGTTACATCTTATCTGCTCAAAAATTCATAACCAGGTCCTCTGTCTGTCAAAATACCAAAACACTCTTGCCTAGAGTGTGACTGCGGAGTAACTGATTTTTGCTGCATATTATTTCTTTATATGGTGACTAGATCAGATGTTAGATTTGTAGGAACATTATTTCAAATGTTGCTTGAATAAAACTCAGTGATATCACCAACCCAGAAGTTATTTTTGAGATTTCAAAGAGGTGCATTATTGGAAGAAGAGAAAAGATGAGACTGTATAGTTCTTGAATATTTTTTTTTTTTGGTGGACAGATCATAGTGTACTCTACATCTCAACTC
>VZTE01000894.1:1989426-2093157 GCA_013397775.1 Eulacestoma nigropectus | reverse complement strand
TTTTTTTTTTTTTTTGAGTAACATGGCTTTTTAAGTGAAAATTATTTGAAGATTAGGAATGGCTGTGTATCCCCATACTATGTGCTACTTTGCAGTTTCTTAACTATTTCTCTTAAACTTCTTTTAAAAATTCTGAGAATCAGCAACAGCAATAAAAAATCAAAACAAACAAACAAAAACAATCAAAAAATAATCCAATCCCACTTTACTGGGCTGACAGTCATTAACAGCACTGACTGTGCTATTGTCTTACCTTTGTGCATTATTTGACAGCATCACTATAATTAGTTCTTAGTACCAATTAATCACTACCTCTGCATAGTCAGTCTTAACATCTGTGTCCTAAATTAAATGTCAATATAAAATCCCATGGAGTTGATACTGTAGTGTTAGTGATGATGGCTGCCAGTGATGGTCCTAGTTGACAAGCTGACATACGGAAATTTGAGAGGTTTTCTGCAAGGGAAGCTAGAACAGAAATGGATATTTTTTTTCTACTCTACCATCTCTCTTTCCTTCCCCTTGCACCATTTGAGATCTTATTCTTTTATAAAATGGTTTTGTTTCTAGATTGTTCCAATCCTCTTGTCTATCCCTGGGTTAGAGGATGTAAAATGCTTCAGCGTGTGTTAATTCCCCAGGCCACATCAGTGCCTTTGATTTTCTCTTGCTTAGCTGCTGCTTCTTTTCTTAAAGTAAAAGCAATCTTTTCACCGTGCTTGAGATTGTGCTTTTTTTCAGTGACCGTTAATTAGCCATTAGTGACTACTTTATGATTCTGGAGCTTCTCTTTCAGCCTATACTCCATACCTTTCAAGACCTGAGCTGCTATCCAGTGCTTAAACAGGACTTATATAATCATCTAAGCTTGTCTTGTTAACTACTGGTCTCATTTACAACACAGACATTTAACCTGCCATAGGTTCTTCTTTGTTCTTGAAGTCCTTTCCTTTGGGTTTCTTCATCTTTCATCTGCTTTTGGAAGCTACTTGAAGAGCAGGGTTTTGTTGCCTATCGTGCTACCTTTGGCTGCACGAGGTGGAGGAAACTGATTCATTTCTTTGTATAAAAGTAATGTACATAACACTGCAAAAGTTTTTAGTTATTTGGAGGGTATTTGCTGACTTATTTTGCACTGACAAAAACTTAATATAGAATCATAGAATAATAGAATGCTAAGGGGTTGGAATGGGCAGTAAACCCCCAACCCCCCTGTCATGTGCAGGGACACTTGCATCATAAAGAAATATGTAACAAAATACAAATTTTATTAAAATATACCAAATATGTGACTTGAGTCAATAAGTTGCATATAGCATGTTAGGACTGTATTTATACCAGTTTTGAATGAACTACAACAAAAAAAATGAACACCACAAAGGTCATGGTAATCCAAAACCAAAATGAATCTAGATTTAAGGTAACTCCTGAGTTCTAGTTTAAATTAATTTCTTCAGGATGAAAACAATAATTTCACTAGTAGTAACTGACATTTATGGCAAATCTGAGTTCCAAGGTAGTCCTATAATATATAAGCCTTCTCAAAAACTATAGTAATATTTCTTATCCTATGTTGTGTCTTCGGTATATAGGTGACAACTGAGTCATCTAGATCACAGGTATGCTCTGTCATCCATACCTCTGTATCAGGCTGCTTTTGCAATACTGTTGCACCAAATTCAGTGTTGATACGGTCATTTTCTAAAATTAAATAAATATGTGTACTTTGTGATAAGTCTTCATAAAGTTTTAAATTCAATTTGTTTATATCTCAGATACAAATATATCAATACTGTATATTTTGTGAAGTGTGTATTGTTTTATGAATATGCAGTACAGCATGTTTTAGAAAAACCTTATCATTTTAGGTAGGCTTTACCATATAAATTTTGACCTCTGCTAATAAGAGCATAGATTTCTATATGGAATAGTTTTATTTGCTCTCCTGCAAATTGTTTTTGAGATTTGGACCTGAAACCAATGTCAGATTTACACACACCTCTAAACTGTAGTTTGCTAAAAGTCTCTATCTCTACTTTACATCTTAGCAACACCTATATGTCCTAGCGGTCACAGCTCAAATAGTTCACTGATAAAAAAGGCTTCAAGTCTTCAGTTTGTGTAGTAAAAGTATCAGGTTGATATTTTCCTTTCAGCTCCATCCTAACTTGAAAAGTAAGTGGAAGTCAGTAAACATGTTGACTAAGTAGTGAGTGATACTTAGCATTTTGAAATTTATGTTAATAAAATCTGTCCTCTAAATGTTCTCTGGACTACAAAATTATATTCATCATGAGATGCTTTACTTGCTTTTGTGAAGCCAGATCAAACTATCACACCCTATCCTTCCAAAGGTAAATAGCCAGTGAAAAGGGATCTTTATGTAAATGTCACTTGTCTGCATACTATTAACATTCAGATACATACTTTCTCATGCTGTTCAGATTCTTAGTAGAAGCACACCAATCAATTATTTTGATATTATCAGAGTGTAAAGAATTCTATAGCTGAGATAGTAGCAGCTAAATTTATTGTAATATAATTGAGAACTCCATCATTGTGGCATCTTCATTGTGTCTTACTTTGAATACTATTTAAGTAACAAGCCACTTTTATCAGTGGTTATTTACAAAGATTGCCCTTTTCTTGCATAAAAGCAGTGAAGTAATGCCAAAAGGGAACATCAAATTTCCAATATAGAGTATTAGTTTGTTTTCAGTTGTTATTCAGTTTCATTTTTATCATAATGATCTGATTTTAAATAAGTTTTAGTTCATTTAAACAGTTATGACCTTATTTGCAGTCAATTTTGCAGCATTTATTTTTGCAGAGGTTTTATACTGTTTATCTGGTTTTGGAAAAATATCCCCCACATTCCTGTCTCACAAACTTGCTAAGAGCGTTTTAGGCTTTGGTTCTTCAAATATTTACTACTTTATTATTGTCTGCTAAGTTGAGCAATATGAATATTTTCATTAGTTCTGCAGTGTTCTGCAAAAGAAAAGGACACCATGGATCCCAGTAGTAATAGTTTAAACAATGAAAGTAAATGTAATTAGGTAATTGAAGTTCAGATTCCCACAGATAAAATGCTTGCCTTTGAAATAAATTAAAAAATCTCCAAAGCTATTTATATTAGTAGGTACCCTCAAAGACCCTACTTGGCCTGCTTAGATCAAGTTCATAAGGCCTCCATTTTATTAATTTGTTCTCACTGGGGTAAGAGATTCGATAGTTCTCAAGAGTATTCCTTTCCTCTGAGGGCAGTGAAGGACTGCTAAAGTCACTGTAATGACATCATTAGTTTCTAACATATGTTGGTAATTTGTTGTTTTAAAATGTCTGCTGGGCTAATATCCTGAAAAAATACAGATTTTTGGACAATAGTAGGTATATTACTAGCTTTTGGGAATTTAGGAATATGTTTCATTCAACTAAATTTACTATAAAGGGGACAAAAGACAATGATATATATGAAGAAGTTCTAAGGGTATAATATTAATATCCAACAAGCATTTTGTTTAAGTTGTTTTCTCCAGGGAGTTTCCACTTTTGGAATTTCAAGTGCTTCACTCAAGTCAGTTCCTCCCTGGTGCCAGTAACTTTTTCCTGTTGTTCCCTGATTGCCTACACTTATCCTCAAATTGGACGCTCTTCACCAAGAGGATACCTGAGGTCATTTTCTGTTATTTGAATTCATTCTTAAGAATCAGTTTTATTAGGAGGCTAGTGGGAAATAACTCTTTTCCGTAACTGTGAGGAGTGTAATCTTTTCCTCTTCTGTTAAATTACAATGGCAGAAAAAACTCTGAAACCTCTTAGAGTTGCTTACTCAGTACTTACTCACGTTAATACTTACTGGACAGTTGGTATTAAGCCCATGACGAGTTTGGAGAGTAGATCTAATTTTTGCACAATGTCTGTTTACAAAAAGAAAAGAAAGTCATCCATATGAGAAAGGAGATGTCACTTGATACTTCCCTAAGTATGGATGTTGTTTTTCAGATACAATTGTATTGTTTTGACAGTGAAGTATAAATCTGGGTAAATTACCGAGAACAGATGTTCCCTCAAGAATAATTGGCACATTCATGCTTGAAAAAGGTTCCAGAGAATGATAAAATACAGGTATGTTTAATCAAAAAAACCCAAAAGACTCAATGTGATACATCTGATGTAAAACATCTGCAGAAGCCACAGCGAAAGATGAGATACAGCAAAACCTTATCTGTTCACAGAGTTAGATGTTTTTAGTGCAAAAAACTAGGACTGATTTGAATGTATATTAATTTAAATCAACAACTAATAGTCACAGGTCATGCTCTAACAAGGTGTCAGAGGTGCTAAGTCTTCTGGAACATGGAGGTTCATGCACTTATTTGCAGCCCATGGGCTCAGAATGCAGCAGCTGCTGTTAGTTTGTACTATGTAGTAGCTCCAAAAAAGCAAGTTGTTTAGAAGAAACAATTATTTTCCTTATGAAAATTTTACTTAGAAGTGGAATCTGGACATAGCAGCTGAAAAGTGTTTGTGAAACTCAGGTTTACAAAAAGCCCAGGGAAAAAATAAATAGCAGCTGTATTTGGAAGAGATATATGAAAAATAATCATAACAAACAGAACTGTTGAAAAAATTAAGGGTCAATAAAGTAATGTCTGTAGATTAATATTCTCATAAAGCTTGCCATTTATGTTATACCAGTAAAATTTCTAAACAGATGTGAAAAGAATGCTGCAAACTTAAAATAGCATTACCATGAAAAACAATTACAGTCTCTGGAGACATCTTTGGGATTAAGAACTCTAACATTTATACAGATAGTAGGTTTTTATTTGAGTAGGCATTTCCTACTCCAAATACTTCCTCACATCTCTTCAAGGAGGTAGACATCAGAGTCCTCTAAACTCTCACTCCTGCTATGTGATGCTTTTATTCTCTCCGATTTTTTTCTGTATCATCAAAAGTTTCTTCTCTCAAGTTGCAGAGGAAGGGAGGAATAAATATCCTTACCAAAGCATTGGAGGATATGCTTTATTTTTACTTTCCTCAGTCCAAGGTTGTAAAAGAGCCAAGAACCTCCTCTGTAATTGTTGGAAACTAGCTCATGGGAAGGTCTCTGACTCTTCCTTCAAGCTGAGTCTGCTGCTGCTTCTATTTCTATGCTGTTTGCATTGACTCTTATCTTCACTCAGCAGTACCTCAGTGGTTGTACAGAAGTTCCGTCTTGTTACTGCATATCAAAATATTCTTGCTCTGAAGCTTACTGACAAAAGTTACTTGATTTCTCTGGCAGCTTCTCTCTTTTGGAGACTACTAAATTCAAATACAAAGTCTTTGAATCATGAACAGCTGGAGACCAAGAGACCATTCTAGAAATGTAATTATATATTTATCCTGTCCTTTGTATAGATGTTTGCTGTTGGCTACTAGTGCACAAAGGATGCAGGGGTAGGTGAGCTGTTGGTCTGATTTTCCTGGGTATTCTTAGGCATTTATAGCTACCCAACCCAAGACCAAAGGGTCTTTCTCACACCACGCTGTCCAGAAGTTTTCCTTAGAGTAAGCTCAGTTATGTAATCTAGTCAGAACTTTATCACTCCACTGGTAAAAAATTATTTAACTTGAAAATTTCCTTGAGCTCCTCCTCTCTGTAGCACTTTCAATATAAGTAATCATTGTGTATATTTTCTAATTTATTGGCTGTTTATAAATTTAAATGGAAATAGTACTGTGCTCAAAAAGCTCCTTCAGAGGCACACAGTAACCAAGAGACAAGATGTTCACACACACCCACACAGGTGTTTTATGTTCAGCTCCATATATTCTTTTAAGAAGCTATGTTCAATTAAGAATGCTCCTATAGTTGTTCTTACTGCTTTCTAAATGAAATTGTAATTGATTAATCTCAATAATAGATGTTTGTATTTTTTCCCTCTGTGAAAAAAAAAAAACGAATGAAAATACTACTTTTTGGCTAGTCTGGAAAGCAGATTGGTTGTATTCTTGTCACTGTCATTGGTGATACGTAAAGAAAATGGGAAACTCATTAATAGTAAAACATGTTGACTGACTTCTTCATATGTAATCAATAGTTCTTGCTGTTAGCTGTCCTTTCAAATCATAGCCTTAAATAATCTGAGTGCTTAAGGCTGATCTGTTTTAGTTATAAGTGGTTAAATACAACTAAGAGAAACTTGGCATTGTTCTCAATTTAGCAGGCTTTTTTTCCCACTAAAAAGGCACAGCATCCCAAGTGAATAGGAAAAGGGCTATAAAAAGATTGAGTCTTCAAACTGGCTTTTAAAAGTATTATCAGGTATTGCAATATAAAATGCATTACTAGAATATCCTGTATTGTTGAGTTGGTGAGAGATTACGTGTGTATGCAAAATTCAGTGGATTTAGTGAAAAGGTAACCTCTTTGTAATCAGTTTGTGCTCATTGCCTACTGTCCTCTCTGGGCATCTTTAAGATGAATCTGTCACAGTCACACCACACACAGTTCCCCACAGGTGTTTATATATATATTGATAAGATCCCCCTGAGCCTTCTCTTTTTAGGCTAAACAGTCCTAGCTCGCTCAGTGTGTTCTCATATGAGAGATGCTCTAATCCCTTTAGCATCTTTGTGGCCCTTGACTTTGCTTGGATATGTTTGTGTCTCCCTTGTACAAGGGTGCCCAGAGCTGGAATCAGCACTGCAATGTTGTCTCACCAGTGCTGAGTAGAGCTGAAGGATGCCCTCTTGTGACCTGCTGGCAATGTTTTTCTTTGGTCATCTTTGCCACAGAGGCACAATACTGACTCATGATCAATATGTTGTCCACCAGAATCCCCAATTATTTTTTTAAAGATGCTTTCCAGCCATTTAGCCCCCCACCTGTGCTTCTGTATGAGGTTTCACCTCACCACATACAGGTCTTTCGTTGGATTTCATTAGGATGCTTTTGTGCCAATTTCCCCAACTTTTCAAGGTTCTTCTGAATGGCAGCACAACCATCTGGTGGGTCAGCCATTACACTGAATTTTGCACCATGTTCAAACTCGATCAGCGTGCACTCTATTCCATCATTCAGGTCATGAAGGAAGGTGTAATAAATATTATCCCCAGTAAGAAGTCATAGGATACACCATTTCAAAGGCTTGGCATTCTGTTCATTCTTTTATAAGTCCAGTTTACCTGGATCTCTCTCAGAAACACTTGCTCTGACAGTCATTTTACTGGATCTGGCACCAATATAAATAAAACTGGATAATCTCTGTGGAAAACTCTCTGTGAGTTTAGTGGCTTTTTTCTGTTGTCATAGAAAGAAGGCACTTACAGACTCACGATGAACATCAGAAATGTTTTAGTAACATTTTTATTAAAAAGCTCAATATTAAGATGATTTCACTCTCAGTCCCAGTACTTAAATGGGAAATTGTGATCCAGCTGAAATGCAGAAATTGATACCTTACACCTCTGAAGTATTTTTGTATCTCTGTGGTATAGAACCACCTCTTACCACAGCTTACCTTTTGGTTTTTTTGTATGAGCTATCTTAAATTAAATTGGTATAGATAGCAACCTTAATTTCATCAGCTGATTTGAAAGCAACTGCTCTCTTTCAGAGTTCAAGAAGGGTGGAGTTTTAGTTTGAATTTAACTTGTTTTAAGCTCTATGGAGCTTGGAGCCCTCTTTGTTCATATGCTTAGAGTCAAAATGTATCTGTTTCTAAACCATAAAAGCACAGTAGGACAGCTCAAGAATGGACGAGTTTATCAAGAGCAAACAGGATGGCATGAAACCTACTCTTCTCAGCAAGGTTTATGGAATGGGTGCATCAGTCATTACGAGAAATCATACCTTTTTTAGAGTATACTTGCCAAGGCCTCTGAAGCACTATCAGAGGCTTTCCACTTTGTGTTGGGCATAAGTAAGAAATGTAACTCTTCTGATACTGGACTAGAGTGTTGATGTGAAACATGAGGTATGTGCATGTGTTTCACTTTTGGGAAGGGCTGTTATGTGTCTTTTGCCTGAAGTCACTGCAAATAGTGGTATTTTTCTGAAGTTGGATTTAATACTTCTAAACCTAAAAGGAGCTGTCCTTTCAGGCAGTTCATCCCAGGCACGCTTGGCAGCTTTTTCTGCTTTGTTACTGTACATTTGAAATTTTCTTCTTCTTACTGTATTGTAACAAGGTTCTTCCAAAATTTTATCACTGTCAAAGGAACCACTTTGTTCTGGGTCATGGTTCTAGTTAGTGCACTGTTACAGAAAATCAGACTGATTGTCATGTATTCCTTAACTCACCTGTCAATGAAGATTATTTGATTGCTGCTATGGCTTTTACCAGAAAAAGTTCAAAGCCTTAGAACAAGTTCAAGTTGTAGTCTATATATCCTGTGCATTTTCTGGACAAGGTTGCACTTATCATCCACCTACAATTTTTTTGTAAAATTGTATCTGAATTTCATTGGAATGAAGAGTGGGAGTTTAGGTAGTCATTGCTAAACATGTTACATTGAAACATTAAGGTTGCTTTATATTTTTATGTTTACAATGTCAGAGCCTTCAAAAAGTCTTCTGCCCTGATCATGTATGTGGCTACAAGATCTAGAAGTTGTTCATGTCAGCACTATGAATACTGCACAGAATCTGGCTGCCTTATGCTCTGAGGCTGAAAAGATGAAACCCACATCCAAAACATTGGAGCTCACTGCAGCACTGATGGCTTAAATGATCTTCCTTTATGTGATCTGCTGTTCTGCTTCCTGGAGCCTAAGTCATTCAAAACTACAGCATGGCTAAAGCTTTCCTCTTGTGATTTTGTTCAGAGAATGTTACTTCAAATTTTACTCAGATGGAGACCTTTAGTCAGCTGAGCAGTGCTTTGTAGGCTGTACTAGTCAAAATCAATCCTTGTACAAACTAATATAAAGGACTTTTCATGGCATCTTTAAAGTAAAGATACAACATTAATAAAGTTAAAAGATGTAACTATCTTTTTTCCTTCCTTGTGAAAATAATCTGGAACCATCTCAGCTGTCACTGTCCCAAGCCTGGCAATCATTTGCCTCTGGAAGTTTTGTATATAAATGGACAAGACATGATGGAGCTAAACCTGGAAGAAGGCTGTGAAGGGCTTACATTTTAGTCAGTCAAAAACTGGGTACAGTATGTCCAACCTGAATTATGTTCTGAGCTGAAGAGGAAAAAAAAAAACAGTTCGTATTCTAGCAAACAAGTAAAAAAGTATCAGTTCTGGTACTTGCTGAATTGAGAGCAAGTCTTAATTCTTAAGACAAGGAAAACAAATTTGATAGCTTCAGCACTCCAAGTTTGTTGTTAAATTATATAAAAGCTTGAGTGCTGCCATGGAGTTACATCAAAGATGACACAAAGATAATTATACTCGGCTATCCAGATAACTTCAGAAGTAGCCCTTGAGGTTTTGCACCCTTTTCCTTCTGTTACAGCTATGGAAGTCTGTTTTTAATGTATATATTTGTTCAAGTAGTGTGGTTTTAGTTTCACATGAAACTTAGTGTTTGACTTTAGGAGCTGGTCCTTCTCATTACCTACAGTATAACAAAAGGCTGTGTGTAGTTGCAATGCCATAAATAGAGGCAGGTGGAAGATGATAGTCAAAGTTCCTGTAGCTAATCTCTTAAGTGTACAGAATGAGTAAGAAACATCAACAGAAATCATGCTAAAGAATCTCTGGTTTGCTTTTTCTGAAACTTTTTAGTATTTTCTTTTGTGAGAGGAGTAGCTGAATAGAGCTTTGATTCTGTGAAAGAGGAAACAGGCATATTATTATGTTTTCTCCTGGTAAAGTGAACTTTTGGAGTCCTAGTATTCTGTGATTTATTTTATATTGGACAGGTTCAGGAGAACTGTAAAAATGAAACATTTTTCATCCAAAATAATCTTTTATAACACTCTTTTTATAAAACTATATTGCTAATGCTATTTGTGATTCTATTACATCAGTGGACTACTGCTTCTGGAATTATGGTATACGTAATTTGTTCTTTAATAAGTACATAAAATGCAAGTGTCACTACTAACTTCAGTATCTGTTGCTGTGATTATAAGACGTTATAGGTGTACATGTAAAGCTAATGATACTCTGCACTAGAAGAGAAGGGTCTTTAATATTCTTAACATTTTTAAAGATGTAATTATGAAATTAGGTAGTTTATATCTGACTTGGCACTGAAATGTCAAGGGCAAGACTCACCGGCTACTTTGGGAAGTTTACTTCTCCTTTAGATGGTATTTAAAAGACAGTTGTATAAGTTTTAATTAGGTATGATATTAAAAAGTGTTTAAATCTTCTATTCTGCAATTGAGGGAAAAGAGATCATTTAAATCATAAAAAGATATCTTTCTCAAAGGAATTACTGTCGGCTATGTAGCTATCTGCAAACTAACTACAATTCCTTGTTCTATGATGTCAAAAGATTGATACACTTGACTAATTAGGAAGCCAGTTAGGACTGGTGCCAGTCATCTGCAGCAGCTTGTGAAAGCCGATTTAAAGGTCCCATAGGAAGTGTTAATATTGAACAGCATTTGTGACTCTTGTACTGTCATGGTAGCAATGTTGTATACAGCTCTCCCAAGGTAATTTAAAAGATTTCTCAAATACTGCATGGTAGATTCTCATTTCTTAATCTTCCCATCATAGACATTTGAACAACATTATTAACGGTGTGGGTACTGATAGTTACCTGCATACCTTGATAGATGTTGTCACAGTCAGCTGCTGATGTAGGTATCAGAAACCAGAATTTGGAGCCTATTGAAGTTGTAGAAGTTTGAAAACCAGGCTTCCTACATGTTTTGGGTACAAAGATTATTAACTATGGATGTTTTTATTTGCAGTGGTTAGCTTGTTTCAATACATCCATGTATACAGGACAACTATTAGAGGAGTTTTTTAGTTCAAGTTTCAATATACTACAATTTATTCTTCTAACACTGTTTTGCATGTCAATGGATGCACTAATCTATAATCCACTTTGTGCCTACCAGAATATTTCAGATAAGTGTGAAAAACGGATAGTGCCCATAAATATGTTACAACTTTACTACAAGAAGTTGTGGTTTTACAATATTCCTGTTTCATTATTTTAAATCTTCTTTTGTAATTTATTTGATGAGCCTTTTTATAGTAACCAGGATTTTTTTTGTTTTTGAAATGACTATGAAATCCGTAGTAGTCTTGGACAGACTTTAGAGGAAACAGATGACATGCTGAAATAGCATTGAAAATTTTCTTCTGTTATTCCTACTTCATAAAAAAAAACCTTATGAACTCTTTTCCATAGACATTAATGGTATCATTTTGGTGACTGTGATACTATTCAATCTTTTTTGAATTGCTATTACCCAAAATGCTTATAAGCTTTCTTTCCAGCATTCGTGTTCCTTAATGTAACTAATGGCTTGGCTCAAAATTTCTTCAGGCATCACATAGGTTTGAAACTATTCACTGACTATATTCATTCCAGACCTTAGTATCTCAGAGAATTACATGACATCAGATGGGGAAAGGAAAGTTAAGCAACTAACAAAAAACCCTCCACCAAACTAACAAGAAAAAAAAAAACACATAAAACCCCCCCACAAACAAACAAAAAAAAAAGGCAAAACAAACTTGTTGTGGTGTGGCAGCACCATGATGTGCTGACCAGAGAGAACTTAGACCGCCAGCCCAAACGGATTCGCTGGTGGGACCATGCAAGGGGCCAAAACCCTTAAGCTGAGGGTGACAAACCATAAGCCCTTGTGGCTATATGATAATTCCCTTTCCTGGTTGGCCCATCACCTCTCCTCCCTTCTCCCCCCATGTATGGTTGTTTTCCAGAATGTTCTATGTTCCTCAACACCCCATTGGTTCCCAGTTTTTTCTCCCCTCTTCCTATGTTCCCTATTGGTTCCTTGCATGTTTCCCCGCCTTTGTACCTCCCCTTTGCCTGTTCGTGATTTGCTCCCTGAGTATTCTCCACCCCCATCAACCGAGGTATAAAACCCTATGTCACCCCCTGTTTGGGGCTCCTTGTGCCCCTCTCCCTCTGCTCCAAAAAACCTCTTTCTGCAACCTCATGGAGAGTCCGTCCCTTCCTCTTTACCTCTTACTGTGCCCTTGACATAAGTGGATTTGCGAGCCCTTTGAGCAATCTCACACACCCTCCCGCTGCAAACAGCACTCACCACATCCCGTGAGTGCAGCCAGAATGACGCGGTCCAGCGCACTCCGAGCTAGCTGCTGGCTGCACGCCGTGTTACAAACCTGAACAAAAAATAGGAAGCTGAAGACATAGCTTGAGTGATTTTTTTTGTAAGGTATGTTCCAAGCAGTACTGATAGCTGTGATAGTCTCTTAGTCATAAGAGAGTAAACTTCAGTGTAATAAAGCATGTTATACCAAACACAAAGCAAAAAGAAAAAACGTTCTGTATTTCAGTCTTCATATTTATTCTATACCTGCCATATATATAAATATTAGGCAAAATTATGATTTATTTGCTAATTTTCATGTATTTGGTTTTGTGTATAGCACTTTTGTCTAAGGTTGAAAACTAGTCTGGTAGTACAGAGTATAGAGAAAAGAGAAGAACTAAGGGTTACTGTTTCCTGGATAAAAAGCTGGCTGGATGTCTGAGCCCAAAGAGTGGTGGTGAGTAGAGTTACATCCAGCTGATGGCTGGCCATGAGTAGCCTTCCACAGGGCTCAGTGTTGGGTCCTGTCCTGTTTAATATCTTTGTCAATAATTGAGTGCCCCCTCAGTCAGTTTGCAGATGACACCAAGCCCGGTGACAAGTGTTGAATTTTTGAAGGGCAGAAAGGCTTTGCAGAAGGATCTGAATAAGCTGGGTCGGTGGGCCGAGGCCAGCTGTATGAGGTTCAACAAGGCCAAGTGCTGTGTCCTGGATGTGGGTCACAGCAACCTGCTGCAGCACTACGGGCCAAGGACAGGGTGGCTGGAAAGCTGCCCAGTGGAAAAGGACCTGGAGGTGCTGGATGACAGCGGCTGAACGTGAGCCAGCACGTGCTCAGGTGGCCAAGAAGGCCAATGACATCCTGGCCTGTATCAGCAATAGTGTGGCCAGTAGCACAAGGGAACTGATTGTCCCCTGTACTCGGCATCTTGTTATATGCACCAGATAGTTTGGATCCTGATTTGCATATTCACTGTCAGCAATACTTGCTGACTCTATCCAAGATGTGTGGTGACCTAGGGAGTTTTGCCCAGTGGAGTATAATGAGATTTCTATCATGGAATTCTTTATTCCTTCGTGGAGATTTTTTGTTGTATAGTTACTCCCTGGAGTTCTGTTCTTTGTCCTCCCATGCATACATACAATGGGGTAGCAAGGATCAAAAATCTAACACTTTCTAATGTGTTTATTTAAGGAAGTAAAAGGAGGGTGTTTAATACTTGCATTTGGTTACCATCTCAGAGTAACATTTATAATTCTTTTGGGGCTTATTATACATGTGTGTATAATATGAGGCATTATAACCATGTAATTCAATGAGTAGAATTTTCCGGAACTACATCAATTATTTAATATTGGCCAGAACTTATTAAACGTGAATGGAAAATGACTTTTGGTTAAAGCTACCTATGGATATCACTGTATCCTATCCAGTCCAGTATTGTTCAGTCAGCTCCCTGCTGAGAAACAATTTCAACTTTTTACAACAATAACGGAATGATCTTTGGTCTAATGTAGCAAATCATATAAGGGACAGCTCTTGAAAGCTGACATGAGACTGATTATTTGCAGTTGTAGAAGGGTACTGAAATGAAAATATGAGTGAAATGACATTTCACTTGAAACCATGCTTGACTCTCCGTATAGAGAAAGAGGAATGTGAAATGAGTGGAATAAAATTTGGCCTAGTTCAATCTATAGAAGGCCAAATCTGTTGTGGTTAATTGCAAGAGAGCAATTTGTAAATATTGAAGTTTGAAATAAATAGTTTTAATAATACCACTGGTATCCATTATTATTGGTTTTTGTTGGTATTATTCTGCATGCTTTGATATTGCTATGGTAACCTAGAGGGTTCCTTCTTTCTCCTTTACAGAAGGTGAGGAGACTGGAGTGATGGATAGCCTGTTGGAGGCCTTGCAGTCAGGTGCGGCTTTTCGAGACCGAAGGAAAAGGATACCAAGGTCTAAAGGTGAATATTCTATTTTAGATTTTATTTTCCAGAGAAAGTTAAAAGCATTATAGGTCCAGTGCTCTAGAATTTAAATACTGTCAGGTTTAATTCGTTCGTGCAAAGACAGTTTTCAGGGATGTTCAGACTGTTGCTTATGTCAGTAAGACTGGAAATTAATGTACTGAACTTATTATAGCCTGATCATTATGACAAGACTTTTCAATACAGCCATGTGTACTTTAACTTTTTAGGGTTTATAGTTGTATGCAGGAAGTAAAAGTTACCTTGCTTCATAGGTGAGTCAGAGTCAAATTATTTCTCTGGTATATAACTGTCATTTATTTCAAGAAATACCTAACTTCTAAATGGTTCTGCTTTGTAATGTTGTAATACTCTGGTAGCTTTCAAACAGGTGTTTTATTTCCATTGTTTCTTTGCTTTTGCAGACATACCACAAAATCTCAGTCCAACCACACAGCGGCCTGTGCTGAAAGCTTGTAACCATGGTAATGAACCATATTCATGAATTGCATGCTCTTCTTAGCTTAGCTTATGTAGTTGATCTGTGCTTTCAAGACTGCTGTGATTATTTTTTCAGTTTTGTACATTAATGGAGTACTAAACCATATTGGAACTTGCTTTCTAAGAATCATCTGAATATTACATCCTGAAACTATACTTATTGATTACTCTGCAAACTCTTCTATCTTTTGTGGGATTTTTATTTATTTAAATTTTGATTATGTTTTTAAATTGTAACACTTTTATAAGCCTTAAGAATTATTATGCAGGTTTTTTAGGGTTTATAGAACTGTAATAGAAAGCAGAGATTGCGTAATGTTTTAAGTGTCACTAAGTGCTTATTATACCAAATCAGAGAACTTTTGGCATTCATTCTGTGTTTCATTGTCTTGGTTTTCTTGATGCTATAGCTGGAATGGTTTAAGCTATCATTTACCAGTATAATTCAAAGGGGGTGTTGTATCAACAAAGTTATAGTAAATGTTTATTTGTAAACTGCTGAACTATCTCGCTGTAATCAGTAGGACTTGTTCATACAAGAAAAGTTCCAATGCAGGTGTGGGTGCCTGTTAACTTTGTTAGATAGACAATCTATAGAATATTACTATATTAGCTGTGTTTTAATTAAGCTTGAGGAGTCCAGAGTGACTCAGTTGCTCATGACTAGTGGTCTCGGGAAAAAGTTTATATATGTAGTGCCTCCATTAAAGAGAAATTTTAATTGGGGGGGGAGGGGGAATCTTCTTTCTTGGTTTTTAAAGTAGAATGCACTGGTTTTTGATATTTAAATGCACTGTGGGTTTTATAAAGCAGATGTCATAAAATTGATTATATTAATTTTACCTCATGTTTAAATGTTTATTTCTCTAAATGACTGTGGCAAAACCCCCCCCCCAAACCATTGAATTTGGCATTATAAACATGAAATTGAAGAAAATAGAGCTGGAAGAATGGTTTGTAGATAATTACAGAAATTGGATCAAAGAGAAATCAAGTATATTTGACAGGTACTTGTCTAGCACATAACATATTGATATTTGAGTAATGGCTATAGACCACATCTGAATTTATCCTGTAAGTGTTTCTGCTTGTATGAGTAGTCGTATTGAATACTGCTTCTTATCAGCACATTGCATTTAGGTAGCTGTCTGTGGACAGACTGTAGTTTCCAGTTTTCAAACTAACTGCCTTTGATCGAACATTATGGCCATGTTTCAGATTAAAAAACAAAACAACAAAAACAAACACTCAAGCTCACCAAAATTTTAATGCTGAAAAATCTTAGTCTAAACCACGGACGGATTTGTATATCAGATGGATATAATTTGGTGCTAAAGTTTGATGTTCAGATATCTAATTTGGAGAGAAGAGTAACAGTAAACTCTTGGATTTTTTGTTCTTTTTACCAAAGTCATTTTTTCCATAGAGCATTGTGAGCATAGAGCATAGTTCTAAAACATTTTAAAATGAATTCAATGTTTTTTTCATCTGTATTGTTAGCTCAAGAACAGGCTAGTACAGCTCTGAGCTTGCATTTAAGGAATTCATTCGAATGTTTTTGATTTGTTGACACTTGTCACAATATCTATGTGTTACATCTTCCTGTCTTGAGCCAAACAGAGCACTAAACCTGGTGTAGATTATGGTGAGTTCAGAGCTGTTTTTTCCTTTTTAGTAGAAGTATATGGTCATTTAGGTTACATACTGTCTAGAATGAATGCTGGACCCTGAGTGTCATAGTAAATTTTGGATAATTAATAGTAACCTTAATGAAGTTAATGTGGTCAGTCAAGACAAATTATTATGATAAAGTTTCTTTAATTTTCTGTTTCCGAGTTCAACAATGTGTATGTCAGTATTTTTCTCTGTATCATTTTTTCTTGCACTTTAAATCTGATATATAGATACATACTCAATAGCCTATTCTTTCTATCTATATGGGTATAATAAGTGATGAATACTCTGTATAATGGTCTATTACATATATGCCATACAAGCAAGAAGTCTGTGACTTCAGCTCACTTAAGAAAAACTGGGATATGTCATTAGACAGAAGTATTGGCTTGTTTTTTCCTGATTTGCTATTTTTTTCCCAACCTAAAACTTCAAATGGATGCCAAATTTTATATCACGGAAAAAAAGCCACTGTCTTACTGTAAGGCTAAAATATGTAGAGATTGCTGAAAGTCTTTAAGTAGCAATTCAAGCACTTGCCATGTTTGCTTCTCTGCTGGTTTTGGCTGGTTTGGTTAATGTTTATTCTGCTGAGACTAACAGATTCACTTAATGTTGATATACTCTATTAATGCATGCTGCAGATCCATACCTAGGATTCATCATGCAGTCAAGAAGAATTACAAGCCATGACTTGAAATGTCTGTCCTGAATCCTTTAGAGTATAGTAGTCTCTGTTGGGCAGATGCCATCAAGTTCTAACTAATCTCTTCTGTTTCAAAACACAACCAAGCAAATTAATAAAATCTGGTTTAGTCGTAATGATTAAAGATATTTCTCTTAAAAAAGTGGAAGCCAAATCAGACCCAAGCATAAATAATGTTATAAGCCCAGCTGGCAATTAAGTACCTCACAGCCACACGCTCTGTCTTCCCTGGTGGGATGGAAAAAGCTAAAACTCATGGGCTGAGAAAAGAACAGTGTAATAATTGAAATAAGATAATAATAATAATAATAATAATTAGGAAGAGGAGGAAGAGGAACAAAAAGTAGGGGGGCGGAGAGGAATGAAACACAAGAGAAACAAGTGATACACAATACAATTGCTCACCACCGTCGACCAGTGCCGAGCCAGTCTTTTCCCAGCAACCAACATCTCCTAACCAGCTTCCTCAGTTTGCATGCTGAGCCTGATGCCATATGGTATGGAGTATCCCTTTGGCCGGTTTGGGTCAGGTGTCCCAGCTATGCTCCCCCCAGCTTCTTGTGAGAGCATGTGAGCATCCCAGAGCATGGGAACCTGAAAATTCCTTGACTAAGAAATTTTGACTGCTGAGCAACAACTAAGACATCAGTGTGTTATCAACATCCTTTGTAGACTCCACTTAAAATGAGCACTGTACCAGCTACTAGGAAGGAAATTAACTCTATCCCACACAAACACAGGACAGGAAACTTGTTCTGTGTCTCACAGGGCATGACAAGGGAGAGAAATACAACCTGAATGCACACTTTCTCTATAGCTGTCATATAAATAGAAGCAGGAAGGAAATTTTTCTAACCATTGCCAGTGGCACCCTCGGTACAATGTTACGTAAGGTACCAAACTGGAATGTGCTTTTCAGGCTTAGCCAAACCCAGTAAAACAAAGTAATACAGAGGAACAAGTCAATGCTGCTTAGGTCTAGAACTGAGAACTGAAATTGTTTCCTTTAACTAAATAGACAGCTTCAGGGCAAAAAAAAAAAGAGAAATAATAAATTTAGTGAAATGCTAGCTATTGCATGGGCCGTTTTTCTTTTCATGATCTGTTGAGCTGCCCTGAAAGCTCTGGTAGTGTTCAGCTGATACTTCTGATTAAAAAGGAGAACTGGTTCTCATGCTGTATCCCATGGTAGCCAAATGTTTCTTATTTTATTTTCAATCCTACTGCATTATTCTGTTATTGAACAGATTGCCTCTTTCTAACATGATATGTAGGTTTTGTCAAGTTTAAATCTGCTCTATTTTTGTGGTCAGAATTACCAGTTTTATTTTTAATGCTTGTGACAAGGCCCATCAAATCACAATATTTCTTGTGGAGAAAATGTCCTGCTGCATAACTAACACAAATAATATGCATTTGGAATTGCTAAATCTTGGAAATGTTTTAATGCTTTAAGAATGCAAATAGTATACACTAGATTTTAGTTGATATAGATACGATTGGTATATTTTGTTTCCATTCATAATGTTTTGTGTTTTTAAATTACCAACTGATTTGCATTTATGTGCAAAACTACCTGTTAATGTTACAGTTTGCTTTAACTGCAAAGGGCTAAAGACTGCAGTAAATATTGTGATATATGCTTTTGCTGTAATTCCAATTCAGTTTGACACAAGCAGAGTATTGGTATAGTTTTAGTGGTGTACTTAGAATCCAATAGCATCTAACGGAGGAGTTCTTTTATTTTTTTTAGGGAGCAGAAGAAAGCACTTAATGTTCAGTGATCAGAATTTTGCGCCTTAGAAGATCATTTCAAGCAGCTAATAACTATGCCTGATCCAGGTTCATCAATTATTTACAACAAGAGTCAAGGCACGTTTGCAGCTTGTATGTTTATTTCAAGCTGCTGAAGTTCAGATACATGGAGCTGCATATCCAAGGCAGGGCAGAGCCCACTGCAGCACAGAAAGCTGCATTATTCACTAAGTTTTTGGTCAGGTTTTGTAGCCTGCATCAAGTTCTCTGCTGCTATGGCTACGCATTTATTTGCAGTAGCATTAGCCAAGCTAATGCTACCTGAATTGCATGAATACAAATTTGAAATGCAGCTTTGATTGCATATAAGCACATACCTCAAATGCAGCAAAAGAGTTTATCTTTACAGGCAGATCGTATTAAAAATGCTGTGGTTAAAGAAAAGCTATAAGAAAATGCAAGTAAAAAAATACAGATTGCTTTTTGAGACTGCAGAGGTTGAAAGAAATCTTTCTGTCACAATCAATAATTGCATTGTGGACTACATTTCTAAAGGTGACAAAAAAGTCTTGTTTCTATATTGATACCAAACTTCCATGGTAAGAGATGATTGTAATTATTATAGCTGTTTGTTCAGTAAATCTATACACAATACAATAATTTTCATGTCACATGTAGTCTGAAGCATTTTAAGACTTTTGTTAAATAAAACCCTTATGTAGCAATGTCATTCTGTCCCAGTTAAGCATAAGGAAACCTTTTCTTCATGTTTGTTGGGTTCTTTTCATCTCGTATTTATAATAGAACTGTCATTTGATATTCATATTAATGTCTCTGCTACCTTATTTTTGACAAGCAGAGCTGGCAGAGAGCTCAAGCTCATCTTAGTTCTTGAAACAGTGTGACCACGTAGGGGTCATTTTTATTTCGTCATTGTATATGACAGCAAGGTATGATTGGCATTTCAACCTAATTTTTCCTTAAGTCTGTGTATGTTGCTGTCTTTTCCTCAACTGTATGTAGTGAACATTAGGAAGTACCTAACAGTGAAGAAGCTACCTATGAAGATAACTTTTTCCTCAGAACATGTTAGCAGTAAAGTGCCCTCTTGAGCATTAGCAGTTCTTCATGGTAGATACTGCTTTCAAGGCACTGTGCATGTTTAGCCATGTGATCACAAAATGTCAGTACCTGTGGTGGAGAAAATTTTTGTAAAGCTTTGTGAAGTTTAACTCAATAGACAAGTTTTCTCAGCAGAAGACGTGGAATAACTGTAGGCATTGTTATGAAATGAAAACATTTAATGGGATTTCTATTAAAAAATGGTTCTCAGTTGTCACCATTTTAAGACCAAACCTTCACTTCAATATTGACTTCATAGGTCAAGTAAAATTGCTGCTTATTCTAACAGATATAATTCCTGGAATTACACTACACTGTTTATAATAGTTTTTTTCCTAGAGCATAGGGCAGAATTCAAAGAAATTGAAATTACTTATTTTTAAATGCTGAATGCTGAAAAATGGATGGAGACTGTCAAGAGTGGAAAAGGGTACTTCAAATTAGTTGTAATTGTGTATTGTTACTGTGAAAATAATGATCTAGACAGAAAAAAATGCTATCTTGCCCTTAGTATAAGCTAAATTCACACTGGCAGCCTGTATTTAGAAAGGTGAGGAGGAATTGTAATCCTACAAAAAACCTCCCTGTCTATTTTATTAAAGTCTTGTGAGATTTCCCTTATCAACTCTCATGAGTAAGGTTGCACGCATATCCTTCACCCTGTATCTTATCATATAGCATAATGTCTGAACATAATGTAGACAAAAAGGAGAACCCAAGCTTTTTCAGAGTAAAAATTTTAAGTACCACCCTGAGACAAGGTGGACCTTATAATGGGGTTTTTCTTCGGAGGTTTGACAACTTCATTCCTAAAATGCGACCCTTTGAAGATGTCAAATTAGACACTCAGAAGAGCTAACTGCTTTTGTAAATATTTTGCCAGTGTTCATTGGTATTAGTTGAATAAGATCATGGCTCTCAAAGGAGGCAAGGACACTCTCTGCAAGATAAGAACGGTAGCAGAGAGGTGACATTTGAAAGCAATGACACTGTATATTCCGTAATTGCGCATACAGTAAATGTCAGCTTCATAATCGCCTAGGTAGGTAACCAGATTTCCAAAAGCTACAGCAGGCAAGTTATATATTCAAAGCAGTCGGCTGAAAATTTATCAGTGGAAAATCTTAAATCTGCAAAGGGAGCTGTAAATTACCAACAAATTACCCATATTTGTCTTTCATTTTTTAGTCACGCAGAACTTCCCATTTGGAGACAATTACCAAGTTTATATGTATAGCAAAGAGATTCTGTCACTTTTCAGAGCACTTTTCAAATCTCTTCCATATTTGTTAAACACGATTTTGGGTATAAATTTACCAGCCTCTTTCACTTTTGTTTTCTGAATGTTAAGAACAAGTAGTATCTAAACTCCTGCTTCATTCTTCAGAGGCTTTTGGAAATTTGATCTGAATAGCAGATTCACTGAACAACAGCCATAAAGCTCTTTATATTGTGGGGTTTTTTAAATAGCTACATAGATGCACACACATATATATTTTCTTAAAGGAGTTATCTTTCGTAAAGAAACCACAAGTAAACTACAAGTGAAATATTAGGTAGGAAATTTTCATCAGCTAGACATTAAAAATGAGTTTTCTCTGGTTAAAGACTTTACTGGGGACAAAATCTGAGATACTAACAGTATGATTCCTGACTGAACAGGACCTGAGTCTGTTTTGTGACTTGAGTGATGTCTGGTTAATGCAGCATTGTTTAGTCAGTAATTCAAAAGATTTAGAGAAAGCACAAAGTATTATTCATTAAATTCTTTGAGCACTTCTCTTCATCTTTTTTGCCATGTAAGAGAATGTGTTCCCTTAATGTTCTGGGATTTTTTCCTCCTTTGGGAGAATTTAGTTTCATTTCTTTTTCATTAAGTGGTTGCTGTAACAGAACAAAAATGTAGTGTAGAAGAAATACTGGAGTTATGTTTCTGCCTGACTTTTTTCATTATAGCCAATGCTCTGCAAAGGTGCAAACATGCAGAGAAAACAAGGCTGCCTTCAACTTCTTCCTTTTGTTGGGGTGGGAACACTTGGAAGATTTAATTAGTGAATACTCTAAAGGGAAATTGGCAGTTAAGTTGTATCAGAATAAGTGCTTGTGCTTGTAAGTTGCTTGATAAATCCAGTATCTTCTTTGTTTCCTTCAAAAAATAGATGAGTCTTGTGTATTTCCATCATACATGCCTAAGGCAATATCTGCATCAATCACCCAGCAAAATAATCTGAAGCCTCAGAAGGCCTTTTGGTGGCTCAAACCTGGAATTCATGAGTGATCAAGGAAGGAAATGCAGGGGTCAGATGCAGCTCTTGCTTGAATGTCAGGAGGAAAGATGACAGCCAGGCTTCCACTGAATGATCTGGAATAGTATGAGCTGGTTGGTTTGCAAATCCTCTTTTCTTATGGTGAGGTAGCTTACAAATCCAGGATGAGACACTGCAGTTTAAGTAATTTCAGGAAAGAATATTTGGGCTTTGGAAGATTCTGGGTTAATCAGTCTATTCCCTTTCAGCGTACACTGTGATGTAGTTTGGCTCTTATCCTTGGCATGGTAATCTTTGGGTTTAAAAAAAACCCCAACAGCTTTGAAAGCAAAATTGTTTTAACCAAAGAGAACAACTATGTGAAGCCTATGCAATTTCCTAGATGATTTTACTTCCTGGAGGGTAACCAGTATATACTTCTTTCTTTGAGAGACTATAACTACCTAGTTAGTAGCATGATCTTTCTATTACAGTAGTTTGTCACAATGTCTTCAAAAGAAGACTTTGTTTGTAATGGTGAAGTTTTTTATTTTCATGGGGGAAAGAGTTTTTATCATGCTTTTTTTTTGTCTCGTGATATTATCTAACTCCATATACCAGAGAAATAAAAGAAAAACTGTTACCTGACCCTCCAAGCTTGACTGTATTTGCCATAGATTTTAAAAAATCTAAAGACTGGAATTTGGAAAACTAAGAGGGAATTTATTCTACACTATTCAAACTTGCAGTTCTTGATTTTCTCCCTCCTTGTAGCATAGCAAAATGATAAAATAAGAAATTGAAAAGATAACATCAGGACTACTTAGTGTCATAAACAGGGAAATGGAATGAAATCTCAGCAGATTTTCAGCACAGGTAAATAATTATTCCAGAGGTTTTTCTTTTTATCTGTTTTCTTAGGCTTTAAGCCTGTTTCCTTGTATTTGAAAAGAGATGAGTGTACACGGTGCATTATAATACAGTGCACATAAAAATACTTGAATTAGCTCTAGACAGTCTACTTTTTGTACTTGAGGCAGGATAGCTTTTCGGTCAGGAACAAATTTGGATATCACAGCCCAGTTTGGGAGTTTCAGAAGATGTTTTGGCATCTGTGTACTACACCTAATTGAGCTATGCAGTTTCAGAACTATGTCCAAGAATGTGGCAGGAATCATGATCATCTATCCGCATCCATTATGAGTATTTGAATCACTAGCCTCACTAACATTTGTTATTTATAGTGGCACTCTGTGAGCAAAGGGGCTAATGAACAGAACAGAAAACATGGCTTAAATCCTCTCTTTGAGGGAACAATAAATCTTGATGAACCAGGGTTAAACACAGCTGAGTGGGAGTTTTCATTACCCAGCTTAACTTTAGCTCCTAAGTTTTACTGGTCTTCTAGCTTGGTAGCTAAATTTATTAACAATGGAAGAAATTCCTGTCAGAGTTGTGTACCTTAGCTGAAAGGCAGCTGTTTGAGTTACTACAGATACATGTTAGTCAGAGAAATAAGTCTTAAAGGTGGTGATCTTCCCATTGTTTTCTCTAGGCTCTGGAGAAGGGATCAGAATATAAAACCTATTAATGCATAAAGGCTTCTGCTGCTTTTATAGCTTTGTATAAGGTTGGCATTTTCTGGTTTTGGTTGTTTTTTTACTGTAGTCATAATTACATTTGGTGATTATTTTTTTAATGTTGCCTTAGTTTCAAAAGCAGAGATTAATCCCCAAATACTCTCTTTCAATTCCTTGCCAAAATTGCTTTCTTTTCTGTGCATCAGCACAGAAACATTTATCTGAGGACATATTCTTATTTCAGTGGGTGCATTTTATTGCTGTCATTACCAAAGAAGGGAGACTGAATATATTTTTTTCTTCCTACGTTCTAAAATGTAAATATCTCCTTTGATCCATCTTTTCCACCAGAAAGTGAACTTTGTGGTATCTAATCCTTCACTCTGCCATCATTAGCTCAAGAGCTGGCTGAGTCAATCTAATGTTTCCAAGTCTGCTGATTAACTCATATGAACACAATGCCGAATTAGGCTGAAGGAGGAGCTTGTGGAGGACATTGTTACATTTTGGTCAGTATTTATAAAGTGAGATAGTATTAAATTACAGCTATATCAAAATAAATGCCACAAGCTGATAGAGTTCCCTATCATTTCCTCTGATCCTAAACCTTTCTTTTGTTGTTGTTGTTGTTTGGTCTTGGTTTTTGTTTTTTGGGTTTTCTTTTAATTTTAGGGGTTTTTTTGTTGTTTTGTTTTGTTTTTTTCTTTTTGGTGGAGGTGAGTGGGAAGTGGCTTTGGTTTTGGGTTGCTTGGGTTTTTATAGAATCATTAAGGTTGAAAAAGACCTCCAAGATCATAGAGTTCAACCTTTGATTGAACACCACCATGTCAACTAAATACCAGCACTAAGTGCCATATCCAGTCATTTCTTGAACACTACCAAATATGGTGACGCTGCCACCTCCCTGGGTAGCCCATGTCAAAGCTTTGCCACCCATTCAGTGAAGAAGTTCTTCCTGGTGTCCAACCTGACGCTACCCTTGTGCAACTTGAGGCTGCGTCCTTTTGTTCTGTTGCTGATTGCCTGGGAAAAGAGGTTAACTTCCACCTTGCTACAACCTCCTTTCAAGTAGTTGTAGACAACGGTAAGGTCTAACCTGAACCTCCTTTTTCCCAGAATAAACAACCCTAGCTCCATTGCCCTTCTCTGGACACACTCCAGCACCTCAATGTATTTCCTGTTGTGAGGGGCCCATAAACAATCAGAGGACTTGGGGTGTGGCCTCACCAGTGCTGAGTACAGGCGACAGTCACTGCCCTGGTCCTGCTGGCCACACTATTGCTGATACAGGCCAGGATCCATTGGCCTTGGCCACCTGAGCACATGCTGGCTCACGTTCAGCTGCTGTTGACCAGCACCCCCAGGTCCTTTTCCACTGGGCAGCTTTCCAGCCACTCTGCCCCCAGCCTGTAGTGCTGCAAGGGGTTGTTGTTACCCAAGTGCAGGACCCAGCACCTGGCCTTGTTGAACCTCTTTACAATTAGCCTCAGTCCATTGATCCAGCCTGTCCAGATCCTTCTGCAGAACCTTCCTGCCCTCCAGCAGATCAACACTCCCACCCAGCTTGGTGTCACCTGCAGACTGACAAGTGCACTGAGGGTGCACTTGATCCCCTCATCCAGATCATCAGTAAAGATATTAAACAGGACTGGCCCCAGTGCTGAGCCCTGGGGAACACCACTACCAAGTGGCTGCCAACTGGATTTAGTTCCTTTCACCACCAGTCTCTGGGCCTAGCCATCCAGGCAGTGTTTCATCCAGCAAAGAGTGCACCTCTCTAAGCCATGGCCTGTCAGCTTCTCCAGGAGAATCCTGTAGGAGACAGTACTGAGGGTTTTACTGAAGTCTGTGTAGACTACATCCACAGCCTTTCATCAGTCATCTGGTCATAGAAGGAGATCAGGTTGGTCAAGCAGGACCTACCTTTCCTAAACCTGTGTTGGCTGGGCCTGATGCCCTGTTTGTCCTGTATGTGCTGTGTGATCGCACTTAAGGAAATCTGTTCCATAACCTTTCCCATTGCCAAGGTCAGGCTGCCAGGCCTGTAGTTTACAGGATGCTCCTTCACACCCTTCTGGTAGATGGGTGAAATTTTTCACAATTTACATTGTTTGATTCTTAATCTGAGATCTCCAGGCTCTTCTTTACAGACATCTACAATTGCACTGAAAGGTAGAATCAAAGCACTGAACACATAAAATGCTTTATAATGTTAATTACTCTGGGATATCAGGTATTAAGCATTTCTAACTGACCTCCAAAATTAATGTGTATTTAGTCTCTTGAGGAGATAAAATACCTCATAGATGCACAGTTTAGGGTGTTTAGTATCCTTGTAGCGGCTAGAGAGAGGCACATACCCATCCTACAAAGGAGTTAGCCTGTATAAATTGTTAATAGTCAATGAGTTCATTGTCCAAGAATTTAAAGTGCTTGAGGCTGAGAGACCTGATAAGGGTTGTTCATGTTTTAGTTCTCCGTCTCTGTGTATAATAAAGTTAATAAAACTGGGCACAGCACACTCAATACTGCAGATAAAACCATAGCTTGAATAGCTGCTCTTTTAAGTTAGTATTCTGTCCTAGACAATGAAAGATACAAGTGCTTCTGAGGGGCAAAAAAAAGTAATTCTCTTACATGCATACATACAAAATTTACATTCAATTTGGATAGCTAATTTGTCATGCTTGCGAATTCTAGTATTTGATACTCATCTCTGTTCCTTTACTATAGAGTATGTTTGTGTAATTGGTGTTACACTGCTAGTGCAATAATAATATTTTTGGGTCTACTCATGTTTTATTAAACTAGCTGGATTAAAAGTAAATAGGTCAGTACTGTGGCTTTAAGTTACGCAGCCTTCCTGGAATGCGAGGTGAGTTCGTAATTTGAACTTCGTAAGCTTGAAGAGTAAATCAGGATTGATGCATGAGTAGTGGCAAACTCTGTTTTGGCCATTCAGCACAGAATAAAAAGTACTTTGCTATCAGGTAATCACTAGTTTTATAATTGTACTGTAGATGGTAGTCTTCCCCTTTCTCTAAGAAATATAAAATCATTTTAATTCTATGTGATCCATCATCAGGCAACTACTCAAAAAACTAACATTCTTAAATGCTCTCAAATGTCCAGTAGCAAAAATAAATGAAGGGCAGAGTGCATTAAGGGATTTCCAGTTGTGTCTCACAGGGCAGAGAAAACTGCTGTGAGAGAGCTCCTGGGATAGCTGCTACTCTTGCTGCCTTTAGCAATAGCTTCCTGACTAATCAGTCTCCAAGCTTACCCCAGTGCTTTAAGTCTGTTCTTTCTCTGTTGCCAGCTGCTGACTGAAAACAGGACACAGCCAATTACTCTCCACTGAGCTTACCCAGTCTCTGTTTATCCACCTAACAGCAGTTGCTCTGAGATCATTTTATTGAAAACTTGTTATGTAGTGAGATCTGCTATTATAAAATCTTGGATTTGTTTCAGTCGGGTCAAAAATACACGCATCTTACAGTCTAAGATTGGATTATATTATTTGGAGTAGTTGCTTCCTGTGGGACAGAAAACAAAGCATGATGAAGTGGAATTAATTTCTTCCTTTTCCACATTCCAATGCCCATCAAATAAAGAAAAGGGTTATCTTTAATATTAAAAGTTTAAAAATTGTTAATGACCTTTTAATTGTGGATACTACTGACTATATCCTAATTTCATGGTTTGGGTTCTGATCTTCCTTCACAGATATTTTTTCTTCCTTTCTGTTCACATCAGAAACCATCTGAATGATACCTAATAATAGTTTTTCTTGTCCCCAACCACATCTTGTAGCACTCTTATTTTAACTCATCTTTCTTACTCATTTATCAGTCCTACAGCACATTAGCACATTCAACAGAACCACTTAACTCTAGTGTATAAAACATTTTACTCCTACTTCAGTCTGTAACTTCAGATTTAGCCTAATAAAAAGGGCATTTTTGACCTGTGCCAATAAACTATAAAATGTACTGTGGTCTAAAAATGAGAATATTACTTATTATAGAAGTCTTTTACACTCACATTAGTAATAAAGCTTTGGTGAAATTGTGCATGTTGAAGGAACTAAGCAACCAGAAAGGCTGCAAAGGATCTGCAGCAAATGTTTTCTGGGAAAGCTGTAGTAACACAAAATATACTTTTATTAGTTTTCTAGTAACTGAAAGTCCAAAGAGATGCATTAAAAAAAATTATGTCCTAACTACGTAAAGCTAAATGAGAGACAGGTCAGCAATAACTTAAAGTAATGTGCTGTCCAAAAGTCATAAAATATTTTTAAATTAAATAGCCATATAGTTTACATCCTTTTAAAGATCTGGGGAAAAGGTGGTGGAGTGGGATTCAAATATCATACACTTAGATCTCCCATCCAGAACTGGGTGTCACTCAGAATCTGGTTTTGCTCAAATATTGCTACAAGATGCACTTTAAGATCTGCTCGCTCTGGGGTTGCACCATACAATCAAACAAGATTTCTTGGAATATGGTGAGCAAGCTAGTGAGAGAAGTCCACTTCAAGGTGCTTTGTATTCGGAAAACAGTGTTGCAGCATTGCTGTCCTAAACAAGATTTTCAGATTTTGGAGCTAATGATATATTTTGTACACTTACATGAGGTAAACTGATGAGAAAAATATATTGCCCTTGAATTGTTTTCTTCTGATGAAGCGTAGTGCTTCTCTGCAGTATTAAGTTCTGTTGCATATCTTTCGGACAAAAAGAGCTTGGTAGTTTTCACACTGCATAATACTGAAAGTATCATAATTGGTATTTCAATTTCTTTTAACATGTTCTTGTTTGGTGTATCAAAGACATTACATGTCAGCTTTGAGCTTACGTGATTTTCAGTACATGTTGAAATCCTTCCCCTGTTTAATGAAAGTAACATACTTTAACAGATGTTTCACCTGTTGTCTTTGACGAGTTACTTAACTTTGAGGTATATGAGCAGTGGTGGATTTGATGTTTAATTCTTAAACTTGCATAGAAGTGGGTATGTGGAAGTGAACAAATTCACCCAAGAAAGCTGAAATATCTTTCAATTTACTCAGTAAATCAGTCCAGGCTTATTAAGTCAGCCTAAGAATAGAACTTCTATCAGCTAAACTTTCCACTGGGATTTATGATTGGAGTGCATATAATAACTCATTACTGATCAATGCACGAGAGATGCTCTGTTGTAATATGTATTCATGGGAAGTATCGGTACTGATTTTCCATTCTACATTTTTGTAAATAAAATTCCATTAATTATTAACAAAAAGTTGAGTCAACCTTGAACCTCCCTGGATCGCAGTGCATCAATCAAACAGAAGCAGTGATTTTTCTGGGATATCCTTTATTTCAAAATAGGTTTCCAATTAATATTACTTATTTCTTCCTTGTTCGCAAATTACATTTTCAGCAGTTTAAGGTGACAAATACTGTGGGCTAACCAATATTATTTCTCAAACTAAATTAATGCTTAAAGCAAGTTAATAAGACTATTGTCCAAAGCAACAACAAGATAATGTAAAAATTACCCAAGTGCCACTACAGACACTTTTGATAAAAATTTTCGTATTTTTTTATCACAATCAGAGTTCACCTAAATGTTTAATTTCTAATACAATAGAAATAATTGCAAATAGAACTTGGGGCAGAGGTTTATTAGTTTAGAGAAAAAATGTTTACATGTTTTTTTTGTTAGTTCTTAGAATTTGTTTTGTTTGTGCCCATTCCTTTGATACTTTTGAATATGAAGAGAAATATGGAAATAAATTATTTCACACAAATAATGGTGCTAGAAATGAGATTGTGTTTTATCTTCTGAGTCACTTTTTAAAACCTACTCTGATAATAGTCATTCTCCCCATATTAAAAAAGAGAGAAAATAATTACATACTTTGCAGAAAGAAATCAGTGACGTATCTACATTTTTTACTCTTTCACTACATACAGGAAGCTGTCAAAAATGTGGCAGCTGACATCATAGTCAAACTGACTCTTGGAGTCTTGAAGTGTACTAATTTCTTGAGATGGGTATTTGATAACTAGCCAGTTCAGTGGCCCAGCTGTGTTAGCATGAGTCAGCTGAAGGACTGTTTATAGCCATTATTCTGAGTAGAGTTTGCATTTGATACACTCATAAGCATTACCAAAAAAAAAGTAGTAAGTCTATGATGTTTTCAAAGGTTTAACAACTCACAGCAGCTTTCTGACTTAAATGTGTGGCCCAATGGGAAGAAGCAGCTTGAAGTTCACTGTTTTGTTTGGGATAAAAGTTTTGAAGAGTGCTTCTGAAACACTTTATTTACATGTTTTATTTTCTGGTACAGTATTTTCAGTTAATTCAGATTCAGCTCAAATTAACAACTACGTGTGCTTGGGGATAATTAAATTACTGTTTCCTCTTATCTTGGCTCACCATGCAGACTATTGCCCACCCCTGTAGCTGCTTTTACTCCATTGCTATAGCAGCTCCGTTATTTAGGGATAAATCTTTTCTTCTTCCCATCAGTTGTTGTGAAAGAAATGTAAGCCACCTGTGAAAAAAATTAGCATATTTGGACTGACTTTTTGTGTCTGCTTGTCTGGCTGTATTCCAAGTATTTTTATGTCTGTATAAGGGAAGGAGCAAAAAAAGGTATTTCAGCTGTTTCTAGTTATTAAAATTGACCTGGATGTGCCACGGACTGGGAGGAAGGGGAACAGAAGGATGAAGAAAACCAGGTTCTTACGAATTAAAGTGGAAAATGAAGGGGGAGGGATGTGAAGTGCGGCTGAACGGGTGCATGAGCCCAAGCCACGGCTGCCGTGTTGGGAGCATTAGCCGCCGCATCGTCCGGGCAACCCGGGTTGCCGTGGCGACGGCAGCAGCGACCGAGGGACGAGTACCGCTCCCACTGCCCGGCCCTCCCCGGGACTGCAGATGCCAGATGAGTGTTAGAGACTCCCCACACCTTGTTCTGGCAAAACGCCTTTATTCCCAGCTGAAGGGAGGACCAAACGGAGCTGCTGCTGGGTTTACAAAGCTGTTGCACATTCAGCAAAACTTTACGGTCGTGGGTGTTTCTTTCTGGCAGTCGGTGAAGAGAAGTAGGGCTTAGAAGGTAGATATAGAAAACAAACATTGGTTCTAGTCCAGGGAAACTTACCATGATGCAATTAATTTTTTTTTTTTTTGTATTTATGTAGGAATACACGACTGCTAGTAGCACAGGCGCTCTAATTGCCTCCCAAGAAAACAACATAAAACTGATATTGTCCGTCTTATTTGTTATATAAGAGGGCATTGCATAACAATGCACTTCGATAGTAGTAGCACACTTCATTTTTCCTGCACAAGTGGGCATTATCTGTAGTTTCAAATGCGAGTTGTATTTACTCACCTCTAAATGGGTTTTTTAAGCCATGTGTCTTTACATACCAGAAAGAATCCTTAAAATAGCCAGTTACAGTCAATTTTTAAAATTTCATCAAAGAAGGACATAATATGTGTTTGTTTCTGGAAGGTTAAAATTGCTCACAGTTAAAACTGGTTACAGTATTTTTGGATGACCAAGATTTGTATTACTGTTGTACCATACCAACTAGCTTAAAAGGCAGAATGATTGTTTTTCTGCTTTTCTTTCCTGTCTGTGCACATATACCTATTTATAGCATCCAGTTCTTTCACTTGATTATTTCCTTCAACTCCAGGAAAATGTTTGAAACTGCATGTTAAATGAGGGTTTTGTTTGGCTTAGGTTTGGTAGTTTGGGGGAGGTGGGGGGGTGTGTGCATTTGCTTGGTTGTTTGCGACTTTTTGGGTTTTTTTGTTTGGTAGGGAGGATGAGGGAGTATTGTTGTTAAAGTTGTGATGCGATACCCAGAAAGATTTAGTAGAAATCCTAGGCTGAAAATAAATGTGGTAACTCTTCCATAAGTGAGTCTGTCACTGAACAGCAGGCTGACTGCCATGAAGAAGCACTTCTGACACTGTAGATGTATTTTGGGAAAGGGGGGAGTAATGGAATGGGTTATTTGATGAGGAGTTTGAGAACATATTGCCTGAGAGAAATGTCTGGGACAGAGCTGTGCATACCTACTCTTTTTTTTTTTCCTATTGGTAAGACGAAGAGAAAAAAAAAATTTACCCCATATGTACATTTTTCTGCATTGTATTGAAAACTGAAATTTCTTCCCATTTGGCATGAAACATTTGCTTTTCTGAGAGAAAGAAAGAAAAGCAATTGAGAAAGAAGGAGATGGATGTTACTGCCTTTCCTCAACACCCAGATTGCTTCATCATTTAGCCAGGAGATGAGAACACAGATTCAGTTTCGTTCCTTTGTGTGAGAATGTTTGTGAATTTTCTAGAAATAAACAAGTCACCTACCCACCAGGCTTAGCTGTTCTTCCCAATCGCTGCATGCTCTGAATATCTAAGAGTAGTGGAACAGTCCCAATGGATTAAGTCTAACTTAAGACTCAGTGAAAAATGGGTTTGACAGAGTTAATCAAGACATCCAGCTACTGCATTGGATCATCAGCTTAATTTTTAGGTGAAGTTGCAAGGTATAAAGCCTCAGTTACTACAATTTAGATAACCCTTAGGTCAAGGTATAAAATCTAAGAAGATATAGATTGATCTATGGACCTTTTGTGTGAGGTGCAGGATTTTCTCTGTGGATGATGTGCTGGTAGAATCAAAAGAAAACATGCCTGCAGCCTTTCTTTTCACATCTTTTATACAACCTTTCTTTTTGTAATAACCTGTGCAAACATGCCACAATAAGTGGCAATTTTTTTATCTGCCTTTGGAGAAACAGAATCCCAAGGTACCTTCCCTGAATACCTTGGGAATAAAAGCTACTGTGTTTGACATAGTTCCCAAGATCATAAGACCAATACTATTTCTTCATGCTTTTTTTCCCCTTTTTCTTTCTTTTCTTTTGGAGGTTCACATTTTGCAACAGGATTAAAATTACAACAGTGACTTCTGAAAAAAGTTGCTGTTCTAATTTCACTTTGTATTTTTCCAGATCATCTCCTTCACTGCCCTTTTCTGAGGCCTTCACAGGAGAAATTGTTTTAAAAAGATGATGAATCAATTTACGCAGAAACGAGATAAATTCTCCTACACTTTCAGGAAAATGTCTCTTGTATTTTTCTGTCAAATGATCATCAATATGTATTAAGGTCTGGTGTGCAAGTACTAACCAGTCATTTCCTGGGTATTTTATCTATCTCTATTTTTTTTTTTTCCCATTAGTTATGGTTAAGATAAGCATTGAAGAGCACAGTATATGTTAGTCATGTCCCTGCCATATTTTCCTACACTAATAGAAGGGTATAAAATTGCATTTAGGTTAGGGTTTCATCCCAAATGAACATGTCCTTCCTGATGTATACATTTTATGAGAAGATGAAGTAATTCTTTCCTGTGTTTTTCATTGCTATGTTAGCATCTTCTATCACCTCATCAACCTACCCATTTCTCTAAATGCATTCCTAGGGTTTGGTGCATCTATCATAGTGATACATTAAAAAACAAAAAAACCCAAGACAACAACAAAAACCTCTTGCTCTTTTGGACTTGCTGCATGTTAAAGACTGAAGTAATTGGTTGGCAGTGGTAAGGTAACATTGTAGGCATAAATGTTCTTTGGATAGGAGGTGAAGTTTTTTGACTTCCCATAACGTGAGAGAGGAGCCTCTTGTTTAATTCACCTGTGGCTTTCTAGATTTGAATGTTATTTCTTCCTTTAAAACCAGTGGGTTCTTTGATACCTTAGTCATCTTGTTGTTGGTAGATATCATTTGCCCTAAGTACCCAGGGAAGGAAAACCCAGAAAGACAAGTTGTGTGGAAACTGGTTATAATCTCATAACATTGCAATAAACACGAACGGAAGATCCCAAAAGATATTCAATTAAAACAAATTAAAAAAAAAAGTGGCAGCACTCAGAGGAACATCAGAAAGCGAGTTTCAGCCAGCTGGTTTGCGTGGCTTTGGTTGGTGTGGGTGTTGTTGGTTTGCTTTTTTTTTAGTAAAACTGGATGTCCCAAAAACTGCCGGGAATCAGTCTGAGTTTTTTTGTTGTGTTCTTTCATGAATCCTTTACACTTTAGCACAGGGAATCCTGGGAATATCTTGTGATAGTGTGAGGTTTTTTTACCGGAGGAAAAGTGGAATTACGTGTTGATCAATTAATATTCTCCTCAAGAAAATTGCATGTTTTAGTGCTCTGTTCTATAAGACTTCGGTGCTAATGGAACTATTTTCTTTGATTTAACTACCTAATATTAATACTATGGATCAGAAATAAATTTTCTAAGTGATTTAAATAAGGATTTATTTTAGTCAATGAAAGTATTACCAATGCAAATAATAACATTGCTATAAAGTTCCATTATAGAAGTATATTGTTATCCGAAGTGGAAATATAACATGGCTTTCATCCCAAAATACAGATATAAAGCACTAAAACAGCATTCCCCTCCAGACACATGTGAACAGTGGTTTGCTGGAAAACTGAGTGTGGCAGACCTTTATTTCTTAAGCATACACTGTAACCTGATACATACCACGGTTTAGACCTTCACACACACCATAGAGCCAAACCATTCACCAACTGCTTTAAACAAAGGAAGATTGCAGTTTATTTAGTGATTCAATTCTTTTCAGATCAGCCTTGGAAACTTTGATGTGGAGCAGATCCATGTGTTAAGATATGTAGCATCTCTGTTGCCACACAGTTCATTGTGCCACTTAGTATACCAGTGAATTCTGTAATATAATACAAACTTATATTTGTAACTACAGAGGATGTTTTAAAATATTATAATAGTTTTAAAATATTATAATTATTCTTTTTCATCTTTGTAGAACATTGAAGATCTTCTTTTATAGTATTAACATCCTAGCTGAACATGGTAGGAAGAATACAGAGTTCATCTATCATCTTATGCTTGGAAAGTCTCAGTTTCATTTACATGATTCACTGTTCAACTTTCAGGTATAATTACTGTAAGGCCATAATAATGGGTCAAAAGAGCAATTTCTTTTTGGATCAGATGATAGTATTACCTAATAAAGAGAAAATTCCCAGCAAAGCTAGGTGTCAATAAATTGTTAAGTTTATAGAGCAAGATTCTCTTGGTTCCTCCTCCTGTCTTTAAAAATGATTGATGCTTTATATTTTCTAAGTGTTGCTCTGATGCCAGTGTATAGGAGATTCTAAACAAAACCTGTTTTATACATTAACCTTCCTGAATAGTTTATGCGTTAAAAATTATAACAGTAAAGTGAAACCAGACGGACTGAGTAGAGTTGACAGCACCTTTCTGAGTGATGAAATTGCTATTGATTTATGACAAATGCCAGTAAAAGCAGGCAGGGACTGTTTTGTTGCTGTCAGATGAGAAGTGAAAGTAGGCAGGTTTTGTTATCAATCATTTGTTGTCGGTGTAAGACAGTGGCAGGCTGCTATAATTGATTTGATAGCTCCGTCTGACTTGAGCTCCAGTGGCCACTGCAGATCATGGCAATGCAGCAGTGCAGAGAATTGACATGAAAAAGAAGTGACATGACTCCTCAGAGGCCAAGTTGTATGATTTAAAGGTATGTTTGTCAAAACATTTTATAAATCAGAATTTCCAGACTGAGAGGCAATTTATTGATAGCATCCAGTTTTGAACTTGGTCTGGAAATGGGCTTATTTTATATTGTGGCATTAATTTAATAGGTGTTTTATGACCTAAAAGGATTTGCATGGGTAAAGAGACTTCTTTTTTCTCTCTTCTTTGCCTTGAAGAACAGCTTACATGGTTTCATTCAGTTTGGTCTTTTGATGAAACTTCTCCCGATATAGTATCTGTCCCAGTTATGCCTAATGTGGTTGTAGAGTATCACTATGACACTTAGATCCTCTCTAGTAGCCTGGGTTTTGTGTTTTAAAGAAATAAAATAATGATGGCTACTGAAGACCTAATAGGACTATTGAATAAAGCTTTGGGGGCTTAATTCTGAGGTAACCCCAAATTAATCTGTAATGTAATGTCCAGAAAACCTTACTTATTTCTCTCTGAATTTTTGATTCCTGAACAGTTTCAAGTTTGGTTCCAGCTGAGTTAATTAACAAACACAGATTGTCATTTTTGGCATTTTCTGCACGGGTAAAGATTATAGAATTAGAAAATACACAGTAGAGAATTATCTTAAGAAATATGACGTCATGGATACATTCTGCCTCTTCCTATTTTAAGCATTAATTATACCAATTAGATACAAACTTTATTCACAAACAAAACCATGTAATGATACTTATTTTATGTATGTGACAACTTAAGAGATAAGAAAGCATCATATACTTTACATAAACAGAGGATTCATGAGCTAGGAAGGACTTGGACAGTTAAGTAAAGATGAGGCTTATTTTTAATTCCACTGCTGTGCATCTGTACAAAAAGTTACTAATTCTCTGTCTGGATCAAGGGAAGTATTTTTGCAAATAAAAAGTGAGATATTGGTGCCCTCCACCAGTGTTAAGAAATAATTAATTCAACTAGACTTAATGTAGAGCAGGGCTGCTAGGTTAATACAGACAAATAGACTATTTAAAATTAAGTGATTGAAACAGCGTGGCTTGTTTAGTGTAACAAAAGGAAGGCAAGAAGAAAGTGTATGTGTACATAGATGTGTGTGTGTGTAAAATACACACAGATCTGTATTACATCCAATGTAAATATATACAATTATAATATGGACAATATGTTGTATATTTTGAAGAAGTGTTAACAGCGTAAACACAAGAGCAAATGGAGATTAGTAGCAAGTACAGTTTTGAAAATAGCATTCTAATAGGATGGGTAGTTGGTCCCATTTATATTGAGACATTTTAAAATTTCCTCTATTAATCAGCAAGTGAAAGTATATTAGCATCATCATTGAATATAATAAAGGAACTGGAATCTCTTAAGTCTTATATCCTATATTTTAACTGTGACTTTCTCCACACTAATTTGTATTTTTCCCAGTTAACTCCTGTTTGCTTGAAAGGCTTATCTTTTTTTAGATAAAATGCTCTCTCAAAAAGAGATGTTCATCGGTTTTGTTTATATTACAGAAAAAAAAAATTGTAACATTTTTACACTCCAAATGTCAAATATAGCTAGATCTTTTACATATATATAGCTTTCCTAATTTTTTTCAATTTTATTGACATCTCCATGTCAAAGAAAAGCAAAAAATGTTTATTTTGTTTATGCTGATGGATATTAATTGCAGGGTAATATTATAGATGAAGAAAGAAAAGACAACTGATGGATGTAAAGAGAGATCATATTTCATACTGTTTCTTAAAAGGTTCCAGTTTAAAGAGAGTGTCAGGTGGATAAGACATGGAAAGCTACTTCAACTACATGGGTGTTTTGATAAAACACTTAAAGGTAAGATTTAAAGACAATATAAAAGGAGTAGTGAATCCTACAAGGAACCTGAAGAGACTAAGAAAATTGAAACAATTAGGATTAAAGATGTAGGTAAAGTCAGTATTATGGGAATAATCTTGAAGACCTTGAGTTTCTACAACTGGAAAAAATTGTAGTGAGTCCCTGTTCCAACTCCTAAATGTTACTCTAGGAACAGATATACAAAAACCCTGTGAGAAGAAATTTTCTGAAGAACTTGGATCTAAATTATTTGCACTTCATACAGTATGTTTATCATCTTAAATTTTACCTGGACACACTCACCGCAAGGCATCAGAGCACAGGTATAATATGCTCCTGCAGATTACTAAGCAGCTGTATTAAATGTAGAAATACTGACTAAAAACCCTACACAACTATCTCATAGAAAATTATGCATTTGATTGTTCTACTTTTATGCCATATTTATATTAAAGAGTAACACTGTAAATCCAGTCAATTTAAGCTGTAAAATACCCTGAAAGATCTGTTCCAAAAGAAACAGGTCTGAAACTTGCAGAAGATGATCTGGGTTAATTAGCTGCAGCCTTTAAGACACCATTCCAACATGCTGAAGTTCATGGGTTTTGACATAAGTGGAGTACTGAAATATCAAAACTGCTTGTGTCAAAGGTCATTGTGCTTAATGATGTATCTCAACGAGTGGTGCCTCTGCATCCTTGTCTCACTATTTATCTGCCTCACTCCATCATTAATGCTGATCTCTATGCTTGTTTCCACAAGCAGTGCATTTTTGTATCCCGTGATTTGTTTAATACACTAAGTTCCCCAGCTGAGTGGACTGCTTGCTCATTACGGAGCTAGCACTGCACTGAGGACTCTTACTGAGGCTCAGAGTTAAAAGTGGCTGCTCTGCACTCTTGGTATGCTCATTACACTATTAGTTTCTAACCTTTACCTCTTGCCTTCCCCTAAAAAAGTATCTGAAAAAAATCATTTCAGTTATTAAACTTGTATTTCTCTCCACCAGTAATCTGCAATTTTTATTTTCTATGTGCTGCTTTAGACTCCTGTGTCCTCTTAACAAAATTCGAAGCAGTTCACTAGAATGTAACATCAATACTCTAGCCTCTAATATTAAGGGTAAAAATTCTGGAAATTTCTTGTCTTTCCTTAGATGCTGTGAGTCCTGTCTTTAGCCGCATAATAATAATCTTTTCTAAAACCATTATTTGTGTTAAATAGATATGAAACCATTAGAAGGTAAAATTTACTTTTACATATCCTGTAAACTATATTTGAGCTTAGTTACAGGTGGATAAAATGAGTAGCTTGTTTCTATAAGTATAATTTCACTACTTGGGCAACTTGTTATGAAGCTAATATATAGATACTGATTTTTCTTAAGTGTGCTAATTCAGAAACTCTCCTTCTGGTCACCTGGATTAGGCCATTAACATTTCAGAGAGCATTTCATTAACATTTACCTATGTCTCATCAGACTGTTCTTTGACTTGATATAGCATGAGACCAAATTACCTCTGAGATTTCCCAAGGTGCTTCTTGCCTCTGAAGCTGGTATGTCAAAAGCCCTTAGGAACTTGCATGTTTTTCAGCTAGAATATAATGATGGGACAGCGATTCAGACAGAGCTTTGAAGGAAGTGTACCAAAAGACACCAAAGGCTCCCTATTTATCTTCCCATTGTAGAAGAATATAAAAAGACTAAAATAATTATGTATGTAGTGAAAAATCAAAACTGGTGGGTGAGCTGGGTGACCTGAAAAACTTCAGAACCCATTTGTATCCTGCCCTCAGTGTCCTGAAAAAAGTTCATCTACTTCATCCCCTTATAGTCTACATTAAGAAATGGCTGAAGTTGAGCATGATTACTTCCTCAAGCAAGAAGCAAATTGCCCCATCTCCAGAAACTTCAAATTCATCTGCCCTGCATTCGTCAGGGGATAGTAGACAGCCAACCTCTCCCCCTGCTGCTGTGATCTTTTCACAAAATGGCTGTTACTGCACCCATGCAGTGAACTGTGAACAAACAAACTTTACAGATATTTTCTGTATAATCCTGTTACTTAGAAATAAGTAAAGATAAATGGAATCACTTCAAGATGTTCAAATCTTATCTGATGTTTTGCTGGGGAGGGGAGCAAAGAAAGCTTTCAGTGTTTGCCTCTGCAATGTTGTCCATGAATCTTTAGGTTAAATTTTATTTCTTTCTTATAAAATATTGTTATTGTTAGTCGTTATTTATTTTTTAAATTTTACTCCCCCTTTTCCTAACTTGAAGGATAAGGCCAGACTATACTGCATAGATTATATATTTATAGCTAATACTTTGTATTTGGAGTTTTCAGGGAATACATTTTAGCTTGAAATTTTAATTGCATGCATTTATACTTAATTATGTATGCCACTTCTACTTTTTGTAGCTTTATTATTATATTTTTCATGGTTTTCTGTCCATTATTGCTTTGCGAGAGTCCAATGTGAAAGAGGAAATGGGTACGTTAAGCAAAGTAAATAATGCAGAATGTTCCCTTTTAGAGGAGAATTATTCCTTTATTTTATTTTATTTCTTTGAATTGCAGTTGGGAGAATGTGATTTTTAAGTTGGCTGTGTCCTTCTTCTAAAGCACTTGAAAACATTTAATCAGATACTGATGGCTAGCTAAATCCTACTGAGATATTAAACAATCTCCATCATTCTTTATCTTCCTAAAATCTTCCAATTTTCCTTTTCATCATTTTTTTTTTGTTTTCCTGAAAGAACAGGAGAATATAAAAAATGACTCTCCATTCCTACAGTTATTTAAGATTCTGTGTTCTGAAACTTTGCAAGCCTGAAAATTCCAACATAGTGATCACATATCACAGGAGTTTTACGCTAAGACATTTCACCAGGCCAGTGGACTTTTCTCATCCACTTCTGTGTGTATGTGCATGCACTTAAAACATACATTATTGCATTATAAATATACCTATATCTTAAAATCTGCCCTTGCCATGCCAAATTATCTGTAATTTGAGATGTCGGTGAGTTAATGCTTCAAGTATTTGTACAATTCATTATCAATTCAGTGCATTAACATAAAGCGTATCTCTGTGTGTGAAGAGATACTGCAACTGAAAAGAAACAGCTTTAGAAAAGTATTGTAGGCTGTGGTACCTAACACTGCTATGAGATAATATAGTGTGTATTTGTGTGTTGCTAGAAAAGGGTCTGAATGTACTTTATGGATAGTAAAAAAGAGGGAAGGGCTGTTTCTTAGTGAGCTACTGCTCAGGCACCTGATCTACAGAGAATTTACAGTTAAGAGTCTTAATTTAGGGGGCAAAAGCTGAGGGAAAACCTACCAGAAAGGGATAATAATTATTCCAAATAATCCTGTTGGAAATTCTGAGGAGTTAAGAAAATAACCTGTCATTTTTGATTGAGGCTGGTAATTTTACTTTAGGATGGCTAATCCTAAACTATGGATCAGTCATAGACATGTAAAAGACCACTGTTTGAGAAACTGTACATTAAAGCATTGTAGTTTGGAATGGAAGTGAATACATGGTCTGGTCTGTAGATTGAAATGCCTGGGTGTTTAATTAATGAAACAAGTGGTTAAATATAATACTTAGAAAGAAATTCAGGAGCCAGGAAGAAAACTGTGGGGACAAAAGGGAAAAGTGTTATCACTTCTGGTAGGTACGACAGGCACGGTAGTACATTTTGTACTTCATTTTTGCATATAAATACATTTTAAGCTTGTTATGATAGAAATTGTCATCGTTTTAATTAGTTTCCTTGTTTTTTAAACTCATTCAGACTTCTAATGTGACTATAGCAACCATTTCCAAGTGAAGTCAGTATATTTTTTTTTTTATGTAACTCAAGTTGATTTGTAGTATTTATAGATACTTAGAATATCCCTCTGTCTGCCTGTTCTACAACTGAAAATATAGATTGCATTGACTGTAAGGCTTGAGGAGAGCTTGATCATGCTTTCACTGGGACGCTGCAGTCCAAGTCTGTTCTTATGTCCTTGTTTTATATCTGATCAACTTCCCAGAAAAATTACTTTTAGAGTTATTTATTTTAGAGATATAAATAATTAAATTTAGAGTTGTATGTCTTACCTCTGTTTATAATTACCACTGTGAAATTTCTGTTAATGAATGCCAGAAGTATGTTTACTTTAAAAAGCTGGTTCACAAATGTAATTTAACTGTTAGCACATGGTCTCTAGCACATCTTCTCATTAATACTTCAACAAGAATTACATGAAGTTTCGTGTTCTGTGTGACAGATGAGCTGCAGGGGTTTTTTCCAACAAATCCATATATACCTTCTTAGTGCTCTTGCTCTACTCCTTGGTTTTTTTCTTTGATTTTGAGTAAAACAAAATATGGTTATATTACTCAGGAGAAATAATGAAATCATTTTTCATATGGCAGATAGCTCTCCTTCCTTTCACTACATTTAAGAATCATAAAACTTAATGGATAGTTAAGAGTTTATTTAATCTATTTTCCTTTCACATTGTGAGTTCAAGGATACAGATGTCATTCTTAATGGAGCTTTCTATGAAAAAATTAGACAAACGCAACCTCACTGGACAAAAGGAGCAGCATCTTTTTTATTTTTTGCATATTTGTTTCATTTTTGTTTCTTTATATATATTTGGAAAAGGATTTACTGAATGGAGTATCCTACTACAGAGGAAGACAGCACTGATCTTGGCAATAAGAGGCTTATGTGGACTTTTGAAGTACCTTTATCATCCCATGTTTTCCTTGGTATTTCGTTGTCTGCAGACATAACAGCTTGATGCTTCTTTCTGTCTGTTCTTGTAGATTAGGATTTTCAGATATCCATGATTTTTATTAGTCTCTTGATATCTAAAAGAAAAAAGTCAACTTATTTCTTGTGGTTCACTGTCTAAAACTGGACAAAAAGCCAAAGTTGATGAACAGGGGAACTAAGGCATGATTCATGTTTTTTAAAAGATGATGTTCTCATTCATACCTTTGGGAAACAGCCTGGTATTTTGACTTGTGTTGAGCAATTCTCTGACACTTCTCTCCTTTGTTTTTATTAGAAGCATGACTTCTGCAGTCTTTCAGTTTTCTTAAATCAAATCTCTTCTAAGAAATACATGAAGTGTATCTGCAATTTGCTTTGAGGTTACTTTAGCTAATGCCCGGGGTCTGATTTCATCTGAATCAGGATTTTGGGGGAGTTTCTTATAAAAAATCAGAGTCAGCTGTGCATTAGTGCTTTGTCACATGCATTAATTATATTCAAAATGCAAATTTAGTGAATACTGAAGTAAAAGAAGTCATTAAACAATGTGGCTTTGGTGGTCTCATCCACTCAAAGCTTTTCTTCCCTTTTGAGCAAAGAGCCAAGTCTTTATTTGGTTTCCTCCTCATCAATATACATATAGAGTGATTTTTTTTTTTATTTCTTTGCTAGTTGTATCTCATTCTGAGTACTGATGTTATTATTTTGTCCTTAAGCAATTGCATTATTCTTTGTATATATTCATCCTTACTAATTTTTTCCAAAGACTGTGGTTTCTGCTTTTCTTTTCTGATTTTCAAGTCATAGAAGTCTTTGTGAATTAATCAAGTTGATTTCTTACTACTTTTTCTGTACTTTCTCTGTGTTGAGATAATGGGATTTCATTACTTTTATATTGCATTGTTAAAACATGCCGATATTTTTGAGTCCGCTCTTTCCTAGTATTTCTTGCTGTGGGAACTTTCTTCTGTGCCAAAAATAATGTGGATAGTGTTTACAATAAAGCTAATAAAACTTGTATTTATTTCTCCTGTTTTAAAGCATTTATTTCAAGGATATAAACTATTTCTATCATTAATCTAAATTGGAATGTTGGTGTTCCAACCTATTTTTATTAATAAGCAGCAGTAAGTAATAATTTCCCTCTTGAAAATTGAGCAAAGTGCTATATCCAATGACTTGAAAATCTTCTTTTTTCAAAAGAAAAATATGTTCTTCTGGAGAAAACCAGTTTTTATTTAATTTCTTAGTTGCAACTAAGAAAATAGAATAGATAGATTGTCTGACACCAGTTCAGATTTTTGGAGTATTTCAAGATCCATTTTCTGGTAAGATTTCTGCTGGATAAATTTTCTCATTTCCCATGTCAGGTGGCTAAGGTAGGTAGCTGTTCATAGCAGTCTGTTTGGCCTTCAGCTAGACCAGAACTGAAAGTAGATAGTACACTTAAAAAATAATTTTTAATATATCAAATGGCAAAAGTGGCGAAAAGTTGTGGGTTTGGTGGCATTTGGGTAATGCAGAACATTTCAGATGATTTGAGTCTGAGGCCATTTCAGTTAATGATTCATGTGAACACCAAAAGACACTAAGTTCTCCTTGATTTTGGCATATTATAAGACTATCTTCATCATTTAAAATTTATTTCTTGAAGGTTGTGAAGTATTTCCCTATCCATATCTTTTTTCTACCTTTCTATACTTATGGTCCTATGTATTCTAGAATATGTGCAATACATTGACAGAAGGAGATAGTTTGCTAGAGTTTTTTTCCTGAGCTGTATGTAATCCTCTAATGTTAGAGAATAAGTATAGTGGTGCCAAATTGGTCTCACTGTTAATACAAAGTGCTGTTATGCAATAACTACACAGTATTTTCATTAAAGATGAAGATGTAATATTCTTCATTGAAGTTACCTAATGAGAGTTTGATAAATGAGCAGTTAACCATCTTCACCCTTATCCGAACCCTAATGCTGACCAGCGTTGACACTGTGGTTTTCATCTTCACTGGGTGGAAGATGATACTAGCATTCAAGAGAAAGTCTGTAGATTGTATCTATAACTTTGTCAGATAAATATTTCAAATACTTCAAAGAATATGAAAGCAATTCTGTGAGCAACATCTGCCATGGAATTAAGCGGTTATGTTGCCAAAGGGATTACATAGATGTATTGTAGATGCCACATTTGTGATGTATGGTTCACAAATCGTTTCGAGGCAAAAGAATCCTCTTCAAGGATTGTGATGCCAACATGTAATTGGGAAGAAAAGCAGCCAGATGACAAACTAAATAGACCTAATATTGCATCCATCAAATTAGAATTTCTTTCTACTTACTGAAAGCTAATAGCTGGGAAAACCCTGTACAAGGTTTTTTTTAGCAGCAGCATGGGTCAGGAGATATTGAATACAACCTGAATTTGAGAAAATTAATATGAGCTTGACTAGACAGAGAGGAATATGCTAAATACAATAAAACTTGTTTGTCTGTTCATTGAAAAGATTTTTATATTTGAACAAAAGAAGTTTGCTTTCTTATTTTAGGAAGGTTAAAAATGAATTTGAAAAAGACCATTGTTCCTCTTTCAAAGAACTCTGTTACCTTGTTGATTTTTTGTTGACTCAGCCTCATTTATAGACATTTTTTCATGTCTTTGTACTTTTTCCCATTATAATATGTAAATACTATTTTTGAATCCTTGTAATGCACTTGATAAATCTTTTTTTCTTAGAATAAATTAGTTAAAAGGTGAAATGCCTTTTTGTAACTCAGTTTAGACTGACAGCTGGGATTTTCCAAAGTCACTGTTTCAAAGCGTTGGTGTAGATTATTAACAGAACTTTTATTGGCATTAATAGTTATACTAAAGCCTGTTGAGTCAAGAAATCTGAATGTAATGTATATGCATGCATGATATCTGCATGTGCATAAAATGTATATAGACATCATCATTTTTATATGTATTTAATTATGTATTTGTTAGAATCAGGCATTAATTTTTTAGTAGTACCAAAATTAGGGGTTTCAAGGATATTAATAATGAAAAATATTCTCTGTAATAGTAGTTGTTCAGTGTAGATATCTGGTGTTTCTTATATTTCTTCAACTTAAGGAAAACAGTTTGGTTTCCAAAAATAGTACATTAAAAAATTATAAAATTGTTCACTTCTGGTTGATAAACGCACTTACTTTTATACCTAAATCACTCACTAGAATTCATAGGAGGTCAGTTATGTCTCAAATTCATTGACTTTAGATTGACCTGGGTAAAATAATGTGTTCAATAGAGAACTGTTTTACAAAGAATCTCTACCATTAAACAGTATGTCAGATAACAGTTGTTGTCCTCTTTTTTTTATGTGCTGAAGTGTTAAAGAAGAAAAGGAAGCTTTTTAATGAAATGTTACTGAAAACATACAGAAAGTAGTTGTGTATTATGAAAACAATCCTATTACTGATTAATATTTATGATTGTTCATATTTGTGATTCAGATTTTTCCTAAGCTCATTTTTATGCATATTTACAGTGCTAGTTCATTTTCAAGCAATAATCATATTTTAAGCTTTGAATATCAGTTTCCTCTTGTGACAGTTCTACCAGAAGAGAAGCCCAGTTTGCAAAGTCTAATTACAGTGACATACTGATTCCCTTAGCCTTGTTATTGGCAAGAATTTTGGCCATAGTGGAATTATGCTGGTGGTAAAATTGTTTCAAAAAACCCAAAAACTTTCATATTTGGGTTTCAGGTTTTTTAAGGTAAAATCATATATTAGGCATTACCAGATTAATTTTCAGCAAGTGCAGAAACGGTCTGAATTATTACAGTGTGTAGTTCTAGCTGTTTACTATAAGAATGTAAAAAACATGGCACAAAGCTGTATTTATAATGGCTAATGAAAGCTGTTACACTGCAGTCAGAGTGATGCAGAGCAACAGGGCAATTCATTAGGAGAAAAGCAGTTAATAAACAGCTAAAGCATGCCAGTTTGGACCTTTTCCTTTCACCTTCAAAACATATACTGTGCTCTTGGTTTGTAACGCTAAATAATTATTTCTAAGGTAATGTAGATAAGGAAAAGTAAGGTTTCCCTGCCTGCTGATTCCTTCTAACTCACAAAAACACCAGGAGAAGGTGTCGGTTTTGGCTTTGTTATGAGTAGATAAATATGCTTGCCATGTTATGCTTGTTAAACATACTGTACTTGTGATTTGTTGCAATGGGATGTTGATTCAGCACAGCATGTAAGCACATACATAAGTCCCTCCTGACTTCAAGCACCTTTATTTAAATTCAGTGTTCAACTAAACTAGATCAGGGAGTCAGTAATGTAAATCAGGCAATCTGGATTTAAATTGTATGGTTCTAAACTACGATTTCTGTAATATTAACAGTGTGTATCTCAAAAGACAGTGCTGACGTTTGTGATTGATTTTTCTTTCCATTTTCTGTCTTTAAGACATCATTATTAGAAATAAAAATTATAAAAGCTGTATTTAATTTCTATTTCTATTTTATACAAGCAAGATATATAGGGAAGAAGACAATTGTCACAGGTGCTAAATGATAAGCTTTATCGTTTTTAAGACAGGCTTCATCTGATATTTTATTTTTTAAATAGTGTGAACCCAAAATTTAGAGAGATATGAGTACTTACAAAGCATCTTGCTATATTTATATTTGAAATAGCATTTTGTACAAAGTAATTTTACTGAATGCTATTGACAGAAGTAAGTGTCCTTATCTTTAAACATTAGCAATATTACATACTAAAATCTAATTGTGGTTTTAATTGTATTTGCCCATAAATCATCATTTCCTATATGTTTTAATTGAATAGCATTTCAGGAAGTGTAATTATTAGAAGGTAAACATTTAGGCGGTAAAACTATAGTTTGCTGGTACGGGAGAAGGAATTTAAAAAAGCATCAAATGACCTGACTGCTATATTTCCATCTCTTCTCCAGACAAAGCAGGATCTTACACTTACATGATGCTGTTCAAGAAAAGGCCCCTTTCTTGTTGACAGGTTAACTGAAAATTCAAAACTCTTTGGCAACTACAGTTATTTATAATTTTGTTCTATTTCTGTGATATACAAGCAGGTATATTTATGAAATATGTGTCAAACTTCTCTCTAATTGTCAAGGCTGTTTTTGTTAAATATGTTCAAATTCTGCTCCAGATGAATTTTATGTATAACACAAAGGATACAAACTTTATGTATAGCATAAATTTAGTCAAAGTAACTTTAATTTTCAGAACTTGCAAGTACCTCAGGTTTGTTACAGTTAAGACAGTGTACCAGTAAGAAGTTCCCTGCTAGTGCATGGTAAGGTAGGGTTTCTGGAAGTGTGGTTTTACAGATCTATGGTCTGTCACGTGCATGTCAGCCTCCGAAGAGTAGAGGTGCTTATGCTTTCACAGAAGCAACGTTTTCTATTAAGTTGTTCTCACTTTTGTACTTAAATAAGAAATCCAGACTTCCAGAATCATGCTGAAAGTTTTGAAGCATTAAATGAACAGCTAATCATAGAATCAGAGTGGTTTGGGTTTCAAGGGTCCTTAAAGATCATCAAATTCTAACACCCCTGCCATGGGCCAGGATGCCACTCACTAAATGAGGTTGCTCAGGGCCCCATCCAACCCGGCCTTGAACACTTCGGGGATGTACATGCACAATCTCTCTGGACAACCGGTTCATGCTTCACCACCCTCTGAGTAAAGAATTTCTTCCTAACATCAAATGTAAACCTGCTGTCTTTCAGATTAAAGCCATTGCCCCATGTCCTGTCACTATTTCTCGTTTTTTTAAGCCCCCTTTAGGTACTGGAACACTGCTTTAAGGTATCCCTTAATCCTTCTCTTCTCCAGATTGAACAACCCCAGCTCTCTCAGCTTGTCTTTATAGGAGAGATGCTCCATCCCTGTCTTTGTGTTTGATACATTTACTGATTTTCTGTAAATTTTCCAAAATACCAAACTAGCTTTTCTAATAAGTTGTGGGGTTTTTGTTTTAGTACAGTTTTAAAGGAAAGTTTTAGATGTTTGAAAATTTAAAATCAGCATTGTACAAAGCAGTGTTGCAGACCAGTACTGAAATTGTAGACTGGAACGTGAGCAACTTCTGTGAAAAGTGACAGTATTTGAAGTAAGCTGGGGTGCTAAATTAGGTTGCTTCTTTGGTTGTGTTTCAGAAATAACTACGAGTTGGGAAGAAATTATTCTTGGCAGCATTTAGAAGATGACCACTAATTATTTGAAGAAACATTTTTGTTCCTTAGAGGTTGCATTAGCTATTAAGAAAATAATCTTAGAAAATTACAGGTATGCAGCAGTTTTTCCTTTTTCTTAGGCCTAGCCAAGCAAAATAATCACTTTTCTGTAGAAAACCTTTGTATAATATTTTACTTAAATTGGTAAGGGAGTAAATAACATTTGGACCTGCAATCAACATGGTTCTTCTAAACAATCAGTTTATAAATTTATAAATTTAGGTTCTTCTAAACAATCAGATTGCTTATAAGTGATGGCCATACCTACTACATTTTCAAGCAACTCCAGAAGTAACTTATGATTGTCATCATCTAAAATTATTGTCTTTACATCCCAAGCTTTCATTTATGTTGCAGATATATTCAATTGATATAGTAGCACCTAAATTTAAGAGGTTTTCTTCAATTGAGTCAGTAGGAATTCCAGAATTTAATTCCTAAGCTTTTTTTTCTTTTGAAAATTGCAATTGAAAAACTGCACATTCAAAAAAAGAAATTAGTCATATAGGGAAAAAAGCCCCGAAAGATTTTGCTCTGTGAGCTTTATTGTTCATGAAGCTTGGTTACTATACATTTGTGTTCATTAGTTGATAGGCTCTTTAGGTAGACTTTACTTACTGCTCTGCATAGACTAATCATACTGTCCTACATGAAATGGATGGGCATTTTTTGTGTTATCTTGGACTACCTCATTCAGCTGATGTGATTAAACGTCACCAAGGTTAAATTAAGAAGTTTGAATCTTTAACAGTCTATCCTTTGAAAAATTTTATGATCCAGCTTAATAACTGTATCTTACTTTGAAGCTGGGTTTGAACCAGATGACCTCAACAGAGGTCTTCGCCAACCTAAGCTTTTTTATTATCTGAGAGAGCTATATCTCTTTATTAAATTTTGCGAATTAAAACACATAAGCAAATTTTAAAGTTACTACATATGCAAATGTCTTGAATATAAAGGACTTTCCATCAGGAGCCATGTGGAAGTTCTGATTGTTAATTTTTAGTAGTATTTTCACATCCGTATAGAAAATTAGAAGCTCCTTGATGAACATAAAAAGGCATTTGTCTTGCATTCCTCAGATTAAGGTTTTAGTGAGGCGCCAGACATTTCAGGTAAGTGTCAGGAATTTTTAGGCCACCTATTCTACAGTACATAAGTCTTCTCTACTTGTGCTTCGTGTCAGCAACAGCCTTGGTATTTTTGCACCCTCTTTATCAGGGAAATCTGAGGCTTAACAGGCTTAATTATTTTTTTTTCTGACTTCATTTTTAGGCTGATAAACTGAATTATACATTCTTTGGGCTTCTTTATGGCTGCGATTTCATTGGTCATGTAACTAAACTATCTTTGCATGTCTCCCTAAAATTCCAATGGAAAGTTACTTATTAGGAAATCACCTAAGCCTGAATTTTATTTTGTGATGTTTAAGGAGAATCTGTTTACTTTCATGGCAAGCTGAGCAGTTCTGGAAGCAGTACTACTGTGTTTTACCTGCTGAGGATTGACTTGCACAGCTTCAACAGATCGCAGATTTGATGGCAAAATTTAGCGACTCTGCCTCATGCTTTGACGACTAAGAGATTTTCCCTAAAGAACATACTGCAATAGTTACAAGTTTTATCTATAACTTCTTTTTGCGTAGCAATAATAGGCATCTCAGTAAAGGTGGGAAAATGCTTTGCATTGATGGAATTAAGCTTACTGTAAATGCAGTAGCCTACCTTGTCACATTCAAATTGGAAAAACGAAAAAAACGCTGTCAAAAATTCAATTTAGCATTACAGAGATTACTGCAGTATAACAGCCCTTTATCTGTAGTAGTGTATAAAAGCACTTCTAACAGTGCATCAATTTTCACAGCCATTTAGTAGATTAGAAAGCAATTGTAAACAGAGTAAAACCCACATTAACTCCTGTCAACAGCCTGCCTTTTTCTCAGTTATGGATTTGTTTGAAATAACAGTGAAGTCTGAAGTGATTGCATCAACATCACAGATTGTATTATAAATATGAATGAACCCATTGTAATGGACTGCATAGTAATAGATGGCAAGAATTTGTCGCCCCCCCCAAAGTAACAGCTTTTGTAAGGGAAGAATAGCTGTGGCAAAAGGAAACGTGTCACTCTACAAGAAATTACTGCTCCTGTTGTGAAACAATAACTGCACCAATGACGAATTTTTAAACTGCCCGTATTTTAACATTTTAGCAATGTACCATTAATAAGTGTCTGGTATTTCTTTTAACTGAAATCAACTGAAAGTCATTAAAAAACCCTAAATCAAGTATTTTTAAATGAACAGTTGTTTAAACAACATTACTTGGGGTGTTATTTGGGGTGTGGAGAAAGTAGCCATGCATGGGTTTGTTTATTTTGGAAAACTGTCCTTCTTTTAACTGCTTGAAAGTAATAAATGCAGTGAAAATGAGAAAAATACTGGTTTTTCCCCTCATCATCAGGTAGCACAGCTGTAATTACAATAAACTGATTCATGGCCAATGTGGTGAAAGCTGATCTTGAAAGACTTGAAGATTCTTCATACACACCATCATGCAGAGTGGGGTGTGTTTTGCATTTTTTTCATTTCTTCAGGAGTTGTCTAATGTCTCTAACTAACACTGGTCACTAGATATTTCCTAACACCCGTTAGGAAATAAAAAAGGTGTTCTACTGCATATCTTGTTAATTGCTGCTGTCCATTTAGCTATTCCTTATAGACTTAAATAAGGTCTACTACTCAACTGCTTTTGTTAGAAAACTGTGGCTACCAGTGCATTGTGATAAATCTACCACAGTCATAATGCTAGGCGTTCTAAAATAAACTATAAAATAGTGCTTCTCTGAAGTAAAATGGACAACACTGTACATTTGAGTTCCAACTTATCACACACAGGATATTAAACATTGAGGACCAAGTTTTCAAATGAGGACAAATGTAATGTTTCATATTCACGGGAGTCAAACCTGTTAGTAAAGTAGCTACAAAGATAAAAATACAATTTCCTCCAAATTGTAAGAATGAAATATGACAATATTTAGCTTCTCTCAGCTGTTGCATTTCATTGTAATTTTGTGAAATATTATGGTAACTACTCAATGAAACATTTTGCTCAAAGACTTCATTTAAAAAGTCTTTAAATTTTGGCTGAGAAAGCTAGTGATTTTCTCCACGGAGATCATATATTTCTTTGATAACCCATGTATACTTGTAGCTTTTAACCTTCAAATTTTTACATTCAAGCAAAAACAGTTTCAGGAATGATGATTTCACATTACTGAATTTTCTGCTTTACCCTGTTATAGTTATTTTTATATTTCATTTATATTTTGTTAATATAGCAAAAAAAATTAATTAATGTTTTTGAGAATAAAATGCTTAATCACTGCTATATCTAGATTTATATTATTTCCTCCAATAAAAAAAAAATCTCATGCTTTGGTAATAATAAAGGACATTTAATGAAACTTTAAAAGAAATAATCCTTGGTAAAAAAATACAAAACATCAAAGCATTTATCTTATAGTTGTGTGATTTCTTAATTTATATTTTTCAAAAATTTTTTTTGTAACTTTTTTCAACATTTTCTTATCTTTTTTTTGGAAAGTGCAGGTGAATGAGTGGTTTCTTAAATTGGACCCAGCATCCTAATGTAACTTCCTATTGTTAGATGTTCCTATTCAGTGGATTTCATGACTCCAAGTCAAAAAAGCGCACAGAATTCAAATGCTGTTCTGTGCCCTAGATTTACACTGTCGTAAATTTGATTATCTTGCTTTTCCCTATCCTTCATTTACCTACACGCTCCTGGGTGCAGCTGAAAACGTTTTTCCATAACTCTCTCATGCATAAGTGCTCAATTCTTTCTAAGATGCTTTCTCATATAATGGAGATTCACATGTAGTCAATGTTTTATATAAATAGATAAAATTAACTGTATGTTGCAGTAATTTTATTACCATGAGCTTACTAACCTGTCTTTTTACAGAAGACTTAAATGCCATTTAAAAGCAAGTGAAACTACAAAGGAAAGCAGTTGGTATAAACTAGAATTGGTGAAGGTCCCAGAGCTAGAAAGCAAGCTATCCTCTCTTTAGGATACCTGCTTGAGGATGTAATCCTCAAGAAAGAATTGCAGTTGAAACTACTTGATTGTTACTGAACTCAGACAAGAAGCACAATCTCCTCCTACTGATGGTCACATGACCCTTAAAGCAGTCAAGAGTTGCTGTTCTCTGAACAGCAGAATTATCTTCCCAAGGCAGGTAAGGACTCAGTGCAAGATTTACCAGTCTTTCTAGGGGGGAAGGCACATCAGTGCATCCTCTGTAGCCAGCCACCTGCCCACAGTGCTGCTCTTACAGGTGTCTGTCTCTCATATACTCTATCTAGCTACTTTGGCCCACTTCTCTTTCCAAGTTACACCACTTCGGTTTGAAAGAAACATCTTTTAAAGACTTGGTGAGAAATTACTGTTCAAACCTAGCAGTTCTCAGACAGGTATAGACACATGTAAAGCAGGTAAATAAACTTTATGTTCAGATGTAGATATATTCCACTTAATTACATGGGATCTGTTTTGCTTGCCCTCACTATCTATTTAAAACTAATCTAAGCTAGGCTCTCTCTGTAATTGAAAGAAGCCAATAGATACCTAAAGTATGTGCTTTTAATTGTGCTCTGAAGATTGCCTTTTTCCCTTGACTAGTCCCCTGACAGTGCAATCTCTTTGCCATTATTGTTCTGCAGTGTCAGGCATAATGATTCTGCACCAGGACTACCATGCTGTACAATGATTTCAGTACAGTGAAATACAGCACTAATGGGTACATAGGATCCATAGATAACATTCCACACTTCATATTACTCCCAGAAATTCTGTATTTTGGGTAATTAGTACAGTACAAAACAACCTCAGCCACCCACAAATAGATTTTCCTATAAATGAGTTGTCTCCTAAATTAGAAATACCTTTGTGTATCACAGTCCTTCCTGTATGCACCAGTGAATATGGAGGTGTGCATAATCTGATGAGGAAAATGGCATTTCTGTTTTAATTTGGATGGGCATAGGTAATTTGGATTAGTTTCTGAATGAATGATGGAATATATGTTAAAGTCTGTTAAACAATGAAAAGATCAATGAAAATAGTCTTTTCAAAAGATTGAGTCTCAAGTAATGGCATATTTTTGTTTCATACCAAAAACAGCTTTGTGTGTTGGCATTTTATTATTATAACAAAATACCTCTTATTATTTTCCCGCGTTGAAACTTAAATGCTTTTCTTTACTAGTTCTTTAGCTTTATGTTTTATGGAATAATTCAAATTTAACATAATATTTAGTATGTTGTACAAGTAATATTCTGTAGTATATGCATACAATATGATGATATGGCCCAATGAAAATATTTTGTTTACTGCTTATTTTGAATGGCAGTGAGACTATATGAATTAAAGTAGGTGCTGTTATTGTCACTGCATACTATTTTTATGCCCTTTTTGTTAACTTTGTGAGTACTCTGCAAAAGCAGTGTTACGGGTGTTTTTTGTTTTTTTAGAGAGAGTTCGTAAAACATTTTCATGGAGCTCAAATCACTTTTTTTTAAATTCTTTCACCTACTAATCTATCTTACTTAACAGAAAAGCGTACAGACAGAACTAATATCTAATAATCACAGGGTTGCCTTCACATTTAAAGTATCATCTCTAAAGACTAAAACACTTAGTCCTCTGTGTATGTGAAATTCTTAAATTTAGATGTACACAACTAGAGTTTTGTACGCTTTGCACGGCCAGGACTAAATCTAAGCCAATTTCAGTTTAAAGCACTGATGATTTTCACATGAAAGGTAGGATTCCATATACCGATGCAGAAGTAAAATCTATTTTATAGGCTGATTTTTAAATCCAGAATATGTTTCAAGCTTGTCAGAAACTTGCAAAGCTATGCAAAAGTTTGAGTATTGCAAATCTGGCAGAGAGAAGAGTGTAAACAACTATAAGAACTATGTCCACTGGAGATAAAGGTTAGTCACCATGAAGGACGTTTAAAAAGGAAAAAGTGGTGATAGGTAATGGCTGAGCAGCATACTTAATAATGGTGTCTTTCACATCTCCAGTTCTTGTCAGCATATTGCATACTACACAGAGTTCCCCTGCTTATATCCAAACTGTTCACTGTAACAACCAGAATATAATTTATTTTAATTATATTCTTCATGTAGCCAGAAAAGGCTTTGTGAAATCTTATAGCTTTTGTTGAATAAGTGGTGAGATGGATACTCAAAATGGTCTATCAGGTCTTAAAATCACCAAATCTGCACTCTGTCCTCTCTCATAGGGAAGGTATGAGCTCAACAATCTCTTGTCTCTGTCCAGACCAGGAAATCCACCTTTTATGCAGACTTTGCTGTAGTCAAAAGTCTAAAGCTTCCAGATACAGAAGTTGCTTTTAAATGTCTGCAGTGTGGGCTCTCTTTACCTGTTTAAAGTATCTACATTAGGGTGAAATGAAGCACAGTTTAGAAGTGCTTGTTTCTCCTCATTGACTGTGAAGGGAGCCTGAGGCAACCAGCACAAATTCATTCCGTCCGGTTAATCTCACACTGGGATCAAGGGCCTTTGGTCAGGCACAAGGACACACAGGACTTTGCATGCTCTTGTTACAAATAATTTTATACAACACTGAAGAAAAGAGTCAGGTTTGTTTCTGTACCTGCATTATGTATCCATAGTCCATGAATTATATCTGTTTCATAGTTGTAGTTATAATAAGGCCAGTTAAATTTGTAGCTTCTTATTTTGAATGTAACTGAGAATATTTCAAAGTATTCATTACCACAAAAAAGTTAATTAAAAAAAAAAAGAAGGTGCATCTATACAAATGTAATTGGACTTTTTACTTTGAGCAGTATTCTGTTACATGACCAAAGAGTTATAAATTCATACATCTGCTTCAGCTTATTGAAACTGTCCTGATTTTAAGCTTAATTTCTGGAAAAAATCTGTTTGGCTAGTAAGCTCATAATAAGCAAAGATTTTGAAGAGATGTAAGATAAATTATCTAATGCCATAACTGAATTCTTAGAAATAGAGGATATTCTCCCTTTACACTCCCTTCCCCATAGTTTTCCTCAATTATGTTCATGAATTAAAAATATATAAATATCTAGCTTACTATTTTTGCTGCAAAATTTTTATGAATCACTTTGGAGTCAGCTGAATTGTTATTCTTAACACTGCTGGCTAACACTGAGAATCTAGATAATGCCGGGTATTTTTTTATGACACAAAATTGAAAATTATATTTCTGCTATAGGATGTTGCTTTCAAATTAATAGTAACATGCTTGAAATTTACATTTTAGTAAATTTTCCTTAGATCACAGTGAGCTGCTGAACATAGTGAGATTTTTCAATAGCATTTATCTTCTTCCTTAGCATTTAAAGCTACTCAGGTGTAGCATTTCTCTGGAAATGAGCACTAATGAAGGTGCTAGAAAAGATTTGAGAATATATCTCTAGCATGTTTAGCTTGAGTGACTAACTTAATTGATGATCTAGCAGTGAGTTTACACAATATATTTGTTCTAGAAAGAAGTATCGTTTTAATAATTATTATGTATATTTTGTTTCCTAAGAGGTGTTTCTTTCATCTCTTTAGACCATGCTGGGAGGAAAAGAATTTTCTTTATTAGAACCACGTGGTGACTGTGTCTGTGTATGACTGAGAGTTATCTATAGACATTCTGGTCTGAATGAATTTATGTGCACGTAAAACTGTGTGTACCTTGTGTTCTAAAAAAATCTTTTCAAGTATTTTGAGTGGTCTTAAATCTTTGAAGAGTATCCACAGAACTTTTTCTGGCTGTCTTCTAGTTTCTTCAGTTACATATGGAATAAAGGAGGGGAAAAGTGAAGAGATTCCTGAGCAGTGAAGTGATTTCCATCACTGACTAACTGGGATCTGGAAATAAGTTGTTTTATGGCTTGCAGATTTTTTTTGTTTACACCAAGTTGGTATCTATAATCAGTACAGTTGCAAAGTAGTAAACACCAGTGGTTCCACACAATTGGCAAAGCTCACCCCAAAACAAGACTGGCAATGTCTGGTTTAAAGGAAACTAAGCATCTCCACATCCACATGTGAGAAAGAATTGCTTAGATGTGATCACATAGTAGGGACTTGGAACTAAAGTCTAGGCTTGTAGTGGGGTGCAGGCTAATATAAACTGATACAGTAAACAACTGAACAAAAGCCTAAAGAGGAAAAAAGTGGAATTGTGTAAAAGTTTGCTTTTAAAGTCTGAAACCTGTCATGTGAACAGCTTCCTGATGGAATTTGATAATTCATATATGCAGTGGCAACTGAGTAGAGTTGTTGCACTATCTCCAGTTTTACTGGGTGTGCCAGGGTTGGCTTTTATGTTCTCCAGGGCAGCCTGTAAGCTCCTGTACTTTGTCTTAGCGACTGGTGATGCCGCCAGACCAGTGTTTTGGCTGTTGCTGAGCGTGCTTGCACAGTGTCATGACTTTCTCTCTGTCCACCCACAAAACACACACAGCCAGGAGGCTCAGGGTGGGCAAGAGGTTGGGAGGGGATGACCGGCACAGCTGACCCAGACTGATGCTCTACTATATGATGTCATACTCAGCAATAAAATCTCAGGGAAAGGAGGAAAAGTTCTTTTTAAACATGTTCCCTTACAACCTTAAGCATATTTTAAAAGGACTGCATTTTTTCCCAACTTCCTTCAGAAGGTCCCTTCGCAGATTTTATGCTTTTATGTGTCATAGTATGAATAATATTAGTTGAATGCCCAGAGTAATTGAAGAAAGAAAAGCATTCATGCTAATTCAGGTAAACTTCAGTGGTCTTTGCTGTAATGTGTTGTTCTCTGACTTCTTGCACTATTCAAGCATTTACATTTAACATGAGAATGCATTTGACCATGCATGCTACAGAGAAATAAGTTAAGCATGTGTTTTTCTCTTTCTGAGTGACTGAACTTGTGTATTATTATTTTAATTACCCCTCAGGCAATCTTCTGATGTGTGATCATATGCAGGTCAATCTTCTGAGAGTCCTTCAACATGACAGTTCACAGAATAATAATCCTGTCATCGCACCTTGATTCATTGTCACATCGTTTCTTGGACTTTTTCTCTTACTCACATTTGCTTAGCAACCAAATCACAAGTCTGATACTTACTATTCAAGTAATCACCCTCTGCAGCACATAGATGCATCAATTAAAGCTTAACAATGAAGTATATTGTTCTGTGTGGAATCCTCAGGTGTCAGGAATTAAAAATTGATTTTAAATGTTGCAGGCCACGTTCAAATGGCTCATCTGTGTTTATGTTAAACAAGCAAGCATGCTAACAATTCTAAACAATGGAAAGTGATAGGTCAAAATTGTTAGGAAATGAATGATAAAATTATATTCTATTCTTAAAGCACTTAGTCTTTTAGAGATTTGTCAATCAAATGCAGCTCTGACATGTCTGAGTGCCAAACATTTGTTTTAGCTGTTTTTTCAGATGGAAATCAATTTAGTATCTGCTTTATATGTTCTTACCTATATTCTTTGTAAACATTTTCTGGCTAATTTTCCGATTTGTGTAAATTTCACAGCAATTTATTGTTAGAATGAAATTCAAGTACCCAGAAGCTGTCAAGATGGTTCAGTGATTTAATGTTGGCGTCCTACAGCTTTGACTGTAATCAGCAGATGCTCTGGCATTACCATAAATGTTTTCTTAACCGTCTCTGTCAAAAAAAAAAAAAAAAGAGAGAGAGACAATTTTTCCTGTTTGGAGTCTCCTGTTTCTGATTAAATTCGGTTTGGGTACTTTTGCATAATTAATACACCATGATGATCTCTAACCATTTGTTTTTAATATCACCTTTTGAGCTAAACACATTTGCAAGACTGCTTCATAAGTCAAAACAGACAAAGGAAAAATAAGTCTATGTTTAAGAATCCTCTGTTTCCGTGGCTTGGGAGGTCTTACTGCCTTCTGCCTTGTTTTCTCAGTGACTATAAAAGGTTCAGGTTTTCAGTCTCTCAGTTTTTTATATTCTATGTAATATTTCAGGTTTCTCCATGAGAGAGAGTTTGGTTTTTTTCTGTACATGCAAAATGTGTTGCATTTTATCTTTTTGGAAATTTAAAAAAAATCCTCCTAGACAGTAAGATTAACTTTGTTAGCTGGTTATTTCTAAATGGTATTTGAGAGCAATTGATTAGGAAAAGAAGGAGGAAGTGCTACAGTTAGCTTATGTTGTTTTTAACATACCAAAGGGTCTGCTAAGAGTTTAACTGGTAGAATATAGGGCAGTAAATATGTGCATTGTGTGAAAAGTGCATACCATTAATGATGTTAAACACAGCATTTTGAATTCACAATGACTGGATTAATTACCCATGATAATGTAGCTTGAATTTGTCTTGTGGTAATTCAGTGGTATATGGAGGAGTTGGTAAAAGCCATCTTTAATTAATAATTCCTCTTTTAGAGACTGTTGAAATCAGTGTCCCTTTTCAGAGCAGTTTGTCACACTTGCAGAGTACAGTTGCTCGTGTCAAATACACATATGGCTGGATCTTGTGCAGAGCAGGAACATTTTTTTTACTTCCCATCTCCCTCCACACATAAACAAGGCCAACTTGCAGTCCATCCCAAAGAGAGGGAATAATTAAGTGAAAGCATGTAGCATTAATTAGAGCATCATATAAAGAGAGAGAGAAGAATTGTCAAAGGAACATATTTATGCAATCTTGTAGAGTGAGGGAGAGATGAATCACTTTTCTTCTGCCTTTATTTCCCAATATTTACTTTTACATGAGGATCTTCTTGAATATGTACTATTTCCTGCTCCACAATTTCAGTCTGCTGGTTAGCATGCTTTCAGCTATTTTCTGCAGAGCTTTGTCAGAGGAAAGTAAGGACTATAATAATAATAATAATATGAAAGTTACATGAACTAAGATGATTCCGCTTCATCCCATTTCTGTCCAGTGTATTCGTGAAGGCAATCTTGGATGTTGGTTTACACAAGTTAAACTTCACAGTCAAGTCTGCTTCTTTCCTCTTAAAAAGCACCCATGCTATAAAGAAGCACAGATTAGAATTTGGAGTTTTCATAAATACTTGTCCAGGTTAGTAAATCACTACACTCTTCCCTGTCATAGCATTAACAGCATGCAGTGCTCTCTGTTGCTCTTCTTCCAGAGACCTCTTTTAAAATGTTTAAAATGAGAGGAGCCTGAGAGCCATATGCTATTCTTGCAATCTTTTGAATCACAGTGAATGACAGCCCACTGTGACTGTGACCTTTGTGGGCAAGAACTGCCCCAGGACATTGGTCCTGTGCCTCTTACAGCAGTGTGAGGAGATTGTGTTTCTATTCAAGTTAAAACTAACACCCACCTAATTTGCTTTCAGCTCTATCCTCTCCTCTTTATGTCATTCCCAAAAGTATTTCCAGGACTCTGTAGATCTCCCTTTTTCTTAGAAGTAGTTTGATTCCTTAGGAGAGAAGAGCAACAGATGATGAGAGATAGTTTTTCTCCTTGGTTTGATCTGATATTATAAAGTATTTGTATTCAAACTTAAGGCAATGCAACCTACCAGTACTCTGATTGCTGATATAAACCTGGGAATGGAAGTTTGGGATAAAAATAAGAAATAAAAATTGTATGGGTTTGTAAGAGCAGCTGGAATAGCTAGGGAATATCTTGTAAACATTTGATATCAAGAGTAGTGAATAAGAAGTAATAATGGTGTTAAACTTTTAAGGCAATCACTAGATATAGATACATAGGATCATAGAATGGTTTGGGTCATAATGGGCCTTAAAGATCATCTAGTTCCAACACCCACACCATGGGCATGGACACCACCCACTAGATCAGGTTGCTCAGGACCCCATCCAGCCTGGCCTTGAACCTTTCCAGGGATGGGGCATAGTTTTTGTGGAGGTTTGTGGGTTTTGCTTGTTTAGGGTTTTTTTCAGTGTGTATGCTAAATAGTAAATACTGAACAGAAGCAACAGCCAACATTTAGAACTGCAGTGAGTAGAATCTCGTCAATATAAGATCAGTCTTTAAGATTTGATTTGTTGTTTGGATTTGTTGGAGGTTTTATTTTCCAGAGGTAGGAGGCTTCCTACTGTGTTTTTTTCCGCTATGGTTGGTAAAAGAAGACAAAATTGTGTATTTCTTTTCCATTTCAGTTATTTTCATCAGCATGTTGTTAATCATTCCACATTGCAAATGCTAGTGGCTTTCCTTTGATGGCAGCAGTCTTTATGCGTGTTCCTGAAGTTTTTTATCAAAGTGCACCTTGAAAGCAGTATTCATCTATAGGTAGCTGGTTTGCAGATAGGTGTGGAGGCTAAACATGTCTACTGCTCAAAGGCAATTTAGTTTGTGGGATCTACTTTAATTATCATCAGCCAAATAGAGGGTAGCTCTACACTATGGACCTCTGTGTATCTTGTCACAGATCACTAACTTAGTCATCATTTTTGTCTGTTAACTCTAAAGATGATTTGGAATGCAAGCTGCAATATACTTGAGAACAAAATAAAACAAGTAATAAACCACATTCCAGGAATTTAAAATACTCTAAAATGTGTTAACTTCCAGTTTTGTTATTATCATTTCCTGGTTATTTCTTGACTTGAAGAAGAGAAAAAGTTGATGTTTGTCCTGTTTGTACCTTGAGAGAAATCCTGTAAACACCTAGGTTTTGGATTGTTTCTGCCCACTGAGGCCTGACGACCCCATGCTGCTGGTATTCATGTAGATCAATATTTACCTTTTAACCCCCTTTGCCTGACATAAATAATAAGATTAATTTATTAGTTATTAATACTAAAGTTATGCCACATGATTTATCCATTTTGAAATTAAGATACATAGATTTTAGTTTTTCAAGGATGTTTCAAACCATGTGCTCTAAAAATCATTAATGACCACAAAGCAGATTTCTGTTTTGGAAATTTCCATTTTGCAGTTTCCTAGAAACTGCCAAACGTGCCTTCTTTTGGTGAAAAATGCATGAAAAGACACAGGAAATCAAGTGTAATTCAGGGTGAAATAGGAAGGATGCCAAACTCCTAAGTCTGAAATAGTCATCTGATGAAGACACCTGCAGAGGTTTTCTCTCACTGACCTTGGGTGATTTCTGTCAGCAGCTTGATCCACACTCTTGTTCTCTTATTGACAATCACACAAGAATTTCATTAAAATCCCAGTAAAGTAAAGTTGCATTTCTTGTAAAAAAAAAGTCATTGTCTTATCACAGGTGAGAATATATTAGTTTCAACAGAGAAATTGGTTCCAATTAATTGCAATTGCAAAGTATCTTTGGAAAAGATAGGTAAAAGTTTGAATGGAGTGATCAGCAGGAACTTAAAGTAGTTTTTGAGAAGATGTAGGTAGGAAAGGGATTAAAAGAATTTTTAAAGGCTTTACTTTAGGGCCAAGTAAAAGGGAGCTGGTCCAGCATAGTTCCTCTTGTCAAAAATTAGTCTGCTCACAGTTTGCAATTGACTTTCTTTGAAATACAGTTTCTATAAATTCTCTGTATTAGTCACACTGTGTGCTGACACACTCTCTTCTTGCCTTTGAAATGCACATAGTGCACTTTCACTATTTTTAAAAACTGTCTTACCTAAATTGAGCTTACTGATAGTGTTTATTCCTTGTCTTTCACACCTTTTTAATGCAACATTCAAGAACAGCAGCAACTATTAAATGAAATGTGCATAGTTTAAAAAAGAAATGTTCCAAATATCAGTAACACTTTTTCATGTCTCATGAATTATTGTCTGCTTAAGATTAGTAGAGTTGTGAGCATTTAGCAGGAAATACTAAGGTGTAAGAAATTACTTATCAAGAAAAGGTCTTCCGAGTACAGCTCCCACTCCTTTAGGTGTTAGGGCTGGAGCTGCAGGTTCGAACTGAAATAAGTCGTAGCAACACACAGTGCTCCTTTAACCAGGGACATTTTTCAAGCCTACCCTTGTCAGTCAGAGACATTGTTGAAAAAACTTGAAATCAATAAAAAGTATTTAAAATATTTTCCATTAAACTATCCAGAAAGGAGCTATCCCATATTTTTATGAGTGGTCTTACATAATACGGACGGACCTTATAGCTATAGCAATCTTCCATATTATGTCTAAATTCTGATTTTGAGGGATAAGGCAGACTTTGATATTAAGGAAGTCTTGTTACGTTCTCACACCAGGGCTAAGGTCTGGGAATGGATTTCAGAAGGCCAACTTTGGGCTGTAAAAACAACATGAAGGGAAAATGGGTGCCTGAAAAATCTTGGGGCTCGCAACTGTCCAGTGTCTGGGGCTCTAATAGGGGTCGGCGCAAGAAACGAGACTGTCATTTCAAAATTGAGAGGAAAACATGAATTAATTATTTTCTTCTTGGCATTTCTGATAGTAAGAAGCCAAGAGTTTGGAATCTGTTTATTTAGATGGAACATATGAGGATAGACCCCAATATCCTCACAACATGCATGGTGTGTGGCCATTGTCTAAGTACAATGTCACTTGTTGAGGTTGCACTGGGACATGCATGATGATGTGTTCAGTATAATTTGTGGGAAATGGACAGGACTTCCAGACAGAGACTGGGTTGCAGCAAGCATTTCAGCTTCTGGGAATGCTATACAGCTGCATCCAGAATTAGCACGTGGCACTGCTGTCAAAAATACATGTTCTTTTCCCCTGATGTTTTACTGGGAAAATACATGAGCACTGCATCGGCATGGTGTAGATTTTCTGTGAGTTTGAGTTCCATGCATCAGGGATGGGGAACCAGAGACAAACTATGGCACCATGCTGGGGAGCCAGTGGTAAGAGTTGTGGCTAGGGCTGTTACTTTCTCCAAGCCAAAGCCATTTGGCATGGGGACATTCCTTCAGAGTATTGTCTAGGACAGGCAAGTCATGACTTAAAATGTAAAAACAATTTGCGTTGCCAATAATGTCAGTATGGGTGTGCTTTAGAAAATTTTGGCATAGATACAGCTTTAGGAATATGATGTAGCATGTGGAGCACAAGTCAGCGAGATCAGAAATATTCCACTGGGGTTTTGAGCATTTTTCCCTGTTAACTTGGTAAGAGATGTAATGAGGTTGTAACTGCAATTGTTCTTTTTATGTTACAGTTTTGTCATGCCCTACATTGAGATGTATGACTGTAATATGAGCATATAATGCCATGCAATGCAGTTCTCCTTATTGTATTTGCAACTTAATTTTTCAGCTTACAAGTATTTACATAAAACCAAAATATGTCCTTAGTATCAGGACTTTTATTGAGAAACTGTATGATGAAATAAAGCTTTTCAACATCCTTTTTAATTTTAATTATTTATTAGTTGTTTTAAAAAAATCTATGTTGACTTTAGTGAGTCTCTTGCAATCATTTTTGTTCTCTATTAAAGGTAATATATAACACTACTATGCAGGATTTTAAAATCTCCAACTGATCATATTTTGCTTCCCCAAGTTCACAGCAGGCAGGTTTCATACTACTGATTTATTTTTTTTCAGATGCAAGTGCACAATTTCCTTTTTCTGAATATGAAGTATGTAGCCTTTAATAGATTATAAGCATACCGTTGTAAGTTGTTCTATGTTAGGACACCATTTAAACTGTGGAAAGCTATGTGAAGCACAATTTTCTGTCAACTGAATTTCCTCAGCATTGCTGTTAGAAGTCTTGTATCTAGATGATAGTAACTATTTGGTTCTAGGTTTTGTGAATATGGTTTTGGAATGCTTTTGATTAACAGCAGTGTGCAAGCAATTAATATCTGCAAAAACTGACTTTGAGTAGGTCCGGAGGACCCACAAAAGTTCAATATTGAACAAGGGAAAGAAAAGGTTTAAATATCGTGGAATCTGGACACTGAGACTTTCGTAGTGTACAATGTGATCTCTGCCTAATCTTGAAGCATCCACTAGCAGTAAAGTCAAAACTATTATGGGTTATCACCCGAGCGTTTAGAAAACTTAATCATGAATTCAAAGTTACTGGTTTTTTTTTTTTTTTCTCATCTGCGTAGTGGTTGTTATGATACAGGTGACTGACAAATTTTGATTGTTGAAAGTGACCAAATAGTAGAAACTTGTCTCCACTACTTCCAGTATATACCAGAAATTAATAAGTTCTGTCTTTATCCAGTGATTTTTAATGTCTGATTTCTTTTTGTCTTGCTACTGCCGGAAGGTGCGCCTTGCTACAGTAGGTGGACAAATAGTGCATCTCCTGAAATGTAAGCTTTCTTCTTAACAAGAATTCATGCAGAAGTGCCTTTCCATGAGTAGTTTTCGTTTCACCTTCTGTGTATTTAATTATATTCAATTCTTTAGAAGTGTATTTGAACCAATGCATGTGTGTAAATACATTTTGTTTCAAATATAGTTTATTGTCAAAAGCACAAAACAATGTATGTCTATGATGTAACGGTTCAAATCATTTTAGGAAAAGTCTGTTACTACCTATATGGATTGCGGATTTTCTGTGTGTTCCCTTGTTCTAGAAACATAAGTGGCCAATGTCGCTAAGCCATCTCCTGGCTGTTAGGGCAGCCATATCAAATACTGTCTTCAGAAACAGATCAAATTCCTGTTTATGACTGGTTGTGGTTTCTTGCTCTCACATGTATATATGTGAATTCCAAAACTTCATTAGTCTGGTGGTTCAGGGTTTTAATGTCTAATAGCAGTAAATGAGTGGCTGTTTATCCTTGTACTTTCATTGTCAATTAATCTTGACTTCTGTCTTTTCTTGCAAGTAAATAACTATATGCTTTATAGCCTGTTTCATACTGAACTAAGGAAGTCCAGCTTTTCCACAGCTGTGGTCAAAGTTGCATGCTAACCTGCAGCAGTTTGCAGCAGTGTAGTTCTGAATTGACAGGCAAGATGCACTGGCTTTTTTAAACCACTCACCTCAACAGTGACAGGTTAAAAATTAGCTTCTTTGGTTTCACCACTGTAGCACAGGATTTGAGGGAGGTGAGGTTACAATCCCAAGTCAGGGCAGTGGAATGGATGTGGTGCCAAATCACCAATGCGTGCAGGTTTTGAATCAGTGTGTGAAGCAGTATAGGGTGTTTAGGAGTTTGTTTTTAACACAAATTAATTTCTGCTGGCTTAAAATAAGAAACTGAGGAATTAGTGAGACTTTTTACTTTGATAGTGGCTAGCTAATTTTACACTTCGATTTAAAGAGAATGCCACAAGCAGCACATATACCTCAAGTATTAAAGCAGTTAATTCTTTAGGTGCACATTTACTAAAGTGAAATCTAGGGCTGTAAGTAAATTTGTATGCTTTCTGAGCCAGGCCTAGCAAAGTTCACGGTTTCTGAGTGAAATTCACAACAGCCAGTTTGCTAAGCAGGGAACTGCCTACTTCAACATCTGCTAATACTGGACTTGCACTTAGTGCTGTGTGAAGAAGTTCCTCCATGATTGAAGAACATAAATGGTAAAGATGCTACCTGATTTACAAAGCAGCTGAAATAACAACTTTGAGATGGTAATACTAGATTTAGATAAAATACGTGTGTCTAAGTACTATTTTTTTTAATTGACTCTAGCTGCTCAGTATTATTTGTAGCATGGCTGAGACCAAGGTGTTCTCATTGTTAAGGAAATGCTACTAATCACTAGCATGAGACTTTGTGATTTTATAGTGAATCTTGACATGATCATTGCTAAGGACATGAAACATGAACTACTCATGTAAACTAAAAACTGTTTAAGGCGCTTTTCCTAATGCCATTTTCGTTGTTGCAGGACCCTTCAGACCAAAGAGAAAGACTGGTCATTCAAGTTGAATATTCCACTCATTAGTCTATGCCTAGAAATTCACTATTGCTGTTGTTTTAAGAGGAAAAAAAAGGCACAGCTGTCTTCAGCTTTACTCTGTCCTATCCCTATGCAACAGTTCCAGACTGTAGGCAACAATCTTTGGGACAGGCTGAAGTGCAAGCCTCAATTATGTACTGAGTTTCAAAGTGGTAAAAGAGTTGGGATAGATCCCAAGAGCTGCTACTTAATAATAGCTAGTTAGCAGCAGTTCCTTGCTTAGACTGCAGTTGAGAGTCTCACTCTAAAGCACCTCTACTCTGCCCCGTGTACACTATGAAAAAGTGGGGATTTTACTGCTGGATTTTACTTTGAGGCCTCAGTTCATAAGTGTTCCCCACATGTGTTACGCAGTCTAGTTCACCACACCTAAGTCATCCTCACATTTTGGGGTGAACTGCAAAGCAGTTAAAATTTGGTTGTTGGTACATTTGAGAAGCTTATTTTCAGTTCCTAATTTCTTTTTGACCTTTTAAAAATCCAGTAGTTATGCTTCATCTCTGATTATATGACAATATATTTTCTTTTACTTAAAAGTGTTGGTATTTGAACACCACGTATTTTTCTTGCTGCCCCTAGATTGAATGTAAACAGAAAGGTCTGTGGTACAGCTGGTAGTTTGTATATTGACACAGGTAGCATGCTTTTATCAGCTTGCAAATATGTGTTCAGAATCAATAAGCATAAACATTTAAGTAGAATGGGGTATTTAAGAGTGCACATATCGGGGATATTTTAATTATATATGACGGGTTTATTACATGTAATTATAAAGATGTGTTCATAACCAGTCTTTGGTCTCCTGTGATTCAGGAACACGGTGCTGCTGCATATTCAAGGTCAAATTATTTTCCATAGTGTAAAACAAAAATTACATTTTTCAGCTAAGTGTCTAACTTGTCTTAAGAAATTTTAATTAAGAATTGTTTATCTGGTTTAGAAGATGATGGAAAGGAGGTATTTATTTTCCTCCACTTCCCAAAAGGTGATCATACTTACAAAATTTGCTGAGATTGTCCAAGAAAGTGTGTAAAATCCTCATCCATCACTGAGAGCCCCTGGTCAGGGAATGACAGTGCAGTAAATATCTTCAGCAGCTGCCTTTTAATGTACAAGCTGTTTTCGGTAGGAATTTTCAGTACTCACATAAAACACACTGTCATGAGTGACTGCCTGTGCTCCGAAGTCATTACTATTGGGATGATGGAACATCTTTCAGCGAATAACCAAAAAACTTTAAATGTCATGTCAAGTGTGTTGAAGGCATTTTGAAGCCTTGCTCAAGGTTACATGAATATTGAGTAGGCCTGTTTTTAAAAAGTTTGAGATCTACGAGAGGAAGAACTCGTGCTGGTTTGGAGCACAGTCACTTGAGCTGGAAGGAGGGTGGGGAACAACAGAAGAAGAAATCTGTCTTAATAGATGCCAAACCTGCAAAACTCCTCCCTGGATATTAACTGAGTGCAACTTTGTGTGACAGGCAATGCCAGTGATGTTTAGCAAAAAATAGTGAATTACACTGTTTCTTGAAATTACTTAACTGCCTAAAAGTTCACAAAGGAAAGAAAAGCTATTACAATGGATAATTAAATTAAAATAGATTTTTAAATACATTTTAAAATTTGAACAATTAAAAAAATATGTAGGAAATGTAATTAACCAGGTAAAACCTTGGAAGATACTGAGACGTGCTAGGTACTCTGTTTTCTCTTTGACTACAGTAAGAAGGGAGGATCCTGTCAGGCTGTGTCTGTGATTTTGTAAGAAATATAGATGTTAGTCTAATGAAGACATGTAAAGTCTATATCACTTCCAAGGGACTGAGTCCACTGCTTTTGAAGTGATAATATATTTTGTCTTGCCTCCTTGGCAATCATTACTCTGTCTGGTATGTAGAAGGAGTATATACATCATCTGCATGTAAAATTTATCTGATCAAGAGGTCTTTTTTATATTATAGAATATTGAAACTGAATATTTTAACAGTGAAACAAAGTTTGTTTGATTTGTCTTCTGCAGAGAACCAGAAAGGACAGCTAGAGAAGCCGTGTTCGCACCACAGTATCAGTTTAAACTCGACAAGAAGCCCAGTCACCAAAGAAGTTACATATGATGTGGAAACAAGTTCTAAGGTGTTGAGCAAGGCTGTTGGGAGAAAGGAAGCCTGTCACGGAGAAGGTGGCAAAGAGAAGAAAATAGATCGTATCGGGTCCCCTTCGAAGGGAGAAGCCATTCCGGAAGTAGAAGCTCTCTTGGCAAGACTACGAGCACTATAGATTAATCATATAAAGATTAAATAAAAGTTAAAAACAACAACCTACACTACATCTTTAAAGAAACAGTAATTTTCTATTATTGATATTACATAATTCCGAGTTCCTAACTGCTCTGTGGATGAATGATCTACTTCTAAACTTTGTTTGCAAGACTATACAAAACAATATTATAGTTTTGCATAACTGCAAGATGATTTTTTATTAAATGTTTTTACTTAATAAGCATATGAAAAGTATCAGAAGAAAATAAATACTAAATTATTCCAAAGCACAATCCTTTTAGTGGACAGGCTGCTGACCACGTGTTCTGAGTGTTTCTGAAAATAGGAATATCTTTTAAGTATTGTTAAATCATCATGCCTGGGAATAGAGTAAATAACAGAAAAGGTATTCTTATATTTTCTACTGTAATGTCTATATTTAGGAGGTTAAAGCAACAAGAATGTATTATTATAGTGTTCTTTACAATTACAGTAATATACAGTATCAGCCATATTCCAGTTCGAGCTCATCAAAGAACACCAAAGCTTGCTGAATTATAGGTGTATTTACCAAATGATAATCCATGGGCAGTAAACAAAATCTATGCAAATAATATACTTTATGTGTAATTAATATATCACTGCTTTTAAGGTTATTATGATTATTTTATCAAAATAATATATACAATTGCTTTGATTGCAAGGTTTTGCAATTGTGTCTTTAGTGGGGGAAAATGTCTTCACAGTTATTTACCAGTGTAATATTTTATCTTTTACATGCGAATTAATAATGTTTCTATAAAAGGAACATGTAATGGAGAAGATATTTTCAATTGGTTTTTCACAAACTCATTTTCCAGTAGCCTATAAAGTCTTACTTGCTGGCACAACAGGAGTCTTGCATGTGATTGCATTTCTTTTATCCCTCTGTCACTGTACAGTGTTGAGGGTTCACTATCTTATTTATTAATTGCACATCAGAAAGAGTTGCTACCAGTGTTACCGAGTAGCAAGCTACTGTTAGTATCTTTGCGCCGTTATTTAAAGCTTCCTTATTATAAGTGTATTAAGAATCTAATATCTTTCTTCTAAATTACTTTATTTTTCTTTACAAAATGCTGAGAAATATGTCTTTCAATAAGAGTCAGTTACATGAAACCAGTGTTTCAATGCTCCAGTGCTTTTTGTTTAAGTTGCCTTTGTACTTCCTGCACTAAACATTAATAAAGTTAATTAGAACTCAAAAACTGGGCCTGATTATACACACGGTATAGGGGGGTTTTCAGCCATCATGGGAATCAAGCTCATGTTTCTGGGACTGTTGTAGCTGTCATTATACACTAATTACATTTCCCACCTTAGCTGAAAAAAAAGAAACAGAATAAACATTTCTGTATAAACAGAAATCAGGGAAGGATTCAGAGCAGTCCTGTCAGACAGACATTTCTTCAGCTCCCCTTGCAAACAATGGGCACAGCTGTCATACAGAGACACCTTTGGCAACTTGAAATACATCTCGAATGGATGACTCAAAATACAGCGACTGATAGTTGTTCCACTGAGGTCTTCTGCACCTCCAGTATTAAGACTTACTAACCCTATTTACAGGGTGCAGTAAAAATTACTATCTAAAAAGTCCAATATGATTGACTACATAAAATGACATTTCAAACACAAAGAAAATGCCTGTTCAACGGGAAGAAAAATTCACTGAATCTCTTCAGTTGCTGGGGATGTGCTAAAATCAAAGGGCTAAAAGTAGAGAGCCATCTCTTTAATACCAGGAGCATGACGTACCAAGGGTAGGTGGAAGTACAAATTGTTTTCATGAACACTGTGAACTTGTTCATTTGAATTAGCAGGTGATACTCCATCACAGAAAACTGACAGTTCAGGACACTACTGCGTAGCTGATCAAGCAAAGAAAAGTTACAAAACTATCTACTGAATTTTGCAATGAACAAAATGCTTCTACAAGCCTAGCATCTCCTGATTTTAAAATAAATATATTTATCTTTAAAATTACAGAATTTAAGCTACTATTTTTTGCAGTTGGGAAGCCTTTAGAAATGTATTCCAGGGCTTTTAGTCCTTCTAAGGTATTGTGTTTCTGAATTAATCCTTTCAAGCAGCCATTAAGTTAATTTGCAGAGGTTTTTTTTCTGTAACAAGGCAAATAAAAAGCTGTGCAACTTCTTAGAATCCATATAAATACAATATCTAATTGTTTTCCTCCTTCTGTGCTTCTTTGTACCATCATAACGTAATCTACTCAGAGTTAAAGTACATGGTCCAGTTGAACTACACAGTAAGTTTGCTATCTACATTTTATCTTTCTTTAATTTCGATTAGACACAAACAAATACACAGGACGTTTTTGATACGAAAAATGCTTGTATTGCCTAATGAGTTCAGGGAAAAATAAAAGTATTACAGCTGTATTTATTTTTATGATTTTATATTTTTGTTAAAGTATAAAACTCAGCTTGTAGATTATATAGAGTAAATGGCTTTAATTAAATTTAAAAATTAATTCATTTATTCAGTTTAGCATTTACAGTTAATTCAATCTCAAAATACTTAGGGTAGACCTTTAATGGTATGTGCTAGTCATTTTTAGTAAGCCATTTTTAGTAGGTTTCAAGTCTACTCCCACAACTGAGCAACTGAGCCATGAACCGCTTGTGTTAGATATGGACAAAGGTTTCATGTACTGTGCCACACCCTCTCTGTAATTCACACCTGAAAATTAAATCCTTATAAAAAGAGCTTCCTGATTTCTTCAAACATGACTGTTCAGATAAAAGCATTTGAAGTAGTCTTGCAAGGCACATTTCACTGCTCCTTCCCTACCTGAGCAGCAGACAGAAGGCACAAACATCCATGACTTTTCACTCAGTAAAAGAATTTTGATTACTACATGAATTTTTACTTCCTGTAGACACTGTATTGTTCATGGTGGTGGTCTAAGTTTGTATGTAATATTTTAATGTTTTGACCTTAGCAAGGCAGGAACGTTTGGAGCAGTCTCTTCAAGCTGCATGCAGCCAAGCTTGACACCTGACTCGCAGGCTGTAGGTAATACCCCCGTGCGTGTAAGCCCAGGAGGAAAAGTGGAGGAAGTGCCTTCGTTACAAAAAGGTCCAAGAGCGCCAGGACGTGGTGCCTGGCATGAGATGTGATGCTGCTCTGGATCGAGAACTTTGTTAAAGAAGCATGGACCAGCAACCTGAAAAAAAACTACTTATTTTTAGTTCCCAATTAATATGGCAACACTACTGCTTAGGAGACTGAAAGGACCACGTGTAGGAAAAAATATCTCAGATGCAGCTGTTACAAACAGTTTTTCTCCAACACAGAGTTTTCCTTGTTTTCCCTCCTACAACCTCAGCCTGGCCCATTTGAAGTCACGCTCTCCAGAACTGCGTGAGTTAGTGCTGACCAGCTTGAGGTGCTGCAGCCCTTCAGGCTTTTATAATAAAAGCGGGAAAAGATGACATTTACTGCTAACACTTTTTCCGCATCTATTTCTGATGAGCAGGACCAAATTATAAGTTGTACACTTATCTTTCCAAGCCTTACGATACTCAGTAGCTATAAAACAAATGGGCAACAAACGGGGTCAATAAAACCCAGGCTATGGCACCTAAAACATTATAATAAGCAAGCAGGGTCAAGTGAAAGAGCTCAGCAAAAAAGGCAATTACACAACAGCATTGTTTTCTCCAGGACAAAACAAAGCATTACTATACCATCTTCTAATTTTTTTTAATGTGATGTGTGGGTTTTACACAACTGAACTGCAGCAGAAAAATAACTTCTCTTGAGTCTGAGGAACTGTTTCTCTAGTTTATGAAATAAAAAGAATTAGACAAATTGCATTTTTTCAATTTTTCAATCTAATTTTATGCCAAGATTCCTATACATAAGAAATTCTAAAATTACCATCTGCTATTAAATTAACTATGACACCAACTAATGAATTTGGTTTCCATTTTTTTAACACATGAAACAAGCACATATTCTTCCTTTCCAAATATACTTTCTTCATTGCATTATTGTGTGTTTTAGCTGAAGTATAGTATTTAGAACAGGGCTCTACATCTCACTGTAAGAAAATGTTTGATAAAGCATTCTGGTCACTCTGACAGCCGTGAAGAATAAACAAGAGGTGTTCAGACACAATTTTTCTCTCCCTCCGAGCTGCAGAGATAGCCATTAAGTTTCATATGTCGGCTGAGTACATTTAAACCCCTCTGTGCTTCTACTTCCATAATGCAGCTTTTTCTTTTTGTGATCAATGCAATGGCATACCCTGAAGAATTTTTAAGGGAAACATTTTCTAGCAGCATACCAGAAAGACACTGAGCAGATGACTTGCATGCAACATCAGCCCTATGTGCCATAGGAGGCGTAACACTTGAAATGTAACCCAAACAGGCAGATAAGGTATTTCATTCCACAGAAAGAAAATGGTTCCTTTCATCTAAATGAGCTTATTCCACTGCTGATAACAGAATTGTGTGTATTTTGGGAGGATAATGTACCCCTATTTTTAAATCTGTGTTACATTAGCCAGAAAAATAAACTATAGAAGGACAGAAGTGCAGAGAACTGGGAAGCAGAGTTGATTAATGTGCTGCCTGATTTCACTTCTGGGGCCTGAAATTGTATCCAGTGCTGAATGAAGGAACTGGGGGGGAAAAGAACCCAGTCTCGTCTGACATCTATAAAGGTCATGAAGGAAATGATGGTGGGTGATCCAGAGATGGTATGGCCACAGGTGTCTTGTCTTTTCAAAGACATATATCAGAATATCCTCAGAATAGCAATGCTGTTGGTCTCTTAGTTATCAAAGCCCTCAAATGAATAAAAGGAAGGAAAAGGCTGGCAGAGATAAATATGGGCTACCATAAAACCTGAGAATATTTTCATCTTAAATCCAAGCACCAGCCCTGCTTGTCTTCACTTTGGTGCTAAAGGAAGAGCATGAGGGGAGAGAGGAGTCCTCATGGTGGCCATACCTTCTCTATGGCCATGCCAGACAATGCTGCTTTTGGCAGCTGCCCTGGCTGGCACAGCGAAGGCGGCACAGATGCCACTCTGCCCTCCCAGTGCTTCAGACTGTGGAAAGACACAGGAACCATGGCCAGCAAACGTGGCCTCAAATCATGGGATCACCATAAAAAGACACCGTGGTTCTAGCGCTGCACATTAAGTATAATAAAAAAGTTTCCTAAATTATTCAGGTGTCAAAACAGCACCAGAATGTGCACATATTCCTTATGCCTCCTAAAGACAGCTATTACATCTACTCTCCGAACCTGATGACTCCATGCAAGCTGCACAGGAAGAGCTTCAATTCTCAATTATTTTGGCTTCTTTGTTATATAGAGTTCTTCCCTTAATTGAAATTTTCAGTCCAAAGCAAGCCATATAAACTTCTCAGTCTATAACTGTTAGTTAAAAAAGAGGCTTTTGTAAAAGGTCTGTTTAATTTGTTGCATTTTAGTGTGAGGGTTGTTGCACATAGTTGCAAACATGGACTGCAACACAACTCTTTCCATTAACTAAGACAGAAATGGCAATTATGCAATCTGTTGATCGAATTCCTTACTAACGAAGGGTACTTTCTTCTAATGGATAGAAAAGCAGAGCAGTCCAGTCAAACAAGTCACCTTGATAGTGGAATGCAAGACCCATCAATTTTACTCATGACTTCTTCAGTAATGAATCTCGGAGCACAACCCATCAGCACTGCTCTTGAAAGACAACCACTGAGGTAAAGGAACCACAAAAAGTGGTTTGAAATGAAAAATGGCGTGAGAGATTTCCACCCTTTTAGAAGGGGAATTGATTATGATTAATTTATTTCCGAGGTGCCTGGGCACTGCATTAAAAATGCTTGGACAGGAAAAAATACAATCCTACCATGTAGTTGGTGGCACCTTGCCTTTTTGTGCTGCAGCATGATGACAAGATAACCAGAGCCCTGTCTTCATCTCCATCCTGGAATCCTCTGACATTGTGGAGAATCAGAAGGAACAGTAACCATAGCAGTGTGACAATTTTTTTCACTTGGGATGTGATGGGTTCCAACTTGCAATCCCATGCTACAGATTAATTGCTCAAGCCTCTGCATGAGAGTGAAGAGCCAGCTTTCTCCCCGTCCCCCTAGCAGGGGACGTGGGGCACTCTTTTCCAGAAGGAACAGAATGAGCTCTCATTATCTCTGGCTCTAGAATACAATTTTCTATTCCTTGATTGCCAAATCCCCAAGGAGGGATTAGATGTTTTTATTTTTCTCGGAAGGGCTGTGCTACAGTAAATCTTTCTATTATCTAATAAACAGTTAAAATTCAATAGCACCTAGGTAAAGCATCAAAATCAGCAGGCAAGAACAAATTAAGTCCTTCGTGAAAGAGGATGTGCAGGATCATTTCTTCCATTTCCATCTCCAATATCTTTAATACTAAATACACAAACGTATATTAAAGTTAGAATTGCATTTAATTAGATGAAACCAAGAAGATTCGGTGTTCATCTTACACCTTTTGCACTGATGCTTTGATTAGTGCAGTTTCAGCACCTTGTATCAAATAATTAACCTGTCCCATTTTCCAACTCAGAAGTCCAATATATGAACACAGATGCCCAAAACCTAATCCTGTGAGGTCCTCGGCATGTCCTCGCAAGTACTCGTTATCCTCAGACTGCATGAAATTACTCTGTTCAAAGGGTGTCTGTAGCCTTTCAGGATCACGCCCTAGTGAATAAAATATACAAAGGTGACTTGAGTGAAATCCTCTCCAGTGTGCTGACAAAGGTAAAATAAAATATTCCCCTTAGGACATTTTCCTGGCAGAACAACTTGACCCCTGTGTGACTGGCCTTCAGAAAGAAATGGATAATGCTCTAACTAACTAATTCATTCACTGAACTTTTGGGCAATTTTTTGCCAAATGATTGGCGTGTTCCACCATATATATAGCAGCTACATCTCAAAGCGCCATAAAGTTTTAGATGAGTATATAATACATTTTTGACTTCAAGCCCCTTGCATGCAAACTGCACCGTTAATTGCTGTGGTTTTTATTTCTAAATGCTGCCTATTTTCCAACCATGGATTTGGTTTCTTACAAACCTCTCCCATGCTACACACCAAGCATTACCCCAGAAATTCAGCTTTGTCCTTGCTCGCTGATGAAATTTTACTATTATGCAGTAATTGCAGGGCCCTGAACTCTCATCCCCCTGCAAATTTTATGTTCCTCCAAGGAGAATGTTTCTTCTTAAAGTGATATTATTTCATCGGTACAATGTGGCTCACTAAGCTTGCCTTTTGCCCCCTTGTTCTTAGACTTTAAAAGGAGACTGTAACAGTCTGATCCAGCACCTACTGAGAAGAAATCAAAGGCTCCTGTTGACTTCAGTGAGTGCTGGAGACAGCTCCTAAATAGGATGACTCAAAGTGCAGCTCTAGCCTGGAGGCAGCTATACAGCTGATACTGTGGGGCTTTATTGTCTCATTGCTTCCAGCTCCAATCTGCGCAGTTTTTTAGTATAATTATAATTTACTTGTTGCCAGCCCAATAAATATCATGCTGGATATGAGAGTTGAATTACTGCCTGTAATTTTAACCAGCAAAAATGATCCTGTAATCAGATTTCTTAAGTCACACAGGAGTCAGGATTGTGTACGGTTCTAATTTTCCTTAAATGAGACACAATCATACAGACCACTCAACAGAAAACACATGGTCTGCAGGGCAGTGTTCCAGTCAGTGGCTGAACCAACTGGGGAACAAAGCAACATGCAAGCAATATTGAAGGCCATGTTCCAGAACACATGGTCTCTGTGTTGGCTGTTGTGTCACCCCACAAACTGTGCATGGGTCTATTGGCATAGGTCAAACTTGTTTTAGGTACGGATTAACAATTATATAATGTGGGGGATAGTGGGCCAATGCCTCAGCCCATGCTATGACTCCTTGTAGAGTACTGTTATACACAGAGACTTCATGAACTTGAAATCCACAATCTAGTGTTTTTATAAAAACAAAGTATGTTAGCACACTTCTCCTGCCCATCCAAAACAAACTCAGGCATGTGTTACTGACCAGGAGAAAATTTCCCTGCATCACTGAGATTAGTCACACTGGATAGAACCAACTCTTACCTTTAAGGTAGGTCATGTTGTTAGTGCACGGCGCAGTGCACCTCACTGAGATCCCTGCCAGGTTTTTGTGCAAGCAACAGCCACCGCCAGTAGTTTCTGCCTGTGGTCACCACTAACAAGTGGAAGAGAGTTAATCGTGGTAAAGTTAAATTAACATGAAATGCCTGACTTGTCTCATTCACATTCTTTTGACAGTAGCATATGTTCCTGCTTTACACATGAAAGCTTAATTACAGCGTTTCAGGTGGCAAACCAGTTAATTATATAAAAATGGGGCCCAAAAGTCTGTGATATGACACCTCTCCATGCTTCCCTGGGAGATGTCATGAACAAAAGAAGATGTTTATTGTTAGCAGCATCAGGCTGAGGGCTGCAGGGGAGCACTGCCCCTGAAGCCCGGGCTCCCTGTGCACAATACGGCTATAATGGAGGAAAATGCGTTTTATACAAATTGCTCTTTCTAATAACAAAAGTGAAAGGAAAGCTCTTTTTTGCCTGGAACAATACACAGTCTCTTGTGCAGGCTTCATATTGCCTCACTTCAGATGTTGCTGATGTAAAAATCCCCAACAGAGATTATCATTCATCTCGGCTTTTCTTTATCACTCATCACGGCTTTCCTCCTACACAGAACAGGCCAATTTGAACTCTTTCAACTGCATATGTCGGGAAGAGAGAAGCCAGTCTGCAGCCATGCCTATTCCCTCCTTCAGCTAGAAAGAGAGCCTGAGGGGACCAGCTTGGGTGTGGGCAGAAGAGTCTGAACATTTGCAAATGATTAGAGAAACCAGTGTGCTACCTAAATCTAGAATAAAGGGAAGATGGAGCCCCTGCTCAGCATCATGTCATGAGCTCCATGTGCTTTGTTCTTTCTTGCCAGGCTTTAAACAGCAGATGTCTCTCTTGCTCACAAAAGAAGGGGGTGAATCGAGTCCTCTTGGCGGAAAATTCTCTCCTTGAATGGTATTAGCACAATATTTTCCTTTTAGAACCTAACACAAGTACCTGGACAATTCTTTTCCCTGGGGGCCTTCTGTCTGCCTTTCAGTTGATTATATGCCAGATATGCAGCCCAAAGGCTACTCTAAGCATGATGCCACAGATTGTATGTTTTAGTCTGGGCCTTAGCCCTGTGGTGTTCCCTGTTGTCCCATGGATTTTCTGCTCAGTTTGGACCTTGAAATTAAATTCCCACTTTTGACCTATCCACCAACAATCACTCACTAAGCCTATGGCAAAACAATGATTCACTTAAAACCAGCCCACCAGCAAAGCAGGAGGCACTGCAGGTCAAAAAAACCCAGCAGCATAAATTTGTAGCAATCACCTGACAATAAGGTGTCTTGTTTTGTTCTTCCTCCTGTGTGTTTCTGTGCTTTGCATCGGACTTTGGCTGGTACAACAGCTATTCACGCCCTATGGTATATTTGGAATAATCAACTTCAGCAAATGTCTTGGCATTGCACTTGCATGCAGTCACCTGTTTTCCATCCCATATTCTGCAGCTATTAAAATTCTCTCTTAAAAATAATATATATAAAATGTACAATGGAAGGGTTTATTTTCACCTCAAGCTCTTGATGATAAGAATAACTCCTTGAACTTCATCTTGCAGGTTCATAATATGACTCTAAGGTTTTTATAAAAGTAAAAAGAAGGTACAACTTAAGTGTTGCACAGAAAAGTGTTGCACTTGCTATCTGTGTTTTTAGAGACTTTATCTCAGAAAGCCCTGTGAACATAATAGGGTAAATCACTTAAGCTTGCAAAAACAAGGACATCTCAAAATGCTGACCTCTCAGTTTCACCTTTATCTCACCTAATTATATCGACATGCAGAACAACATAATCCCCTGCTACAGTATTCCAAGATGCTTTGTAGATCATAGGTGCAGCAGCACACTGAAAGCCTCTGGATTTACGGCAGATTTGCACTGTTTCAGGAAAGGCAGAGGGGGATTGTCTAGTGTCATGCTCCAAAAAGATGAAGAGTGCTACTTTTGCACAGAGGGCTTCTGAAAGGCACAGCTGCTATCAGATGGCAAAATACCTAGTGTTGATATGTTTGCCTTTTTTTTTTTTTTTTTTGCAGTAAAGTGAAAAGCAAAATGCACAATGCTCCAAGAGTGCTGCAGATATGATGTCAAGACAAAAAGCAATGAGATTTTATTCCTAAGCAAAGATCACTGTGTTACTGAAGGCAGAGAAACTTTTATGCCAGCAGCTCACGAAAGAAACCATGAGATTTTCTAAAGGTAATTGAGTACTGGTAAAGAAACATAGCAACAAAAACAAACCATCTCTGATCCCTGAAGGGCAGTGCAGGGATTTACCTGTGTCTAGCAGTTGGAACTATGTGCTATGGAAACGATTCAGTCCTGTAAACACGTCTAGTACCCAGCTGATCTCTCTTTCTGCTGTTTTTCTAGTCATGTAAACATCTCTTGTACACAGTGTCCTTTGGCAAGGAACTCAACTCTCTTACTCCCCCTCGGCATCTCCTTTTGTTTATTTTGAACCTGACTCCTACTGACACCATGTGCTGGCGCTAATTCTCGTGTTGCAGATATAACGCCAGTCTCACTGGCAGTTTAGGAAAAGACGCGCACTCCAAAGGCTCGGCAATTCATCATAATTTCCAGGAAGAAGCAAAAGAGCAGTAGTGGTGATTGCTGCCTCTTTCCTGAGGGCAACAGAGGAATGTATCTGTCAACCAGACATGGCATCCAGTGAAAGCTAACACCAACTGCTCCTGTGCTGCTCATCCGTATGGTATTAATAATGCTGACAGGAATGACCATGGCAGAGCAAAAGTGACTACAAGGAGTTGGAGCGTGGGTGGAAACCCTTGCGTAAGCCAATTGTTTCTAACAAGAATCATGTTTTGGGTAACAGCAGAAACAAGCTTCTGAGGGTGGCACTGGAGTACTGCCTTCTCATCTGTGGGCTGTTGCTTAATAAGCAGCTAGGTAAAAATTAAGGTAACTTGATAAGTGTATTTGTATTCAATAGAGGATAGTAAAAAGAGGGAAACCCATTCTAGAGGATGGCATCCAGCCCTGAGGTCCTCAGTACAGTGACCTGTTGGAGCGGGTCCAGAGGACGGCCATGAAGGCAAGCAGAGGGCAGGAACACCTCTCCTGAGAGGACAGCCCGAGAGCTGGGTCTGTTCAGCCTGCAGAAGGGAAGGCTGTGGGGAGGCCTTTCTGCAGCCTTTCAGCACTTGAAGGTGGCTTATAAAATGGAGAGAAACTTTTTAGCAGGGCCTGTTGCAACAGGACGAAGGGTAATCATTTTAAACTGAAAGGGAGTAGATTCAGACTAGATACAAGGAAGAATTTTTTTAATGAAAAGGCTGATGAACCACTGGAACTGATTCCCCAGAGATGGAGTAGATGACCCATCCCAGGAAACATTCAAGGTGAGATGTGTAGGAGCTCTGAGTAACCTGATGTAGTGGAAGTTGTCCCTGCTCGTTGCAGGAGGGTTGGAACTGGATGAACTTTAAAGGTCCCTTCCAACCCAAACCGTTCTACGATTCTATAAACAAGCTGCCCTAAAAGTGAGGGGAAATCAGGATGTCCCATAGGGTCCATAGAGGAGGATGTTACACTGGTCAGAGCAGTTCAGTTCTTGTATTCTCCTGCAAGTACCTGGACAGGAGATGATGGAAAGGTAGACACATGATCAAGTCCATAACTGAATCCATGTAGCACATTCAGATGGATAATGCTTACCAGAAGAAGGAGAATAAAAAAACAACCTGTAGGGTTTTGGGAGGGAGACTTTAATGAATTCAGATATTTGCATGGTAAAATCATCTGTGATTCTGATCCAAAGTAAATAAGTGTTTAAGATGGCATTTCCTAAGAAAATATCCCACCAAAATGAAACAAACTAAACATGGGAATGGGTACCTATCTGTAGAGGAAAAGGTTATCAGATACAAATATGAGTAAGTTGGATTTGAGAGTCAGAAAAGTTTCACAATGGGACAAACATAAGTCAGGTTTCAAAAAACAAAAAAAGAAAAACATTCAAAGGCAGAAGAAAAAAAAAAAAGAAAATAGCAAGAAAATGATTTGTAAGAACATTGAGGTTACCACCAAGATTAAGAAAAGTTGTTGGTCTGATATTCAATGGAGAGGGAAAGCAATCAAGAGACAGCTTCAGGAGAGCTCTTTAACTTTCTTACATACCTTTGCTGAAAAGAGAAACTGGTCATGTGGCTGCCATTTCATAGGTGTAAGGGACAATGCCACAGGGAAATATAGGCTCGGAAGAATTTAAGGCATGAAGAAGTTAAAATCTTTCACATCAATTGGGTCTTAAGAGTTTTATTCCAGTTCATAGAGTGACCATCCTTGAGAACTCCTAAGGGTTCAGGAGGGATCAGAGATCAGGACAGGAAACAGTAATCATGATGCCTAACAGAAAAGCAGGTTACAGCACCACCTTAGAATGTCATTTACCCTGACTTCCAGGTGGCATTTCACACCATGCTCTGGAGTTTTCTTGCAGAAAAACATGACTGTGCAGAACCAGTCCAAAATGGTTACAAAGCTGGTTAGAAAAATGTATTTTGTTGTATGCAGAAGTAATCTGTTTTGCAAATAGAGAAAAAAGAAACTGCTGTAAGTGTAGCTATGCTGAAAAACATGGTGAGAGTTTTTGTAGAATCAAAGAAAGCACAAGTGAACTTGAGCCATCACACTCAGAAAAAAGGTTTTCACCCTATTGGGGATTATAGATACTTGTACAGCATGGCACACTTTTAAAGTAAGCAACTTGTTTTGTCCAGTCCTGTTAAAACATCCTGGGAAAGCTGTGTCCAGTTTTCCAGCACTGCATTTCAATAATGAATCCAGGCACAAATCCTAAGAAGAGCAAGGACAATAACCAGAGATCTAGCAAAGCCTACCTAGAAGGAAAGATTGAAAGATTTGGGGTTGTTTACCTAAACAAAAACAAGGAGGGATGTCAAATAATGTGGGGAAAATGATCACAAAGAGGACTATTCTGTTCTTCAAACCTTTGATGGTCAGGACAAAAGTCACAGACAAACTGAAGTGACAGTGCTTCAGACAGACAAAAAAAGAGAATTCCTGGCCATATGGAGAAGGGCAGTGATTCCACCATACATCCTGCTACCATCACACTCACCCCTCACTGCAGAGGATGTGCAGCCCCTACACTGGACATCTTTTAACTGCTTAGTGGATCATCTATCAGGATTTCCATAATTAGAGCTGAACTTGACATATGGCAGGGTGACGGATTAAGTAAACAATCTCTCCTTGCCCTCTTGTTTTTTTGTCTGTCTAAGAAAACAGGGCTTTCATCCGCCTCCTCCTTCATGATATGGTAGTCAGAGTAATCTTCTGACACCTAAGCTGATCTGCTAGTGCAGATCACCCCCAGATGTGTGTCCCACATTGCTATTCTTTCTCTGGAACCAAACCACAGTATTTGACTGCCCTGTGCTCAGCAGATGTGATGCTAATGCAGAGCCCTGTCCCTGGCATGTGGATACTGGGAGGGAAATGGGAACAGAGGTCTCTTTCTGTCACAAGAGGCAGCACATGCTGCTGCACCCCAAATACGGCAAAGGCTTTTACTGAATTCAGTTCAAATAGGTGAAGGTGAGGGTGGAGATTTCAATTTCCATACCTAAGTTTTGCCTGCTAGAATTCCTTTCCTTTTCTTTCCAAAGCTCAGTATGAGCAGACGGCTGCATGAAAAAGGGTTTGTGTGAAACAAAAGAGACTAAGGATAAGACAGCAATAGAGCTCTGAACACCACCTAATCCTGCTCAAACAAATCTGTTATTTTGGATATTTAAAGAAAGAAGCCTGTCTACTTGACAAACCAGAGTGGTTCCAAAGAAACTATTACAACCTGTCGCATCAGGTCAGACAGAAAAGACTTTCTATACGGCCAATGATTCTATAAATTACATTTACAGTCACTTTACTTCCCAGCCTTAAGCAGTACAAACCAGAGCAAAATGAACAATGACAAAAGTGTGAGGTTTTACACAGTGGGATTGTAAAGAATAATATGGAGACGAGAATGAACTTGATCGAATCGCAATGAAAGATTAATCGTGTGATGTGTGAGTAATTGGTTAATGGGACTGGGTCAGCACCTGGTGTCTGATGGTTTGAAAAGAGGATGAGAATGCAGCTTCAGCTATTTGAAAAAGGTTTTGCAGGCCAAAATGTTCCCAGCTCTTTAACTTGCAGAGTCTGGGAAATTAAATAAAACTAAATGTAAATTACAGAGTTGTCTGAGGCAGAAAAATCTCTCTGCTTTGAGACTGATATTCATATTGTCAGGGTCTGAGGCACAGAGAGGCCAGAATGGGCATCCAGAAGGGAAAAACATGGCCGGGGCAAATGAACCCGAATGAAACGTGATGCATTAACCTGGAAGTAATTATAAGGAAAGGGCAGGGGGTAGCCTTGTTAGTGACTCCTCAGTGTGTAACAGAGAGCCATTATGGTAATATGAGACTGTAAAAAATGAGGCCTTGTCTGCTCTGCAAGGATATTAAAGAATGAGTGACACTTCTCTCATGAAAAGAAGGATTGCCCCATTGCCCTTCACCAACATTTTCTCTGTCTTGTCAACAGCCTGCCTGGCTATTGCCCTTCACTCCAGGCTGGCTGCATCTCAGCTGTGCTATACCTGTGTGTTTTGGAAGGGTAACAAACTCGCAGCAACTCTAACAAAATTATAATGTAAAGATTTTTTCAGTCGGTATTTAAATGGGCATTTAATGCCATTTAAAATGGGTATTTCAATTTAAATTTTCAAGATTATCCATGAAAGTTTTTTTTCCCTCTCTACTACAGTATGATAAGTCCACATTGCATTTGTAGGAAATAAAAAAAATTGTTTCCTTTAAGCATTAAAGACCACACTCATTGGGATGTTCAGAGAAAATGTTGGCGCTGAAGGTTTCCATTTCAACATCTTGCAGAGATGGGATTTTAACTCTGGATTCCCATATGTGCCTACAGTAATAAGAAGCAACACACTAGTTCTGGAACTACAGGTAAGAATCTACCACTTCATTTGATCATACCAGTACTAAGGAAGCAGAAAGGCATGCAGGGATAAAATCAGAAAAGGTCATTTTACAAGGAGCAAAGGACATAAAAGGAAAGGAAAAAGATTTAGAGATAAAATAGAAGCGTGAAAAAGACAACAGGCTGGTTATTCAAATCAGAGAACAATAATAATGGTGCAAAGCTGTATGAAAAATCTCTTGCACCAGTCTTCATAAATACTACTATGTGTGATCAGCTACCTAGAGCAATGGTTTTAGAAGGAGACAGACACCTAAGCTAGGAGAGGAATAGAATGAAGAAATAACACTTAAATAGTTTAGATGAATTCTCGTCAGTATTCCTCAAAGAAATGCCTGCTAAGGTACTGAAGAATTGAGACAAAGAAGACTCTGTAATCCTCATGGTCTTCAAGAACTTGTGGATTCAAGACAGGTTGAAGTGATCAAGAGGAAGGTAAATATAGCCCCTGTGTGGTTAAACAAAAAGAGCCTGGGCAACCGAGAATAATTAGTTAAAGTTTCATCCATGATGACACACAAGAACTAATGACTGCACAGCAACTGATAAGCACTGGAATAACACTCTCGACCCTTTTTATCTCCTTAGACATGTTCACAGACCAGGTGGATCTGGGGTGAGATCTGGCAGGCTGGATGCTGGGGAAGAGGACAACAAAAAATGTGGACCCTTAAGGACCAGCTGCCGACCATGGACTGGCTCCATCCCACTTACAGTGGTGTCCTGGACCATGAGCAGTTTGACAAACACTGGCCTGAAGGTTGAGGCGGGGATGGACAAACAATAGATAGATGTAAAGGACAAACTGTGTGCCTTATCTCATTTCTATGACAGGATCTGGTGGATCAGAAGGGGTACGTCTTTTGAGTACTCTGACTTTACTAAGGATTCTGATGTTAATCGAGATTACTTTTTTAAAACCAAACACCATGTAATTTTGTCTAAGTGAAATTGCCATGTGGTACCTTCATAGCTACTGAAAAAAGGTCTCAGCAGTGAGTTGCTCTAAGTAATTCAGTGATAAAATGAGGAGAACATTTTTCACCAGATCCTGAGAGACTGACCATGGATCCACTTCTATGCCAGGTTTACTTTGAATTGGTTGCATTACGAGAGCAATTACATTTGGAAAATGTACGAATGTTATGTGGCCATGAGGCCTTGCAAGCATTTGGAATAATAGGATTAAAGTCTTAAATTATTCTGTAAATTGGGGACATAGTATGAAATAAGCATGATGCTATTCAGTAAGAAACAAAGAGTAATACTTAAAAGGATTAATATAACAATAAAAATGTGGAAAGCTTGATTAATACAGTAGTGTACTGTTAAGAAATCCTATTTTGAGACAACAAATTACTACTGTAATTTGCCCTTTTTATTGCATTTTGGTATGTATTTATTTATATATTCACTCAGATACATACTTATTGTGTATGTATATACTTACGATTTTCTTATGCCTACACACACACACACACATATGAAGGGACTAAAGCCAGTCATTGTCCAAACTCACTAAAAGAAAAGTCAGGGTCAGATTCACTCAGGTCACAACACAGCAAACGTGGATTTGAATATCACCAAGTTACTAGGTATGACAGAAGTGCTGTAGTCTCACTGTGCCCCCACATGAGAGTAGCTGAGGGAACAGCCTGACCTTAGAGACAAGCCATGAGAGAACATCTGTTCCTGGGGTACCTTTTTAATAATAAAAAAATGAGAATGTGCTGTGGGGCACTGGCACAACTGAACGTATGTACAACCAACACTTTTGCAATGCACCATGCGTGGAGTGCTGTAAATCTAAGAGATTTTAAAGACAGTTAAGACTCTTCCATGGAGAGAAGCAGCTAATCCTGAAGCATAGAGATCTTCTGCTAAAAAGAGAGGAAACAGGAGGCAGTCTGCATCGCAGGCCAGTAGTGAAAAAAGGGATGTATTCCATTGTTAGGCTGAATTTTACTTCACTTATAATCCTTTTTCTTTCAGCCTGTGTATCTATTCCTTTGACGTATGACAACTGGATAATTACACTTGTAATTTGTTTCATTACAAAGACAGCGTGGTTTCATGGGATGAGGCAAATGTCATGGGATGAGCCAGGGTAGAGATGATAAACTGGGAAGCACTGCCTCTGTGGAAATGATCATCCTAAGGCAGAGTGCAGAGATCTGAGTCCTCAAGAGGTTCAATGGCTGGTGAATACACTTCACAGGGAGCCAGCACAGGATGATTGTGCTGCAAGTTGTCATCCTTGGAGATGAAAAATATCAGAAAATGTGTAGCCAACAATTACACCTTCAGCCCCAGGCATGACACACATCATCAGTGATTTTCAAGGAAAAGGTTAGACAAACACCAGAGCAAGGTATTCTAGGGAGGGTGGACTCTTCCTCAGAGCAGGAGGACGAACACACTTCCTAACTTAGATTTATCTCACTAATTTACCATGTTACAGTGCACAGGACTGACAAAAACACCTCCAGGGGTTTGTACCAGCCCAATCCTTCCAACAGTTCCCCAGCTTCCTCTGTGGTCCTGCCCGGCCAATTTATTACATTTTGTACCCTGAGAGGGTCCTTGTTAAATGAAGGAACTCACAGCCAATTAAAAATAACGTGTTTTTATTCCTAAGTGCCATCCACTCAACCACACTAGGGAAGTGATATCCCGTTTCCCAGCGAGTCTAAATTGGTCTTTAGGTCATTTTTACTCTGAGGGCAAAAATAATTGGTCTTGTGGTTAGAGCTCTTCCTGGATATACACTCTACATTTTACACCCAGTGAGATCCATAACTCGACTTGAACAAGTGATTGATCTGGCACTGACTGTTTTCACACCGCGAGTGCAAACAGGATGCCAGTTCAATTCTCATTCTCGTAACCAATCTCTGCCTTTCCCCTTGTAATATGCTTTTATTTTGCCTTTTTTATTACACAGTGGAAAGCATTTATCACCAGGTTTTCTAACATACATGCAAAGAGTGGAGTTTTCAGTCCTGCTTTGCACTGTTACAGTGCATCTTCACAGATCATATCAGCTCACATCTGCTGTGGAGGTCGTTCAGCTCCACTGGTAATGCCTCACTTCCATCCTCTCTGAGCAATGCAACATGTGCATTTCATTTTCCTCAGAGCCATCTGATTTATCCCTCTTCCAACCTCTCTCCAAAAACTGTTTGACAGGGGCTTTTTGCCTTTTTTTTTTTCCTTTCATACCCCTCCCCTGCCCCCAGAGTATCCAATTTTTAGTCATTTTGACCATTAGTTTTATTTTCAAAATCTACAGTTGATGATCTCTTCAGAAGCATGAATTCTTGTCATACAGTCTTCTCATTTTGTGTATTTGCATCAGTTTGACATGCTGTGAACAGACATTGTAAAACTTAAGTCTTCCAGTCCTGTCTGCATTCCAGTGTTGCTACCAAAGCAGAACTGCTCAGATCACATTCCCTTCCAGCAGCTACTGTGCAAGAATGCTCTTATTTCTGAATAACATAGATGAGTCTATTTTACAGTATTTCCTTTATGCCAGCAATTTTCATCCAGCTTCTCCCTGCTGATCACCATGTCACTGCTGAGGTTGGTTCAGCACAGCCCAATACACCTCCAAGTGAAGCTGGTACATCTGCAGCAAGAACTTACATGCTATAGGAGGATCCTGCATACCATTTCACAGAAGAAAAGATCTCACTGAAATTCTTTGAATGCTGCAGTCAGCATAATATAGAAACTATTACAATCTAGGCCATTACCATTTCTGTATTTTCCAAGTCTTTCTGGATGTTCCCCTGCTACCACTGGTAGTGGAGGCCCACCTCTCCTTCTCATTATTCATAGAACCATAGGATAATTCAGGTTGAAAAAGGCCTCTCAGGTTATTGAGTTGTTACCCTAACACTGCTGAAGTCCTCACTGCACCCTCCAGCCCAGCAGCTCTGCTGCCTGCTGTGGTGTGTCAGCCACAGAAAGTAAAGGACAGGGACACGAAAAGAGAGAGACAGAGTGCTGGCACGTACTGCTCAGCCCACAGCAACTACAGGAAAAGATAGCGGGATGGGAGAGAGAAGAGGAGATGGCAGTGAGAAATTGGCTGTCAGTCCAGTGCAGACTGAGTGTTCCTCCCTTCTTTGGTCAGGATTCGGTGTCAGCAGCTCTCTCTGCTGGAAAGGAAGGAGAGTGTTGTGACAGGAGTACAAAGGTACTGCACAAAGGTCTCACTTCAAGAAGATGGGGAGATCCTCAGACTCAACAGAAAGAAATGTAACTTCCCCCGGAGGTTTAGTCACTAGTGGGGTGTTCTCAGCATGTCTCATAGCTGGCATTCTGTGCAGCTGGTGTAGCAAAAGGCACATGGACATGAAAAGGGAGTCCAGAGTTAACTCAGGGCATTGCACTAGATAGGGAGATTTTGAGATCTGCTCCTCATTTCATGGTCTGACATAAGTGCAATACATAAACCCCTGAGCTGATTTTTATCACTTTGGCTAGGTGTCCTAGGCACAAGGCTAAAGAAGGTCTTCTCATTTTTTTCCCTTGGGTGTTTTTTTGTTTGTTTGTTTGGGGTTTTTTGTTTGTTTGTTTGGTTGGTTGGTTTTTCTGTTTGTTTTGTTTTGTGGTGTTGTTTTTGTGGTTTTTTTGGGGTTTGTTGCTTCTGTTGGGTGGTGGGTTTTTTTGCCAGCTATGCAGAGGGCTCTCTTGCATGCCTGCCTATACATTTAACAGAGAGCTTTTAAGTCTTTTTTCACCGAATGCTCCAATGAACTAAGAGCATTCTCATAGTTTATCAGAGATTGGTGTTCAACCTATTTTAGGCTGGATTAAGGGTTAGAATGAGGCTTACCTATTTCTTGTGTATGTTCTAGTAATTGATTTCTGAAAGCATAACTTGTGCATCACCTCCTCAGATGAAGTTAGCTGTACGATCAGCCATGCCTAGCTTTTGGAGTTGTTTTTATTTTTCAGGTGACCTGGTTGAGGTGTTTATCCATTTTCCCTTGAACTCATGATGATAAATGACGACTGCAGATTTGTATTCCCAGAAAAGTTATTGTTGAGAATTTACATCACGTAGGGTAACACTGCTCTGTACAGGGCTACACAGTCCTGAAACACTTATGGTGATTTTTCATTGCTTGAGCCCTAACTGGAGTACAGAGTAGGTTCACAGCTGCTGTGTATGAAGGCAAGTGTGAGTCATGTCCTAAACACTCTAAAAGCTTAAAGAAATAGAAATACACCAAAACACAATTTTGTTTGTAAAGTAGTTTTAAAATAAAGTTTTATTTTGTGTATTATTTATATGATTAGAGCCACATAGCACTGCTTCAGTACGGTAGCCAAGCTGACAATTTTGTAAATCAGATTAGCTGCAAGACAATGTGAATCCTTCCTTCACCTTCTTGACTCACTCTGTCTATGTTGCTAGTGAATTACAGCTGTCTTGTGGTGGAATATCTGGTCTCCATGACCTTTGCTGGTTATTTCGTGATTCCTAATCCTGAGCTTAAATACTTCTTTTTTTTTTGCCTGTGTGGGCTGAACAATCCTTAATGCAGCAGCATTTCACTCCTTCAAGTGTTGCCCACCTCCAAACTGTGACCTCAACCATGATCCACCTACCTTAAAACAGCTACTCACAAGCATGCTGCAAAGCATCTCATAAAAGAGTTTCTATCAATCAACCTTTAACAACCTTTCAAACCACAGATGATCCATTCATACCTATTCCCTGGAGCACCTGTGGTGTTTGGACGCAGTCAGGAGTCTTGCAAGTAAAGCCAAACCTACCAACTTAAGTAGGTCAATGAAGCCTTGGGCAAACATAGCCTAGGACCAGGTGTCTGTAAACAACTGCAGAGTTGTCATTATTAAGAATTCCTAAATGAGATGGAAGGTACCTGATTTTCCATAGTAAAAAATACCCAGCTGTTGGGGTGTGCTCTGGCAGAGCATCCTCCTGGTCGCCCCAGAGACCCCCTCTTGTCAATCCGGACAGGGCTCTCCCCTGGATTGACGAATCAGAACCGGAGGGTGGATCTCTGGGCAGTTCCCAAGTTTAAGCCTCGCGCCCCCCCCCAAAGCTAGCCATGCCTCTTCTTCCAGAACCCTCCAAGCCGCTCGGCACCCCATAGGTGCATGCTGACGGTCTCCCCCTTGTTATCACCCCGTTGGTTGATTGTACCCTGGTTCCTCCCAGTTCCCCCCTTCCTATTGATTCTCACCCTAAACTCCACCCTGTTTTCCTCACCTTAAAACCCTCGGCGCGGGTCCTCTCCGGGGGGTATCTCTTCCGCCCGGATCCGGCTAATAAAACCTGCTGTGGTCCCAGGAAGGATACCCCTCCTCGTTCGTTCTTCGTCTCCGGGGACTTTGGGCTTTCACCACCTCCTCCTCTGCCCTGAGGAGCGCGTGCAGCTGCCCGCTTGCACGGAGCCCCAGCAGCGGCGGCTGCGGAACCGAAGGGGCGGAACTCGTGGCTGCAGGCTGAATCCTGGGTCGGCTGCCTGGCCCCGACAAAGGGGGGCTGGGGGCAGCTAGCCCCGGTCGCAGAGTCACCCAGCAGCTTGCAGGTCTCCTAGAGTAATCCCAGCCTTGCTCTCTAAATCTACATTTGGTACTTTTCACAGGTACAGTTTGATGTAGAACAGGTTTTTTCCCTTGTTCAAACTCTTGCCAGCTGTTACAAAGCCAAACTTCGGAGCTTTTTAAAAAGCAGGTTCTATTCAAAACCACTGCAGTTTGGAAAGTTCAGATAAAAATTTGGGAAGTTCCGCCTTACATCACAGAAATGCCAGTCTTTTCAAAGAGTCCCACAGACAGAACTGAACTCTACAATATACATATTTCTTAAAAGGTAGATCAAGTCCAAAATGAAGGTCCAAATACTACAGAATCAACCATTTATTTCAATACTGAATCAACCACAGTTCACACAAGTACGAATATTTTCTCCTGTGTGAGTCTCATTAGATGCTCAAATTGAAAATTACTATTTGGCTCAAAATAAGTCAAGGTAATATTTCCAACAAAGTTTCAGCAAGATTTTCATTTAAGATGAAACAACAAATGGGAGCTCAATGAATTACCTTGCCACCACTGTGAAGCAGAGAATTTTTGCTACCATCATCTGCAGGGGTGTGCTCAAATATGTATTCTTAAATTTTCTCGAAGAGTGTGGGATACTGTGATCAAACTGCTGGCACAGAAAACACTGGAGAGAACCAGCACATGGGAAGTAATTATTGACAATAGTGGAAAGAAAATGGGGGAAGCAATGACTGCTAGCTATGCTGGGGAAGCAAAATAGCTGTCTGGACTGAGAGCAAATCTGAGCTTTCACCCTCCAAGATGACCCAGCACACAATGCCATGCTCTGTATAGGGAAGCACACAGACTGCTGATTCAAATTTGGCAGTAAAGACTAGGCTACAAATGATCTAATTTATCTCAATTCGTATCAGCTTAGCAAATTTGGAAGAGTTTATATGAAAATAGGTAACAAGGGAGTCACAAAAGCATGGATTTAAAAGTCTTTAAGCAATAATGACTTTTCATAATGCCTGATCTTTTTAATTGATGTCCCTCTGGTAAACAACAAGGAAATCATGAAGAACAGAATGGAATTTTTGCTTAGGAAAGGTAAGAAATACAAAAAAGCAGGCAAATGGGTTTTGTAGTTCTTTAGCAAGAGGAAAATAGCCTACGATTTCACTGTCAAGGTGAAATACAAAGAACACCTCTGTGCATGTTTACACAGAAAACAGTAATCAGTCAATCATCAGACATAGCTGATTATATACTTTGATATACAAGCATTAAGCATAAAGCTAAAATGCCATAAAATGACTCTGCTAACATAATTTGCAAAAACAAAGCCCTTACGACAACAAGAATGATTAATACAGGGAAAAAATATCAAAAAGAAAATAGTATTTTTAATGCAAAAGCATTTCAATCACGAGGGAGGCAAGAAATAATAAGGAATGTAAATAATGAATAGTGGAGAGGAAAATAATTGCTGTCTTCTTCCTTCTTTTCTCCGTAAGACTGAAATGACATCCAGATACACCGAAAGACAACAAGTCCAAATTAGAATAAAGAACAGTTTGATTGAGTAGGCAAACCAAAAAAATGTGACCATCCTGTTAAATGGACTCTCACAGGGCACTCTTGAGATTAATAAACCAGCAAACTTAAAGGAAGTCTACACATAATCCTGTTAATAAATTTGTCCAGCTATAACATCAAGCAGCAATGCCAAACAAAAATAAAGAGGTGGAATTTAGAGTTTCAGGGCTGATCTGTAAGGAGAAAACATATTAGGAACCATATGATATCCTACCATCATTTGGTATCCTACAAGCATTTGGTAGCAGCTGCTATGTGGTGCAGATTATTCTCTAAACATAGACACCCACAGCCCAAAATCAATCCATGTCCATACCCTCAGTATGACAATTCCTAAATTCATATGCTGTGTCTACATTCCATTACAGTTTACAAGTTATTGTTCCTGACAGTTGCATACAATGCAATGTTTCTTAAAGACCTATCCAAAAAAAGGGTAAGGCTTTTTTTGTGTGTGTGTGTGTGTCATTTTTTTGGTTGTTTTTGTCTTTTTAGTTAGAAGGAAATCAAGGAAGGCCCTTGTGGCAAGAAGAGCACTGGCAGGAGATGGAGGGAGGTGATCCTTCCCCTCTGTCCAGTCTTGGTGAAACATATCTGGAATGCTGGGTCCAGTTCTGGGCTCCCCAGTTCTGGCCTCCCCTACTGACACAGACGTGCTAGAGTGAGTCCAGTGAAGGGCCATGGATGTAAGAAGGCACTAGATAGACCTGAGGATGGTTTGCTTGGAGAAGACTCATGGCAGAACTTCAAGCAAAAGAAATGTCACAAAAATTGTTGATGTAGATTGTTGAAATATGAATAAGCCTTTTTATAAACTAGTGTTGGTTAGGATACACAACTGCCTTAAGAAAACTTAGCACATACCAGTAGTTGCAAACCACTGTCTTGGATACCAAAAATATTATTACTTCAACAGTCTATACTGATAATTTGTGAGAGGTTAGTTTTTCTTATGGTGTCCATTTGTTTTAGACTTTCTACTATATGCTGTAATTTTAAGGAAGGTCCCCCATTTCATTACTTCTAATTGATACAAAAAGTCTGCATGGACTTTAATTAATCTTCTGGAAAAACAGAGTTTAGAAATGACAAACTGCAAACAGACAGCTGCCTGATCAAACCATGTGTTTGAGTTATTCCCAAAGCAAGGCATCCCAGGGACCTCATTCATTAAATGTTTTCTCTCATTCCACCAATGTTTCTACTGCAGTCTCACTATTTCCACAGTATAAACCTCTGAGAGGAACCTGAAGATATTTCAAAATTAGAATCTGGTCCAGAACAAAGAAAAAGAAAGGTTATGCTATTATTTATGCACTCAAAATTCATTGAGTCTGTAGCAAAACGGGGCTGAATAAGAAAAGATACAGGCCCACAGGACTAACTACCTTAAGCCTAAAACAAAGATCAGGGGGTTGCTTAGGATCTTATTTCTCTGTGGGGTTGTTGGGTTTTTTTGGCACATATGATGAAATGTGGTGTGTGGCCTTGGACTGCCACTCACTGCTTTCTATTATCTTGAGATTTATTGCTTGTTTTGCACTTAGACACTTCTCTCATTTTTCTGTCTGAGTATGTTTGTAACGCGGCTAAAGTTGTAGGAAGAAATTCTCATTTTGTCCTTATTTTTCTGAACACCTTCCCTCTAAATAGCAACTCATATCCTGCTTTTCACCATTTATTACTGTTACATCGTAGATAACTGGCCCATGTGAACTGACTTACTGATCTCAGCCCCAGCCTAGCAAGGTGCAGAAATGCTGTCACAACTGCTGCTGGTTGGCACCTTATTTATAGACTCAATAGCATATTAATCAGTATCTCATGGAAAACTGCACAACTTTCCCTTCAAAAAATGTCAGTAGTTTTCCAGTAATGTGGCGGCACCACATAATATGTTGTCAAAGAGTCATCTGATACTGCTTCAGTGATTTTATGTTGTACTCCATAAAATATAAGAGGGACCTCCCAGGTTATTGCCCTGCTCATAGATAAGAAAAAGATTTTAATTACCTCCAGGATAATCGGATCTCTTACTTTGAGCTTTTCTGTAAATGAATGCTGATTTGTGGAATGCAAGCAAAAAATCAGGAGTATTATATGCTTTCCGAAAAAGAAAATTCTTCATTCTCTTGACAAAGCTAAGCTGTGTCTCCATTGATCCCAAGGTCATTTGACTGTATCTTCCCAAATCTATGGCAAACCACCAACCAATACATATTGAAACTTAGGAACCCATGCAGCAGTTTGCAATACATGGCCAGACCTGGTGCACACTGTGACCAGCGTGGGCATCACGGGGGTGTAAACTACACTGGCTGGGTGGGCTGACAGGGTGCCAACCCCCTTCACCACCTGTAGCTGTTCCCTCAGACCTTAACACCGCTGTCTGTATCCCTCTTGTAATGTTGAGTGTGTCTAAGTGGCCATGCTGACATGGAGGTCGGGAGAAAGACCAGCTGAGATTTAAAGAAGTTCCCGGTCCATGTTGGGTGGTGTTTTTTTAGCCTGATGGTTTTGATGCTTTAGGTTACAGCGCAGCCCCAGTAAAAGTAATGTTTGCAAAACCGATGGGCTTGTAATGTAGAACAAGTGCCTGGGGACAGATTCCTTCATCTGTCTTTGTTACCAGCTAAAAACTGTCACTGGACAACACCGAGCATCATTGTCTTTAGGAGATCTTCCCTTTGGACTGTTTCCATCTTTATTCTACGTACTCAGTGGCCAGGCCACTCTCTCAAAACATGAAATCTGAAATGGATCACTGGCCAGACATTCCTGTTTCTCCAGCTCTGGTAGCATGACAAGTGCATCTGGCATCTGTGAGCCCTTCTTCCTTCAGGAATTTGTGACTGCTGAGCTGACTGCAGTTTTTTCAGAATGAACAAAGCACTTTCTTTTTCAAAGGTACACACATGCAGAGCAGAGTGCTAAAAATAAAATAACCTTTTCTGGATAGTCCCTTCCTCCCACAAAGAAAATTTTTGCTGAAGCTTTGATATATTCCAGTCAGCTCAATACACTTCCTTCAGTTTATGCACCCCTGTCTTTGTCAGAGACTCTTACCCACCTGTTGGTAACTACTTCATTCATCTTCATTCCCATTAACCCTGCCATCTTTAAGGCTTCATTATCTCCTCCAAATTTAGGTTTAAAGGTAAGGCAGACTAAAATTTCTCAGCCTAGTCAAACTACTCTAAAAAACTCACTTCTCCAGAAAAAAACCCCTATAGTATAATACTGATTCTTTTTTCTATCTCCCATAGCTTTCCCTGTTCTCCTCTTAAAATCTTTAACTCTCTCTGGGCAGGCAGGATGATATCTACCTGTAAATGGAGGCACACAGAGAACTGATCACCAATCACATCCGTATTGTTTCATCCTCTGCCAAGTAACATTGATATAAAATGCTGTTCAGATACATTTTTGAAGTAAATGGGAACACAGCTCCAATTTACTAACAGTTATTACAAATTAAGCATCTGTGATACGTGAAAAGAAGTCATAAGGAGGTATCCAGAAGAATGCAATTGCCTGTGTTCTCAAGAGAGCTAAATTAAAGTAAGTATGTGCATATATCCCTTTCTGCTTCATACCTCAGTAGGGAGAGCACTTACTGAAGTCATGGTTAGCCTTGGGATAAATGCCTTCTATTTTTTGAAAGAGTTTGAAGAGAGTGCTGGTACCTAAACAAAAAATTTTCCAGTGAGGAAAAGCATAAGATTATGATAACAGAGAGTGGGACATCTCAGCATGTGAATCCTTGCATCTAAGTCTTTGTTCTTGTTCATGCTCAATTAAAAAAAAAATGCAAAATGGACCTGTTTGGGAAATGAGACTTTGAGTCCATCCAAGCCAAGGAAGACACTGAGCCGGGTTTTCTGCCTTTTGAGAATGTTCTTTAGCTCCTGATTTACTGTAGAAAAGGCTGCTGGTTACTTTCAACCTTATGAATATCAGCTGCTGGAAAATCCATTACCGGTACAATCCTTAGGATTGTAATATAGGGATCATGTTGGGCCACAGTGCTGAAATCTGGATTTTATTTTGCCAAAGTTCCTCATGCATGAAGAAGGCAATTTCTCCATAAGAGAAGGACAAAGTTCAGTTTTCACTCGATAATAATGGATGTATTCCTGAACAGGACAGTGGGATTTGGTTTATAAATGATGATGAGTTTTGTCTTGAGATGCTGATAGCAAATCTGCTGCTGATGGCAATTTACTGATTTCATGTGAATTCTTTTTTTTTTTTTTTAATTCTTCTAACCTAAAACTTAATGAAGATATTTACCAATCTCACTGATAAATTTTCATTCAGAATCCTCATGTGAATCACATTACGTAAACAATGGCCTTTTGCAGGTAATATATTAATATATGGGAATTACATTTACCAAGTGCATATCTTTTAACATGATCAAACACAGAGCTTAGCCACATTAATATAAATGAAAACCTGATTGTATTACTGTTTGCAGTCGCACAGTGCACTGCACTGATAACAGACGTGCCAGTGCACGCACTACAGGTTATGCAGGACAAAGAAGGATTTTGCTTTGCGAGTCTTTGTTGCTGAATATGTTATGAAGAACAGAGATTTTGGTTGCTAATACCAGTAGAAAGTCTGAAAAAATTTTGGAAACTGTTGGCAAGTATACAGAGAAGATGAAGAGACGTATCTATTCCCTATATTTATACAAAGCCTTTGAGTTAAGAGAAATGAATAAAAATAAGCCATTTTTCCCTCTCTTAAGAAAGTATTCTTTGTAACAGGTGAATAATTGTTATTTCCACAGGCCCTGGGTGTGCATGATTTTGATAGCTATAGTAAAGACATACATACAGCAGAAAAAGGGCAGAACTAATTGCTGATAAATATTTTCAGTATCAGATTACTTTCCCTTTCAGCATTTAAGGGTCCTAAGCATTGGTTATTATTTATTTTATGAACACTTACTTTATGTTCTTTTTCAAGAAATGAAAGCATTTCCACAGACAGCTGTAAGAAAAACTAAAATGCTTTTTGATATTTACCATGCGTATTTATCAAAACATATATCTTGTAGTCTTTATTATCTGTTCTTTCTCAAAAAACGTCTTGTACTCTGCCGAGTTTAGAATTCAAAAAAGTACCAGATTTTGAAGCTAAAGCTCATTTTCAAAAGGAGGAGACATTTTAAATCATGGTCTCCTTGACAGTTAAGGTCATTTTGCTCCTAAATTACTTCTGGGAACAGGATTTAGAAGTGCAAATCAATGAGACTTTTATAAGAATTTTTTTCCTGTGACCTGCAGGGGGAATCTGAAAATATTGAAAAGAAATATAAATACTAACTGACCTATTCTGATTGCTTGCAAGAATCTATGGATTTTATCAGTCAGCATGCCTGGTTCAAGACTTCTCACCTTTGTAGGCAAAGCTGAATTTTACCACCTTGGTGTTCTCAAAAAATACTTCAAAAAGATTTCTTGGAAAGGTCACTGAGATGCAAAGGTCTGTACCTTTCTTTTTTTCTTCTCAGGAGCACACAAAAAAGTTCCAGCTAATAGAGTGAAATAAAAATAGAGGAATAAAAAAAGGTCCAAGGAACCAGGCACATCAGTGGGCTCCTCAGCATTCTGCTCTTGGCTCATGCCATGCTTCTACCTCACACTTCTTCATCTAGGTATCACCAAGGCAACTCTGTGGAATGGAAAGGAAACAGTGGAACAGATGGAAAGGACTAGGCACCCCACGAGCATAATTAACTTCGGAATCAGCACTGGATCCTACACCGAGAGAGAGAGAGAGCGAGCAGGAGAGTGAGAGCCCATCTCTGCACATCTCAACTTGTTTTGTCACACTGCCTCAGTTGCACCTCACACCTTGGGGCTGGCAGGATGCACCTTGGGGCAGGTGGACACAGGGCTGGACTTGATACAAGAAGGTTCATGTGGCCCAACCATGGGGAAGGCATGCTGATGGGAGAGGGATGTGGTGACTCCCAGGTCCATTAGGGTAGTCCACACAATCTCCTTGAGAACTGCTAAAGCCGTGATACCCAGCCCAAAAACTCTAATAACTCAGCAAGTACAGAGCTCACAAATTTGGGTGGAGCCTGAGCACTCTACCTGTCATGCTAAACCAGTGAACAGTGCTTGAAAACAGAAGCTCAGTCCTCAAGCAGAAAATTAAATATTGTTAATATTTAAATATATTTAAATATAGAAATAATATCGAAATTATCTGAAAAATATCTAAACACCTATGTTTGATAATGCACATTGGTATCTACTCACGTGCTGGAATGCAGCCAGCTTTGCCAGACACTGACAGCAAGAAAAGAAGCATCTTTCTTTAATTAGTATGTCCAGATTCATCCAAAGTTGGAGCCTTCAGTCAAGCAATGCTCTAAAGAGCCAAGCAACACTCTAAGCATGACAGAACCTGTCAAACTTCACCTCATAATAACAAACACAAGTCCTTGGATATCAATCTCCATTTTTATTTCTAGTTAGTTTTTTATCTTAAGGTGACCTAAATCAGGGGATATTAATACTTGAAAAATGAAAGGTTACTGGCAAACTTGAAAATATTTTCTCACTCTTCTCCCTAAAGCAGGTATCCTGGCTGTTGCCAAGGAAAGTAGTGGAATCACCATCCCTGGAAGTGTTCAACAGTGGGATGTGGCACTTAGGGATATGATTTAGTGAACATGTTGGTGCTGGGTTAACATTTGGACTCAATGATCTTAGAGGTCTTTTCCAACTTAATGATTTTATGATTCTATGGCAGTCATTTTTACTTGTCAAGGCAGTACAAGAATGAAATACTGTTCAGTACAGAAAAAATAAAAATTACCAAATGATCTGGGTATTAGAGTAAATCAAATCTGCTATTTAATAATGGACTTGGCTAAGAAAAAATTCAAAATACATATCTTGATGGATTCTCATATTGATGAGAATATGTTATGAGCTATGCTGCTCAGCATTTGTCAATATTGGAGAAGTTATGACTGCCCCCACCATTCTCCCTGAGGACTGGACTTGGATGTTTAACAAACAGAGAAATCTTTCCTGATTTTACTTGCAGAAAGACTAGTGAGTATAAGAGCAAAATCAAACTGAATTAAATTTCACTTGAATTCCAGCATCCTGAAATCCTTGTAACCTTTTGCTGATGTGCTGGAGGGAAATATTGTCATGTAAGAGCTTGATAACATTAAAAATCAGGTAGAATTCTTTCTTAACGTTTTCAGAGGCTGGTAAGGAACCACTAGAGGATGGTGTGTGTTGCCTGATGATAGAAGTCCTCAAGAAAATCTTTGTAACTGAATAGCATAACTAAACATAAAATCCTATGAATCCCAGGAAGATACTGAAATACACTGCTGAAATAAATATCTGACTCAAAATAAAAAATCCATCTACTCACTGGGGTTACAAGAATAGTTGGGATAATTTTAAAGCAGGACATTAAAAACACCACAAAAACTGTATGAAAATCGTGAGTTAAATTTCGTATCTGTAATCAAGTCATTTACATGGTGTGTAATTCTGTGCTGCTCTACTGGACAGACTGAAACTCCAGTGTGAACTTGAGTTGAAGGGACTGAGATGTGTGAATGAGGGGGCAGAGATCCACCTGCAGCCTGTGGAGGACCCCATGCCACAGCAGGTGGATGCCTGAAGGAGAAGGTGACATGTCACCCTGTGAGATGCCTGTGATGGAGCAGGTTTTCTGGCAGGACTTGTGACCTCACAGGAGACCCATGCTGGAGCAGTTTGTGAAGAACTGCAGCCCATGGAAAGGATCCATGTTGGAGGAGTTTAAGGAGGAGTGTCTCCTGTGTGTAGGACCCCACAATGGAGCAGGGGAAGAAAAGATTCCCTTGCAGCCTGTGGTGCAGACCATGGTGAAGCAGTCTGTGCCCCTGCAGCCCATGGAAGACTGTGATGTGGACTGTACTAATGGTGGACTCCAGCAGGAATCCCTTGTTAACCAGGCTGGGAACAAGGGGAAGAGTTCATTGCAATGTTAAACCAGATAACCAGGCCCAAAAGAGCCAGGGATGTATATTGTAATGAGTGTGCCTTTCATTTGTTGTGAGCCATGATCTGAGTTGTGTTACAGGAATTAGCATAACAGGAACCTCCTGAACCATGAGAAGCAGTGAATTAATTCCTTGTTTTGCTCTGCTTGTATGTGCCACTTTTGCTTTCCCTATTAAACTGCCTTTATCTCAACCCATGAGTTTTCTACCTTTTACCCTCCTGATTCTCTCCCTGATCCTGCTGGTGAGGGAGTGAGTGGGTGGCTCCATGGGGCATGTTGCTGGCTGCGGTTAAACCACAACACATGGAAAGAAGAAACACGTTTTAGTAATCATAAGAGAGCTGGAGATACTTTTAAAGCTAGACTGAAGTTTACTATTTTTTTTTTATTTTAGAAATAATTTATATTTGCTGTATTTATCAGATATAAGACAGGGGTTTTTTTGGATAATACCAAAGATAAATACTGATGTGATTTACAGACAAATGGAAAGTTACAGGAACCCTGCTCTAAAAAAAGTTGAATCTGTTTTATTTACATATAGTTAGGAAACATGAAAGCCCAGGAGAGCATATCATTGCATTTAAGTTATTCAGAGTGCGGGGTGGGGGAGAAAAATATTGTTCCTGTGTTAAGCTCAAGAGAGCTGTCAGCTCTTGGGACTCTGAGGTATGTATTTGCTTTCAATGTGCATAAAATAGAGAAAGAATCCAGACAAGGCACAATCTAAATAGCTAGAACAAATGAAACAACTGAAATAAACACTCCCTAGAGGATTCAACAATTCCCGCAGCTACTCCGACATACTGGCACTTGTGATTATAATGGATTTCATAACGGTGCTGACTTTTCCTGCCAGAGTTTGCAAAAGCAAAACAGAGTAATGACAGACCTAACACTTGTTACCTCTGAACAATACCTGGTAAATTGGGCTAGCGATAGCGTCTAAAGAGCAAGAAAGCCTACAGCTTCAGGGAAACCGGGGTTGGAAAAGTCATTCCAAGCAGATCACAGCAAGGCAGTAAGATTACTGCCTCTACACCTTTCTAATCTGGGCCACCCATGGTGATGGGATGAGGGGAAGCCATGTACCCAGTGACTGAGGTCACTTGGTCTGTTCAGCCTGGAGAAGAGGAGACTGAGGGAAGGCCCCCTTGCAGTTACAACTTCCTTGTGAGGAGCAGCAGGAACTGATCTCTTCACTCATGTGACCAGTGACAGGACTCGAGGAAATGGCCTGAAGCTGAGTTGGGGGTGGCTTAGATTGGATATCAGGAAAAGGTTCTTCACCCAGAAGGTAGTTGGTAGGGCACTGGAATGGGTCTCCCAGGAAGTAGTCACAGCACCAGCCTGCCAGAGGTCAAGAAGCACCTGGGCAATGCTTTCAGGCATGTGTGATTATTGGTATAGCACTGTGCAGGGCCAGGACTTGGATTTTGATGATCCTTGTGGGTCCCTTCCAACTCAGGATATTTTAGGATTTGATGATTCTAGAATTCTGGGAAATTTTCTTTTCTGTGGTCTTGTTTTTTCTCTCAAGGCAAGGAAGAAAAAAGATAAGTGGAAGCACTTCCTATCTTCACGCCAACTTAAAGGTTTTCATCAGAGATTGCAAAACACCTTTAAGGCATAATGCCATAAAAATGACCTTATTGTTACTTTAGACCACTTCTTGCTAGTGTTGCAAGGGTTGGGGTTTTTTGGTTTTTTTTGTTTACTTTTAATGCTTTTTGCTTAATTTTCATTCTCTATTTCTTAGGTCTCAGCCTGTTTAGGATCAAAATACATGCAAGTGCTAATATGCATGCACATCTTTCTGTCCTTTCTCTTACAATTTTTGAAAATGGAGATGTATTCCAGGAAAATCTTGCTTACATAAATGGGCAATTAAGTAAAGAAGGTTCTCCATTACTATCCTATCTTCTCCAAGGGAAAAGCTGCAGATATTACTCAACAACAAATTTCTATCATCAAAAGTGCATGTTAGGAACATTCCAGCTGGCAAAAACTTCAGTTGAATTAGATCAAAGAATTCAATGACCAAATCCCTTCAGATACCAGGCTTCCTTGTCTCTGCTTCTGATAGCTACCTTTTCTCCTGGTTTGCTTTGAAATACACTGATCTTGAAGTGTTCTTGACTCCTAGCATGCCTCATTTTTGGAGATTAGGGCAGATTCCTGGGAACTGAACACCTCCCTGATAAATTCTAGACGTACAAAAGTAGGAGAGTGCAAGGTTTTATGATAATTAATAGGAAATCACTAGTTGCATACCATGAGACATTGCTGAGAGTAATTATCATAGACAGTTATATTCAATGAACAGTTTAAATTTAATACTGTAAATATTACTTATGACCTTTCAAATAGGACAATGATAAGTCAATATGACCCATGAACTTGGTGGGTGACCTACGAACTTATTCCTGCAAGGTGCTGACCTCATCACTTAGAAGACACACCAAGGCCACAAACTCAAACTCATTCCTGCAGGAGTTATAGCTAGAAGACCGTAGGGGTGCACGTGAACAGGGACACTTATATTGTTATGGATGGTCAGAAAAGGTTTTGGTTAATAAATTATAATTATTTCTTCAAAGTACTGCACTTAAATCAAAGGTAATTTTTCAAAAATAGACATGGTACAGTGAAAACAATGCAAGATTAATAGCTTCCTCCAGTGGCCAGCCTCTCTCAACATCATGCAGATATGATGAGAAAGCCTCCGATAGAATAGACTAAGGCTAATCTACATATCCTCTGCCCTGACATGAAATCCCGTTTGGTTGATAGGGTCTAATTTTCCCTCTAATGCTGTGCAAATTCTAAAAAATGAAGAGTTCATTCACAGAGCCTAATGAAGATCTTCCCCTTAAAATATCTGCCTTTTTTATTTTTCCAAGAATTCCTGTAGGCATATTCATTTTCATTTTTGTTGAGGTAACACTAAGGGAATGTACCCAGAAACAGAAGCTGGTAGGAAGGCAGAGGACAATGTGAAGTCTCTTAACAGACTCACTTCTGTTATTCTTGCAAGCTAAACTCATGATGCCAAAGCCAAAGAGAGGGAATCACTGAGCAACATCCTACTTAAATCTTACTCATGAATGGAGAAAGAAGATCCCGCCTAACAAAGGTGATACCTGATGACTTGAGAAAGGAGATGGCTCAAGAGGGACAAAGACAAGTCAACTGTACATCTTGAGGTCATGTTTCCGAACAGTGACTTTTGTCTGAAGTATGGCTAGGTATGGACTTAGCATACTTCAAGCTTTAAGTACCCAGGCCTAAACATTAACTAATTGACCCTAATAATCTGACATTTTACCTCCATGCAGAAAAGTAAGCACAATAAATATCAATACTTTTTTCAGACCTCTGATATACAATATGTATTATATATCTCACTTACGGAGATCCTTAAACACTCCGTAAAAATAATTTTTCTATAAGGAAAAGAAAACAAATCAATGGCTTCCGAGCAAAATAAGGCTCTCTCCCGATAAATGAAATGAAACAGAACATTAGACAGTGCTGCCAGACAGGCTTTCACAAAAAATCAGTTAAAAGTCTGGCAGATACTGACACCAAAATAGGAATAAGGCACTTGCACCTCAGCCATGCTTACCTCTGTAATTTGCACTTCAAGAGACCTTTTTATCTAAACACGTCAAAGTACCTGACAAACATTAAATTTGCCAATCAAAAGTTTCTGATATATTAACTTCCTTGTACCTGAAAGGAAACTGAGGCACAGTATGATTAATCAAATTTTTCATAAAAATTAAAAAAAAAAAAAAAAAAAAAAAAAAAAAACCCCAAACACACAAAGACA